>CM021107.1:40477981-40575873 GCA_007115665.2 Sequoiadendron giganteum
CCTCTACCCTTAAGCCTAAACCCTAAACCCTTAAACCCTCTACCCTCTACCCTTAACCATGCCTCCCTATATCTATCTCCCACTCCCTCTCTCAGGTCCCTCTCTCGGGTAGAGGGTAGAGGGGAGAGATAGAGGAAGTAACTGAGAGAGAGAGACTTGAGAGAGGGAGAGGGGGTAAGAGGGAGAGGGTTGAGAGAGAGAGAGAGATATGGAGGGAGTGGGAGAGATATAGAGGGAGGGAGGGTTAAGGGTATAGGGTAGAAGGGTTAAGGGTAAAGGGTAGGAGGTTTAAGGGTTTAGGGTTAAGGGTAGAGGGGAGAGAGAGAGAGAGAGAGGGAGTGAGTGAGAGATATACCCAAGAGAGGGAGAGGGGATAGGAGGGAGATTCTTGATAGAGAGAGGGAGGGAGTGGGAGAGAGATAGAGGCTAGAGCATAGATGGTTTAAGGGTTTGAGGGTATAGGGCTAAGGGTAGATGGGAGAGACATAGGAGTGAGTGAGTGAGAGAGAGACTTGAGAGAGGGAGAGGGTGTAGGAGGGAGATGGTTGAGAGAGAGGGTAGAGGGTTTAAGGGTTAAGGGTTTAGGGTAGAGGGGGGAGAGATAGAGGGAGTGACTGAGAAAGAGAGACCTGAGAGAGGGTAGAGGGTTTAAGAGTTTAGGTTTTAAGGGTTAAGGGTTTAGGGTTTAGTGGGAGAGAGAGAGAGAGAGAGGGAGGTAGTTAGAGAGAGATAGAGGGTAGAGGTTAAGGGTAGAGGGTAGAGGGTAGAGGGTAGAGGGTTAAAGGTAGAGGGGAGAGAGATAGGATTGAGTGAGTGAATGGGAGACCCGAGAGAGGGAGAGGGGCTAAGAGGTAGAGACTTGAGAGAGAGAGAGGGGGAGGGACGGAGGGTAGAGGTCAAGGGCTTAGGGTAGGAGGCAGAGAGATGAATGGAGTGAGAGAGAGAGAGACTTGAGAGAGGGAGAGGGGTAGAGGGAGAGTCTTGAGAGAAAGAGGAGGAGGAGACACAGAGGTAGGAGGGTTTATGGCTGATGTAGAGGCCAAGGGCAGAGCAAGAGAGACATAGGAGTGAGGAGTGAGAGAGAGAGAGAGGAGAGAGAGAGAGAGAGGAGAGAGAGAGAGAGACGAGAGAGAGAGAGAGAGAGAGAGAGAGAGAGAGAGAGAGAGAGAGAGAGAGAGAGAGAGGGAGAGGGGGCAGGAGGGAGAGACATGAGATAGAGAGAGAGAGAGAAAGAGAGAGAGGGAGTGGGAGAGTGATAGAGGGTAGAGGGTTTTAAGGGTTCAGGGTAGAGGGGAGAGAGATAGAGAGACTTGAGAGAGGGAGAGGGGGTAGGAGATAGATAGGGAGATGAGAGAGAAAGATGAGGGAGGGATATATATGTAGGTAGAGAGAGTTGAGATAGAGAGAGTAGAGAGGGAAGGAGAGAGGGGAAGGGAGGGAGAAGTTAGAGAGAGAAGAATGAAGGTGGATAGATTTAGAGAGGGAAGGAGGGAGAGAGGGAGAGAGAGAATGAGGTATAGATGGATAGGTAGGTAGAGAGAAGTAGAGAGGGAATGAAAGTTGGAGGGAGAGGTAGGGGTGGAGAGAGAGAGAGAGGTAGGTAGAGAGATTAAAGGGAGATATAGAGAAGTGGAGAGGGAAGGAGAGATAAGGATTTAGAGAGAGGTCAGAGAGTGAAATAGAGAGAGAGAGAGGTAGGTAAGGAGAGGGAGGGGAGATAAAGGGAAGTAGAGAATGGAGGGGAGAGGGAGAGATAGGTGAGATAGAGAGAGAGGAGGCAAGGAGGGATATTTAAGGAGAGAGAGGTGAGATAGAGAGAAAAAAAGTAAAGAGGGAAGGGGGAGAGAGAGAGGTGATAGAGAGAAGTAGAGGAGTAATGAGGAAGGTAGAGAGATTGAGAGAGGGAAAGAGAGAGGGAGAGAAAAAGAGGTATATAGGGGTAGGTTAGACTGAGAGATGTAGAGTGAATTTTGGTGGAAGAGAGAGAGGAGGGAGGGATACGTAAAGATGGATAGTTGAGATAGATAGAAGAAGAGAGATATAGGTAGAGAGAGGGAAAAGAGAGATAGAAAAAGGGAGAAAGGAGAGATAGAAAGAGGGGGAGGGAGGGAGAGATAGAGAGAGTACAGAGGAAGGAGGGAGATAAAGAGAGGTGATAGAGAGAGAATTAGAGAGGGAAAGAAGGTGGAGATATTGAAAGAGAGGAGGCAAGGAGGGAGAGAGAAATAGGTATAGAGGGACAAATAGGTAGAGGGAAAACTAGGTATAGGAGGGAAAGGAATTAAATTGAAATCAAATGCAGAACTTTATAAAATATTTAATTTGCCGATAAAGGCAACTTAATTAAATATTTTAATTTCTGACGAACAAATATTAGATGGTTGCACAAGAAATTGAAAGGTCACGACCCTTGGACTGTAAAGTATAAATATTTGAAAAAATCAGTTGGAGAGTAGTGGGAACAGAGACATTAAAAAAATTAGAAACAATAACCAAGCTGGGATGATGAACAGTTTTTCTTAAAAAAAAATTGTAATGGAGAAAACATTAATAAATTGTTGACATCTTTTCTGATTTCAATTTTTGAGATGCTATAATTTATGTATTTCCTATCTAGTTGTCTCCAATTAGAAATTTTTAAGTCATTTAAATTAATATATCAAGTATATTCTTGATTTATCACAGTGTATTTTTCACTTTGTGTGATTTGATTAATTGGTATCTACAAGACAAAACTAAATTCTTTTAAACAAATCATATTGACTTTAGGTCTTTTGTTGGATGGTTGAAGAACCTGGTAGGAAGACATTCTAGCACAATTTATGCAAGTCATAAATTTGATGAAATAATATGCCATTCATAAAATTTCATATTTCAAAGGTGCCTAACAACTCCAATTAGGTCAGAAAGGGGAACACCTAGAATTTTGGATAATTTTGACTTTGTTGCCCATGTGGATAGAAAACACTGGTCAGTCATAACCCAAAAGATAAAGTTCATTTGAAATAACATTTTCAAATCCTTTCCTTTATGTAGTAGGAATAAGTGTAGTGATTTTTTCTATTCACTTCCAATTGCCATTGTGGGTAGATTGTTTAGCAGGAAATGTATTTCAAATCTACAACATACACATAGGTGCACCCACCTAGGTCCAGCAAAACCTAAAGAGTAGAAGGTAAAATTGCATCAATTGGCCTTGTACGTTGGCCAAAAGTGTTGTAAGAGCTTGGAAAACTCTTCTAGTTAAAACCTGCATTTTTGAGACCCAACACCCTCAACCCCCATACCCTCTAAATCCCTCATCCCTCAACCCTTAAACCCTAATCCCTCAACCCCTATATCCTCTTAATCCCTCAACCCTCAACCCTCAACCCTCAACCCTCAACCCTCAACCCTCAACCCTTAAACCCTAATCCCTCAACCCCCATACCCTCTTGATCCCTCAACCCTTAAACCCTAATCCCTCAACCCCTATACCCTTTTAACCCTCAACCCTTAACCCTTAAACCCTAGTCCCTCACCCCCATGGCCTCTTGATCTCTCAGCCTTAAACCTAATCCCTCAACCCCTCAACCCTCAACCCTTAAACCCTAATACCTCAACCCCTCCCTCAACCTCAACCCCTCTACTCTCTACCCTTAATCCCTATCAACCCCTATACCCTCTTTATCCCTCAACCCTCAACCCTCCCCTTAAACCCTAATCCCTCAACCCCCATACCCTCTTAATCCCTCAACCCTCAACCCTTAAACCCTAATCCCTCAACCCCTATACCCTCTTAATCCCTCAACCTTTAACCCTTAAACCCTAATCCTTCAACCCCTATACCCTCTTAATCCATCAACTCTCGACCCTTAAACCTTAATCTGTCAACCCCTCTACAATCTTAATCCCTCGACCCTTAACCCTCAACCCTTAAACCCTAATCCCTCAACCCCTATACCCTCTCAACCCTCAACCCTTAACCCTTAAAACCTAATCCCTCAACCCCCATACCCTTTTAATCCCTCATCCCTCAGCCCTCAACCCTTAAAACCTAATCCCTCAACCCCTATACCCTCTTAATCCCTCAACTGTCAACCCTTAACCCTTAAACCCTAATCCCTCAACCCCCATACCCTCTTAATCCCTCATCCCTCAACCCTTCAACCCTAATCCCCCAACCCCTATACCCTCTTAATCCCTCAACCCTCATCCCTTAAATGCTTATCCCTCAACCCCTAGACCCTCTTAATCCCTCAACCCCTCCACCCTCAACCCTTAAACCCTAATCTGTCAACTCGTCTACAATCTTAATCCCTCAACCCTTAACCCTCAACCCCTATACTCTCTTAATCCCTCAACCCTTATACCCTAATCCCTCAACCTCCATACCCTCTTAATCCCTTAACCCTCAACCCTCAACCCTTAATCCATAAACCCTCTACTTGAGAGAGAGAGGCAGAGGGACAGGTGGTGGGAGGGACATACTTGAGATAGAGGGATAGGGAGAGGGGGAGAGAGAGTGTGAGTGAGAGAGGGAGGGAGTGGAAGAGAGATAGAGGGATTCACTGTGAGAGGGAGAGGGTGTAGGAGGGGGAGACTTGACAAAGAGAGAGAGGAAAATGGGTTAGGACGGAGATACTTGAGAGAGAGAAAGAGGGAGAGATGGTGGGAAGGAGAGACCTAGAGAGAGAGGGAGAGGGTGTAGGAGGGGGAGACTTGACAAAGAGAGAGAGGAAGATGGGGTAGGATGGAGATACTTGAGAGAGAGAAAGAGGGAGAGATGGTGGGAAGGAGAGACCTAGAGAGAGAGGGAGAGAGAAAAAGTGGGAGAGAGAAAGAGGGAGTGAGAGAGAGAGAGGGAGAGAGACAAAGTGGGAGAGAGACAGAGGGAGTGAGAGAGAGAGGGAGAGATATAGAGGGAGAGAGAGAGAAAGGGAGTGGGGGACATAGAGATAGAGAGAGTGAGTGAGAGAGAGTGAGGGAGAGGGTGTGGGAGGGAGAAACCTAAGAGAGAGGGAGAGGGAGAGAGGGTGGGAGGGAGACACCCGAGAGAGAAGGAGAGGGAGACAAAGTGGGAGAGAGGGGGTGGGAAGGAGAGACCTAAGACAGTAGGAGAGAGAGGGAGTGAGAGATAGAGGGATGGGAGAGATACAAGGAGTGAGAGAGAGAGAGACTTGAGAGATGGAGAGGGCATGGGAGGGAGAGGGAGTACTCAGGGGAGAGGGAGTACTTGGGATAGATAGGTTTGAGAGAGATGAATGGGTTGGGGGGAGATACCTGAGATAGAGGGAGAGAGAGAGTGGAAGGGGGTGGGAGGGAGATATCTTAGAGAGAGGGAGTGAGAGAGGGAGAGAGATAGAGGGAGTGAGAGAGAGAGAGGGAGAGGGAGCGAGAGAGGGAGAGATATAGAGGGAGTGAGAGAGAGAGAGAATGTGGGAGAGAGATAGAGGGAGTGAGTGAGTGAGACAAAGAGAGGTCTGAAAGAGGGAGAGGGGGTAGAAGGGAGAGACTTTAGAGACAAAGAGGGAGGGAGAGTGGGCGGGAGGGAGAGACTTAAGAGAGAGAGAGGGAGAGAGTGGGAGAGAGATAGAGGGCATGAGAGAGAGGGACTTGAGAGAGAGAGGGAGAGGTGGTGGGAGGGAGATACTTGAGAGAGATGGAGAGGTATGTTAGAAACCCTAGATCAGACATGCAAACCTAAACACCTTCCACAAAAGAGAAAACATCAAGCCTAGTTTTTGGGACCCATCCTTGCTTGCATGCATCTTCTTCTAGTGTTTTAGCTTTTTCCTAAGTTCATCTTAAGGGGGGGTGTTAGATTAATAAGTTATATACTTAATTAATTATATCATACTGGTTAATTAATTAAGTCACTTATTCCTTTAGTTTCTTAAGCTAAAATTAGGCACATTAATAATTGATTAATTATTAAGTGTGCACACTAGGGTTTCATTTAGGGTTTCCCTTTTAGGGTTTCTTGATCTCCTTCATAAGGATTGATCTCTTTGTAATAATTGATTCTCAATAATGCATTTTTACTTTGAGGTTTACAGAACATCTTCTTTGGTTTTGCATGTCTTTTGCATGTGACAGGTGATTGCATGCAGGTGATCTTGGTCCCGGCAACAAGGCCTGATCAGGTACCCATGTACAAATGCAATAATGAAGTAGAGAAGGAAAACCCAGTGGGACAACCTCCCCTACAATGAGATGACTGTTGCAAAGAAGCATTGGAAGAACTCTATAGAGTAACACTGGAACCGAAATATGGAAAACAAGGAAAGATACTTCTGTCTACTACTGAAACCGGATGAGAGTCACTAATTGACTCAAGCAATCATGATAAAAGCAACATCAGACCCGATGCCACAGAACACTCGAACACTCCAAATTGGAACAACCCTGGAATCCATAAAGCAATAGTAGATGATATGATGATGACAGAATCTGGAAGCTGTGAATCTCGATGTCGATGCCAAACTAAAACTAAAACTCTTCCATGGGAACAAGTACCATAAAGACTCGGGAACATTAACCACAAATTTAGTGGCCCTCAAACTGAGATGGATCTGATGCAAATCATTAACCATAGGCTCTCAATCTAAAGTGTGAACCAAAATGAATCTGATATGTGTCAAGCTCAGACAAAAAAGTGGCCAAAAGAAAATAAGAAACCAGATTACAACCCATTCGACTTGTCAGCAAAACACAATGAAGATCAAGTTGCATGCACACTCTAATCAAATTATTATGCAAGAAACCCCCCCAATGGAACTTTATATTAGTTCATTTATTACGTTCCCTAATGAATGAAAAAGGAGATAATTCCTAAAAATTCATAAATAGAAAATAAAAAGAGACCTCAGATATGTGTAGAGGACTGAACCAGCTTTCCAATGCCGCAAGAATGGTGAAAAAAGGATCACCGAGTCAAAAGATATGCCCTCCAAAGTGAAAAACACAAGTTCTGAGTTCAAGGACCTACAAAATTAAACTGGAGAAAAATCATAAAAAACTAACAACAGCACTGGATTGGCAACAGAATCAGTTTTCCAACGATATCTCATTTGTGAGAAAAGGACATTGTACGCAAAAGTTACACCCAATTTTGTAAAAGTGCTCCAATTTGGCCAATAAGACCTGCAGGTAGCCCAAGGGGCTAAACAAATTTCGGCCCCTGGTCCTTTGCGTGACCAGGGGCTGGCGAACTAGGGGCTGGGGCGAAGCCCCTGGTCGCCCATGTGACCACGCGGTTTCTACAGAGGTCGGCCGGGGGCTGGGTGCATAGTGCCCGGTCCCCCATGTGACCGTGGCATATGTTGGCCAAGCTTGCGGGGGCTATCGAAGGAGGGTGGCGGGATATGGTGGTGCCGCCCGGTGGCTGCTGGGTGGCACAGCGTTGGCGCTCAGTGTATGAACTGGAGACGTCGGTGGCAGTCCCAAAAAATGCATTTTTATTTATTTTTTCTATTTTCGTGCAAAAACCTGCCTCGAAATGCGTGTTGGGGATGACGTACAGCCTCCCTGGCAAAAAAAATTGCCTCAGAAACCAACTTCACAGAAATCGATGAAACAAAGGGTAATCTTAGGGTTTTTGGCTGTTGCAAACGTGATGGTGACCTCCGTTTTGCTCCAAGATGCTCCAAAAAATAGGCTTCCTCTAGAGCTTCCAAAAGAACACTGAACTTGAAACACTCACAGATCTCGCAAATGATGACCAAAATCTGCAAAATAAAAGCCAATCCTGACTTTTTCCAGTGCTCTAAATCCAATGGTGGTGCCTTATCTAATCCAAGATGCTGCATAAATAAACTCAAGGCATGATACCCTCGAGGAACCCCGAACGAACTCTGTAATGATTTTCTCCAGAATTTGAGAAGGGGTTGCATGTCAAGGCTCTGATACCATGTTAGAAACCCTAGATCAGACATGCAAACCTAAACATCTTCCACATAAGAGAAAACATCAAAAAAGCAGAGCTTTGCATGAAATGTGCAAATTGATAATATTCAAAATTAAGAAATTACAATAAGAGAAATGCTTTATAAAAGCAATGTATGCAACCCTAATGTTGACCTAAAACAGCTCAACTAAATAAAGCTTACTTATTAATTAAGTAAACTAATTATTACCTAAGAAAAACCTAAGTAAAGTTATGCAAGTGTAATTACATATTAATTACACTAACAGGGTAGAGGGAGAGAAATAGAGGGAGTGAGATAGGGAGGGAGTGGAAGAGAGATAGAGGGAGTGATTGTGATAGGGAGAGGGAGAGGGGGTAGGAGGGGGAGACTTGACAAAGAGAGAGAGGGAGAGCGGGTAGGACGGAGATACTTGAGAGAGAGAGAGAGGGAGAGGGGGTGGGAGGCAGAGAACTGAGAAAGAGGGAGAGAGACAGAGTGGGAGGGAGTGAGAGAGAGGGAATGGGAGAGAGAAAGGGAGTGTGTGTGTGTGTGAGAGAGAGAGGGGGGATGGAGATACTCGAGAGAGAGGGAGAGAGATAGAGGGAGTGAGTGAGTGCCAGACCTAAGAGAGGGAGAGGGGGTAGGGAGAGACTTGAGAGAGAGCGACAAAGAGAGAAAGATAACAACCTAAGAGAGGGAGATGGAGTGGGAGAAACAAAAAGACCAAAGAGGGAGAGAGAGAGATAAGGAGAGTGAGATAATTTATTTAGGTACCTATGTGGGAGGGAAAGAGACCTGAGAGAGGGGATTGGACTGAGAGAGTAGTATAGGTTGCGTGGGAGGGAGTGAGACTTGAGAGATAGAGACTTGAGAGAGATAAAGATTTATCGAGTTATGGTAACGAGTTAGAGAAGGTATGAAAGGTAAAACCTCGACTATCCATCTACAATCATAAACTGTGCACTCTAAGCATTATCAAAGTGTTTCACCAAAGAGGGAAAATTCTAGTTTTGTGCAAAGCAGGCCATTTGGCACTCGCCAAATGGCCTGCTTTGGATGTGTTAATTGATAGGATTTGCCAAATTTTCTCTTATTTTTGTTTGTTCTCCCGGTCTCATTTGCACGTATTTCAATACAAGTTTATAAGAAAAATCATGATAGCGTTAACCTCTCTCTTAGCTATCTAAATATATAATTATTTTTTCATTTTGATCTAGTTAAGGTTTTGATCCATGGCTTCTATTGTAAATGCCTCTGTTTTTGGTCAAAAACCAACATGTGCTAGTTTTAAGATAGATTTTCACCTGTTCATCGAAACATGAAATAAATTACATTTTTTGAAACCAGACTCCATTCTACACATGATTGAAAAAAAAATCAATTTTCGATTAGTTTGCAAAAAATTTAGGGGGGAGCACGCTCAAATTTCAGCTTTTCAAGATGTGTCCACTTTGAAAATTCATAAAATATTATATATTCATTAAAAAAAATATACGAAAGAACGAGGATAAACTACATGGTGTTAGCTAATTTCTCACTATTGGGATTTTTGAAATTCTAAAAAAAAGTCAATCAAAAAGGGGGGAGCCCTCAGGCACTATGCTATTTTTTTTTTATAAAAACAGGACCTGTTTCCCCCCTCGCCCTCCCTTCCCTTTTTGAGACCCTTAATCTTCACTAATTTCAAAAATAAATAGTGGCTTAGAAACTAGACTCGGAGCACTTCAACTTTTGTTCTTGCCACATCTTGAAATTTTGAGCATAACTATCTTTGTTTTCTCATGCAAATTAGATTTTTCTGATTTTAAAAAAAAAAAGTGGCATCTTAAGAGCCAAAATTGTGTCACAAATTGGTGCACTTACCCTAATAGGTGTTTCCAGACACATCTTTTTGAAACATCTTTCAAGGCACAAATATAAATATTAAAATGTTATTATAGGAGAAATAATATAATCAAACCCACACAAGCATATGATTGAATCTTACCTTTTGCACAACATTGGGTGTATCGGATGGCATAATTGGATCTTGCATGCCAACAAGATGCATTCTCAGTGGACTTACTCTAGAAATGTCCTATAGCAAAAACACAAGTATTAACAAAATATAAAAGGTGAAATAAGTTAATTAAATGCACAAGAATCTAGATAAAATCTTACCCTTGGCATAATACTAGATGTGTTAAAGGGCATGATAGGGGTTGAAATGACTTTAGAGATGGCCTACATTCCACAAACATAAATTAACATAATATAATACAAAACATAAGATAATTGAACCTATAAAAGAAAATTTGCAAACTTACCTCATTCACCATCATAGTAATGTTTTTCCCTTGCCCATTCCTTAGCATTTCAATTAGCCCATTTAAGATCAATGGATCCCCCATAGTAGAATCGGGAGTACCCATAGGCACATTCTTAAAGAAACACATAATGACATAAAATGACAAAATATTAATTAGAGAACATATGCAATTGATATTAGTAACATAAGTCAAATTCACTAGCACATGGACAATAACATACATAACTTTCATTATGTTTCAATAAATAAGAAAATCATAAACAATGCTCAACTTCCAAAGTTTTTTTAGTTTTATGGTATTGTGTTTCTCTTTCTTAGGTGTCAATTGCATAAAGTGCATAGGTGTTGGTTGCGTAAAGATTGCAAAAACAAAAGTGTCTTTCAAGTAAATTGTTAAAGAAGTAAAAAAATAAAATGAAACAACTTATCCAATTGAAAAAAAATTGTAAGCTATATTCATTGAAATTACAAACATCCACTAATAGAACACTCAAAACAGTAAAGTTACTTAATTTCCATTACATTTTGTGTACAATCAAAAACACAATACTTAACCTATAAAGATTTAATTATATTGTACCGAATCCTCACAACCATCTTAAAGTGATGCAGACAAAAGGAATCACTCAATCTCAATCTCTTCCTATTGAAGCATATTTCACAACAATGGGTTTCAACTAACCCACTCTTACAATGTTGTCACAATTCAAGGCAACTTTCCCTTCACACATCACTTAACTCCAACACTCAACTTGTAAATAAGAGTTCCAAACTTCTACAAAACCTTCAAATTTATCTTTAACATCTTGAAAAGGATTGATTCAAAACAACTAGGTAAAAATTTACTCAATTAGGGATTCAATCCCTCCAATTTATCAAAACTTCATTAGAACTCCTCATAAAAGACAATGGCACAAAACTGAATATTCCCAACTCTGACCCTAACCAGGTTCTTAGGACCTTCAAATTTCTCAACAACCTCAATTTATCCAAAAACAAACCATTACAAGGTCTTCCCATTCATTCTTTCTTCACTCCTTCATGACTGTCATAAAATTCCAAGTAATACTCCTTCAAGCTACTGTCAGGGATATCTTTGGATGTAGGCCTTTTCTCTAGACTATACAGACATTTTTGAATACCCTTTTAGGGTTTTTAAAACAAACCTAAAACTCAGTATATGTTGCTTTGGTAAGAAGGTATCAAAACAAGACTGTCCACTTGCAAACAAGGCCTAATTGACTTAGGTTCAATAGGGGATTATTGAATATACTAACTCCTGACCCAAATTTTCTCAACCAAAACTTGAAACAAACCTCATTAGACTTTCTCATTCTCACTAAACCAACAAAATTCCATCCCAAAAGATATTTTCTCAAACCCTAGGCTCTAAGCTTCACAATTCCTTGTTTTATCAGTTTGAACACAGTTTTACAGTCAAGAAACTTCTTTTCTTCACACCTTAGCCCTTACCATATGATTGGAAACCTTTGAAAACTATAAGAACATATCAAAAACTCACCCCACACCAATTTTTGGGAGGATACAACGGGTAGAATATGAGAAAATCCATTTTTATTTCTCACTGTTACATAGGAGAAACCATTCCAATGACTACCCTTGAAAAATATTGAAGTATGAACCCGTACAAATCTCTGCAACATAAATTTTCAGTTAAAACACAGAATTTCACATAAAGAACAGAGGTTTTTCTCATTGATATCCATTATTTACATTCGTCCCCCTTTGCCTCGAAGACAAAGAAGCATATTTATGGATTTACAAACATAACTGCACAATTCCAAATGACTCCAACCTCCTTCTAACTAATTGACTTTTGAACCTCCCTATTTTGCCATCTTTGCATAATTTGCATCTTTTGCAACTCGACCCCTTTTTGGATTCCAAATCACATGAAGATGGTCCATTAGGACCTTACAAACTCTAACATGTGACTCTTGCATGAAATGACTCTTCATATTCTTTACAATCAATTTTTACATCTTTTTGCAAATATGACAAGATTTGATAAATTGAGACCAAATGACCACACCACCTATGCAAACACCTATAAAATGACTTAAACACCTTAAAATGGTCTTGAGAGACCTTACTGAATGACCCCTAAGCCTTCCTACAACATTTATTTACAAATAGGCCTCATGGAAGCTTGAAATCAACAAGGTGCTCTTGCACCATAAAGTGAACATGATGATCAAATAATGTCATTATCACATGAAATGTCCTCATCTGATGGCATAAATGCACCATCATTAATGGGCCCTAAATCCACAAATAAATTAATACCATAGTTTTCATGATCTTCTTCACCTTCAGCTATAGGTAAATGAAAATCAATAAATTCATCATCTTCATGGACTTGATGCTCATGTGGTTGCTCATATTCTTCAAACACTTCAGTAAACTCATCATGATCTTCATCTTGGTCATATGCATCATTACCAATAAATTTTTCATCTTCTCCATCTTGGCCATCTATGTCTTCAAGGGGGACTTTTGCATCTTCAAGTATATCATGGTCCTCTGCATCTTGAACAAATGTTACTCTTCATCCTCTTGGATCATAACTAATCACGAATGACCAACTAGGTTGTTCTAAATTTGGAATGAGAAATATCTGATCACATTGATTTGGAAACACATAAGGTTCAGAAGTGGCTTCAAACCTAGATGTATTGATCATATGGAATCCATTCTTGTGCAGCAATATAGTTTTGTCTTCACCCACTTTGATAAGCTTGTACCATTGAACACGAAAAATAACTTTCATGAAAGATATAAAATCAATCTCTATAATATCCTCCAACACTCCATAATAGCAAAGTGTAATTGTGATTGGTTCTCTATCATTTGCATGTGAATGACATTCCACCTCAAATGATGCTGAAATTCCACAATCATAAGTTTTTCTCTTGTCATCACCCTTTTTGATGCAAAAATGATGACCGAAATTCTGCATTCCTTTGTAATATGTTACCTAAATTCATATAAATATTAACTAATTAGATTCAAGGATGAAAAAGTTAAAAGAAAAATCACTAAATACGTCAAATATGTTAATATATATGCATCACCTCCCCATTTCTATATCCTTTAACAAAATTCACTTGTTGTTGTGTCACTCTATTCTTCCCCTTTGTTGCCTCATGTTCGATATTGGTCTTTAGCCAATTCCACGAGCGTCTATCTGGCCATTTTCTTTTATGGACCACAGGAAGTCCTCGAGTAGTGTTTTGACCATGTCTATTATATACATTGGTCCATGCATTTTCATCCTCTAATTTCTTTTGTTCAGTGTAATTCTCCATCCATTCCAACATAAAGTCAGAATTGTATGCAACATAAAAATGTAATGACTCCCACTCCTTAGCATCTACAATGAAAAATAGAATTGTTCAATGAATTAATAATGATTTAAAGCTATGTCCTATAAAATTTAAGATAGAAACAATTAATTCAAACTTTTTTGTATACCTTTAATCCTTTTTGAAGTCTCTTGACCCTCTAATTTTTCTCCTTCAAATGATTGAGGTTGGTTACTATCCCATAATCGAGGAGCTTCAAGATGCAATTCAGGTAAGTACTCACTCAAATGAACCATTGTTTGGAAAACCATGTACCCTTCAACCATGGACCCTTTTGGTCGAGCCTTTTTCCTCAAAAATTGTTTTAGAACCTTCATATATCTCTCCACGAGCAACATTGTCTGAATATTGATAGGACCACATTGTTCAATATCTTCTACTAGGTGTACCAGGTAGTGCTCTTGAGAATTGAAGAAGCTCGAAGGGAAGTACATTTGAATATCACACATCAAAAGTGGAACATTCCTCTTCCAATAATTCAATTCATCCTTATGTATCTCTTTAGATGAAACCCACCTATAGATATTAATGTGCATTATAATAAAGACTTATTATTTGTTCAAAACTAAAGGTATAAATGTATATAAAAGCATTACCAATAATGCACTTCAAAGGATAAGAGTTATGGAAGAGTATGCATGATGGATTCAAAATACCTCAAATATTTGGATAATTTATAAATAGTTAACGTGACATCATGGTCAAAGGTGCTCGATATTGCTGCAAGAAACACATACTACATGACCATTAACAAAAACAATGTTAAAATATGCATGAACTTCTGTTACCACTAAGATATACAAATTTCTAATTATGTTGTCAGCAAATCTGACGTTCTACAAAGTTACCTTTATCCAGTTGTGCCAATTATGTGGTTTTAGCCCTGAGAACTTTGACCCATCTCTTGTGAATAATTTTTTTAATGTCACACCAAAACCAGAAGGAAATATTATGCTTTTTATTGTCTCAATGATGTTTTCTTTCTCCTTTTATGTAAAAATTTCATGGAGCATGAACAAATGAGTTGTTTCAATGCAACCACATGTTCGGCATGATATTGGCAAATTGGAGGTCCTTTCGTAACTTTATTTGTGCTTCAAGGTTGGTTCCATTTAGATGTTTCCACAAACTCTTTGCCATATTTTTCCTGATGTGCATAGTATCAAATAGGTGGGCTATTGGCAAGTTCTCATAATATTGTAACTTGTAGAAAATAGAGTCTTTTCATTCCTAGTGAAAAGTCTGTCCCTTCCTTTTTGTCATATAGTGCTTTCCACCTAGCAAGGTTCATCCTTCTTGGCTTCCTCATTTCCACCTCCTTTGCATTGAACTTGTTTTTCTCACACACTCGATAGCGATGATTTTGTGATAAAAATTGTCTATACTCATCATACACAGTTTTATTGAGATCCTTTGACTGCCTATACAATGTTTTCGGCCCACATGATGGAAAATCATGTTTCCCCTTTGTTTGTATCCCTAAAATAAGAAAGGAAACCATATTTAGTAAAATGGTAAAATGAACAAAATAATTACAAATGTAATTTATAATATATTACCACAACAAATAGAGAGTTTTGGGGCATCATGAATTGTCCAGATAAGGATCACATGAAAGAGGAAGTTTATATCATTGATAGGTCTTGATACATCATACATATTTACACCATCCCATAATTCACAAAGCTCATCAATGAGGGGCTCCATGTATACATCCATATCCTTTACCTGATACTTCCCTAAGTAAACAAAAAGTTCTTTATCAGGGTTTAACTAAGTTAAAAAAAAAATTATATAATCTTCAAGAAACCATTGCATTAATATGTTCTAGTACCTGGTATGATAAGATTTAACATTACATGCTCCTTTTTCATTGCCATCCAAGGGAGAAGATTACTGTTAATAATTAAAATTGGCCAAATAGAATATGTTGTTCTAAGATCTCCAAAAGGATTGACACCATCCATTGCTAGAGAGATTCTTGCATTCCTTGGCTCATTTCTTAAATGTGGCCATTTTCCTCAATCTCTTTCCAATGTTTTCTATCTGCAGCCATACACATGACACCATCTTGGCTCCTCCCTTGTGCATGAAAATGCATATATTTTTCCAACTCCTTGCATTTGAACATCCTCTCAAACCTTGGCTTTAGTGGAATGTGTCGTAGTACTTTATAAGGAACCTTCTTGGATACTTGATCTTGACGATATCTATTTGTGTGACACACTAGGCATTGTTGCAAATTTGCATTCTTTCCATAGTACAATATATGGTCATTTGGACATGCATCATATGTATTGTACTCCATTCCAATGTCTTTCATCACTGAAGATACTTCTCTATGAGAATGAGGCAACTTATTGTCCTTTGGAAGTATTTTGTTTGCCAAAAGTCTACATGAGGCAACAAATAATTTTTATAAGATAAGAATACACAATATTTGAAACTTTCAAGACATTTAGATCATTAATTTATATGAATATTGAATCCTACCTTAATATATCGGTAAAGCATGTGTTTTTCAATCCATGTGTAACCTTCAAGTTCAACAATAACATAAGTGTCGCCAATATAGAACTATCTGCATTTGGGAAAAGAGGCATCCTAGCCAACTGAGCTACAGGTTAATCAATAACTTCTTCAGAAGATGTGTAGAAGTCTTAGATAAATTCATTGACACCAACCTCATTTATCTGTGAAGTGGTTTCATCCATAAATGTGTCTTGTGCTTCATCTTGAGAGTGGCTATCATCAGTGACATCCATAGGCTCTTCAAGAATATCGAGAACTAGAAGTGGCTTTTCATAAAAAAATCAATTGAAATGCTCAATAGTAATGTATTAAATAATATGCATATTTATTTATTATAAGAAAAACAATTTGTTAATTATAGTGTACCTCTTCTATATAAACTCCATAGTTCAATCTATGGATACCAACAAGTCGTCGCTTCTTTAGTTTCCTATTTTGGCACCTTTTGCAAGTGCAATATATCATTTCATTAAAGTATTCATTTGTCCCTGGAGCAGGTCTTGCTGCCCGTTCATCTGAATATTCAGATGATGCTGATGTGCTATTTCCCTAAATGTACCATGTACTATCAACAATAAGAGTACAACTTTTAACTCAAGTATTATTTATTTTTGAAGAGAACATGACTCTTAGGTGCATGATATGTTACATTAGAAACTTTGAAAATGTGGCTTTAAGGTGAGATACACAAAAGTGGAAAAGTTTTAGTCATTTTTATATAGAATCTATGGGGTTTTAAGTGTATTTTATTGTTCTTGGATCACCCTTTTTTGGACATTTTCAATGTGGATGCGTAGCACCAGCAATGGAGGCTGAAGAAATTTTGTTCTTATAGTAGTATTGTTTGACACCTATACCAACGATGCAAATGTAGGCTATCAAAGGTTGTATTGGGGCAAATGTAGGGTAAAGACCAACAAGAATAACCTGATCTGGATGCTAGTGTGTCCTCTTGGTAGCCTGAGAGAATATGTTACAATGATTTGTATCATTGTTTAACACAATCCTATAGCAAAAAAATGATACTATGTTTCGAGGTTTGTCTCATCATACGACCATGGCTAAACACCATCTTTGCAACAAGTTTCTATTTGAAATCTCTCACTCAACCCTTATGCCATGAGTTGCTTGACTCCATAGCCCATTGGTGAAGACCATCATTTACTTAGACCAAAGAAAGTAATATATTTATTTTTTAAATCACTATTATCATTATACCCCAAAGATTAATTAATTGTCCTAATTACATTAGTACCCCTAGTGTATTAGTATGGTAATATTTTTTCAAGGTGTTTACTAATTTGGAGGGTTTTATTGATGTCACAAAGGAGTTTCATAATTTGTGTAAATTACTCTAAAACATGTGTTATTTAACACTAACTAGTCTAATCTTTCGATCATAAAAATGATATGAAATATTACTCTATGTTGCACCTATTAAATCCTAGGTTAGTGTTTCATTTCATTAAAATGATACTGCAAGTACCAAAAACAACAACATAAATACCTGGTTTTCCATTTCGTATAGACACCAAAAAAATAGCCTAATAGAAAGATACAAAGAAAAGTGTGTGGATGCTAGTTAGGATCATTACATAAATAGTTGTTGAAATATATGAAAACATGTATCCCAAAAAAAAACCATAAAATTATTCTAAAATAGAGCTTGAGCAACTAACATTTATATGAAGATTTGATTAAAACTTACATAGAAATTGATTATGAATCGTTGACGTAGAATAACCTAAAATACATAGATTTAAATTAATTATAACAGTCCAAATACAATTACCATATACAATAATTTAGAATTACCATATACAATTTATTTACAATTAGCCCAGCTGACTCTAATCAAAAGATAATTAGTCTTTTACTTGCCTACTTAATGGATGTAAATCAATGATAAATACAAAATCTGTTATTTTATTAAATTTAAATATGATGCAAATTGATTTACAATAAAACAAAATAAGCTACAACAATAAACACCAAACTTGGCCTTTCATGGCCCTCACTCTCCATATTTCTTCAACCCCATGCACTCTATGACAGAAAAATATTTTTTTCTCCCAACCTATGAGAGTTGACTAATGTAATGCTAGAGGAAGACAATCACTTTCTCAATCTTCTTTGACAAAACTCAAACAAATCTTTCATGTCCTTTCAACTAAGACTCAAACCTTCTTCAAGAAGTCTTGTTTTCAAGGCACCAAACTGAGATAAAGACACAACATCACTTGTTAACTCTTCAAAACACATCAACACATCATCAAATGACTGTCTCAAACTTAAACACCATCTTAAACATCTCAAATAGTAGGACTCTCAAAGTAATTTGTTGAAATTAGCACATTAGGCCCATTTAGGCCACTAAATGTAACAACTCCACAATTCCCAAGCCATTCCTTCTTCTTAAAGCCACAAACATATGTAAATATACCTGCAAAAACTATTTAAACCCTTCCCCAAACTGTATTCTTGAAATTTTATCAAACTCTCATATTGAACCATTCAATTTAGACTCCAAAAGGTGATTGTCATCACACTGCCATGCAAAAGTCAGTATATAAGTGTACACAATGACTTTTAATCCACCCAAAACCTTCCTAGAGAGGCTTCAAGCATACCCATACAACCTTTCAATTCACTGTCACCCCAAGGAATGCTCAAAACACAAAATATTTGTTGATTTCGGTCTAACTAAGACTGTCAATGGACTGTTATAATAGGACAATAACAAGAATGGTTCCTATCTTCAATAATCTCATCAAATAATATCTAAAAATGTTTCACAATACATCTAACAATCCTTCCCAATCAACTTTATCCCAAAGGAATACCTTTTTTCTCCATTTAGACACAAATTCTTCACTGTCCATTGTCAAATTTCAAATTTTTGGTGTAAATAACTGACTAGGGCATCACCATTTTAAAGGCCAACCATCCTCACTTGATCTGAATCTTTGAGACATGAAAGAGTATACAAAAATAAACCCACTCACCAAGATTTAGACTCTTCCACTAGTTAGATTTGAAGTAACTCAATTTAGAATACACACTGTATACCCTAAATCAAGGTTTTAACCGCCTGAAGTAAATTGCTTGTATCTTTCCCAAACTTTTAGTTTTGTAGGAGCACCATGACACCCTCATGTTTCCATAGTCCAATTTTTGGAGTTTGATTCAAATTGTGATGATTTAACATAGTAGTGAGGTCATTAGGGTCATTTCTCACATGTTGAGATCATTAGATGGTCATTTGGGTCTAATTTGTCAAATTTTGTAAAAGGAGAAAAGTTGTCATACAAGTTGCAAAGATGATGCAAACATGGAAGGTGAAATTTCAATTGGGTTCTAGGTCGATAGGAGGTAATTTGAACTAAAAAGTAATATGTAAAATGTCAATAAAAAGGCTTTGTAACTAAAGGAGAAGGCGTGGGTGATTGAAATTTAGAAATTGGAATAAAGGAGACCAATATTTTATACATGTTTATACATAAATTTACTATTCTTCTTATGTGTATGACCTTGTATGGGCAATAAATTTTTTATTTTTTATTTTAAGTGAAAGGTCTTCCAGTCACCTTCCTTTCATTTTTGTTTCATGCAAATTGATCAATCTTTTAGTAAGATATTTGAGTTTTTCATAAAATAGTATAAACCCTCTATTAGGGTAAGCAGTATACACTTAAAATTGAATATCTCTCATTTCCCCTATGTAAATCTCCTAAAAACCGGTGAGTATCTTGATTTGTATGTGTTTTAAAGGTTTCTCAAAGTGGCAGAGTTTGTGGGTAAGGATTTGGGCCGATTCAAGAAAGCCCTACTTCAGAAAATTGAGAAAAATCAGTAAAATACAGTATGCAGAGAGATTAAAAGAATTTTGTTTGTGGAATATGAATCTATCTGGTGTCATATTGTTTTGTGAATATTTTGGGAAGTATTTAGACCCCGTTCCTTGTCAAGCTTTGGAGAACTTATAGGATTGCAACCTTTGTTTTATAGACTGTCCTGTTGTTGATAGCTTGAAGACAGTCCTATTTAGGACATAATTTGCAAATGTTATTGTCATGTTTCTTGAGAGACCATGGAGCCATGTGAATGGTGATTATTTTTGGAGTCTTAAATACTTTTGAACCATGTTTAGGGTTCTTTTATTTTTTGCATGTCAAATGTGTAAAGTTGAAATATTACAAGAAGCCTATTAGGCCGGTTGAGACTGTCCATTTTGGAAGTCCTTATTTTTGAAGTATATAAGTTGGAGAAAGGGTTTCTAACAGTCAGGTTGGAGTTGGTCATGATATTTTGAGTGTTCAATAATAATTTATAAGCCTTAATCTCAGTTTGGTGGTTTGGAAACAAGATTTTTGTGAAAGGTAAAGAGTCCTAATTGAAAGGACATGAAGGGTTTGTTTTGAGATTTGACAAATGAGATTGGTTGAGTGAATTTTACTCCTCTAGCATTGCATCACTGAAATAATTTTTTTTAAGGTTTATAGTGAATTATTTCACACACTGGTAAAGTTTCATGAAGATACACCCACAAGATAAAAATGTGTGCAATATAGAAATCATAAAGCGATTTTTTATAAATTGGCCACTATAATTAACAAACTCTTCATCTATTCCCTGCTCCTCCTCTAATCAAAAGAATTCAAGGATGGGTTGAGGTTTGTGTTTCAAAAGAAGTGAATAAAATGTTAAATGCATAAGTGAGCATGACCAATAGAGGAAAAGATTCCACTCACATCTAAGCACGAATGCCCTTTGTTTGTTTGTGATTTAGATTGGAAAGTTCAGTAATTTAGATAGGAAAAGGGAGCATTATGGAGGTAACAGGTTTGATTACAAGGCCTGATCGCTTGGTAAGTCACCCACCATTATTTCAGTTTAAAGAAAAATGGAATTTGTACATGGCCCTATCACTTTTAGTTGCCTTACTTTATTCTAAAACTATTATGCTGTTAACTGTTAAATGAAACATCGGTTTTGTGATTTCATGAATGGTTGTTTTCCATCTCATTACTTACCTATATGAGCAAACAAATGTCTTTTCTAAAACTTGTACACATCTAGACCATTATTTTCTTCTTGTCGAGTTCAACTCTATTATAAAACATTTTTTTCATATCATTAAACTGCTAAGTAGTTATGGTTTTCAGTGGCCATTGTTCTGTTGTATACTAATTTCCTAAGATTTCTACACTCATGGAAAGGATCTGCATTTGCTTACATTAACAATCTCAAAACAAAGGTATAGATGATCCATAAGGGTAATGAGAACAAAAACTCTGCATCAATCAATCAAGAATCAATCACCAGCAAGGCTCAAAAATAGGGTATTTCTTGAATGGTGACCAAACCACTAGCTATAAGTTTTGTTTAGGAAACTAATAGGTGACATAGATGGCAGTTTCAAAATTGTCTACTTAAGGAATTGGAAAATTGTTAGTGTTGAACCTACCAATTAAATAGGAAGGGGTTTCAATATTGCCAAATCAAGAACACAACCAATAGTCTGCACAAGGTGGTGCTTCCATCATGAGAACCAGTACAGCCAAAGTAACATCAAAACAATTATGTCTCTTCATTTCCAAAAAAAATGGGATCCTTTAGCGCATAAAAGGGTAACCCCTAAGCATTACTAGAGGATAGCAGCTGTCAAAAAGGAATGTAAGTGTGCACATGAGAGTGTCGTATGACTAAAGTGTTGAATTGATTGTTGGAAGGAATTTCTCAATAGAGAGTGATTGTAGAAGCAAACAAAATTAGATGATATTGTAGTTGTTCTATAATTCTATTCATGTTCTTTGTATCTATTTTTTGGACATAATGAAACTAAGTTGGGCATTTGCCTCTTCCAACTAGTTTTCCCCACATTAGTGTTTGTAGTATAAAAACTTTGGTGTGTTAGTTCTTGTGCTTGTTTTTCATTACTATTGTAATTGTATGTTACTAGTACTATCTATGTGTTCCTTTATACCATAGCACTAGCTCAGTTCTCAAAATGTTCAAACAAACATACTAAAATCTTATTTTAAGTAATTTTCAATTAGGAATGACAATTGTTGGTTTTAACAAAATCTAATAGTAAGTGTGCTTGAGAGTTTACAGATCAATAGCATTCTGTGCTAATCTGAATTTTTAGATCTGCAAGTATTAGTTTGAGTTGTAGTAGGTTACTATAATTATTGTTTTGTCAATAGAAGATGCTCTGCAAGAATCTGTGTAGGCTACAATTTTTAAAATCCGGACAAACAGCTGGCACATTTTTGGCAAGCATATGTTGAATCTTTGGGCTTATGTGAGAAATATCAAGGCAAATACAGATTTCAGGAATGTCAAATCTCATAATTTGAAACATAACTATGATTTGGGCTTATGTGAGAAATCTCAAGGCAAATACAGAGTTCAGGGATGTCAAATCTCATGGTTTGTCTATGTGACTTGGTCTTATGGATGATGAGAGCAAAATCTCCAACTTCTAGTTCTCAGGTAGAGTATAATATGTTATCTTCCACTGGATTAATGGATCCTTGTGTGTTCTCAATTGAACCTCTAAGAAGAAAATTTTGAAGTTGGCAAGAATCTAAATTGAACTTTGGGTTGCCTTTTCTTGAATTGTTTGAAGATCAACTTCAAAATTATAACAAGAAGGTAGAAGTTATGCAGTGCTTCAACACATTTGAAGCATTGAGGGCAATCCAGAGCTCCAAGTAGTGGAGAATAGAATGAAATTGCTTCTTATGTCTCCATTGTGATAAACATAGAACGTTTTGTCACTAATTTTGCTTGCCACTCTAGACTTGTCTATTGAGCTTCAAGGACAATGTGAAGCATAAGTTCAACTATAAGAACTGTTGTAGATGAGGTGATAATGTCTTGAGTACTATATGTCTGTAATTTCTCCATAATCTTTACCCCTTTCTTTTTCCAGGAGTTTCTCCTAAGAGATTTCCCTACAATTAAAAAAAAAATTGACCTTAAAGATAAAGCAAGCTTTAACCACATCTTCATTGTCATTGTCATGTTCATTCGAACTGTCACAAAGGCAAGGATCTTTAAAGAACTCTTACGTTCTTTTATCCTAGCCTCCTTTATAGAAATTTCAAGTTCCAAGAGTCACTTCTTTGATCTTATTCGCAAAGCTCAACATATTCTAAAAACAAGAGATATTTAAGTTCAAGAAATTCTATAGGCTAAGATTTTCTTATGCCCAAATTTTGATCAACAAGGGTTGATAGACTCTCTATTTCATTTTATGAAATAAGTCTAACATAGCTGGAGTTTATCTGACAAGGCAAAGAAATTGGCATTAATAACATTTCTCTGAGCCTTAAAGTAACCTGCTTTAGTTGTTAGAAACCCTAGAGGAAGAAGTCTAGTTTTGAAAAGTTCAAGAAAAGAAGAAATCTGAATCTCAACTATAAAAGCAGAAACTTTTGAATGCTCATAGAAATTTCTTTCTATTTTTGTTTAAAGATTGGAAAGTACAGAATTTCCATGATTCATCTAACTACGTAGAAATAGGAAAGAAACAGAGATATAACACTACTGAAATTATTAATTCAGGCAACGCTAAGAAGAAAATAGTTTTTTTCTGAGGAAGTATATGTGCAGTGTGACAACTCAAGCCAAAAAAGTATCTTACTTCAATATGATTGCATCACTTGATCAAGACTTAATCTCCCAGATTTGTGCTTCAAAACCCCTTCCAACCAACTATGTTGTAATCTAACACCTTAGAGCCTATCTGTAGAAAATTATCAACATCAGCTCTTTGTTTTTTTATGTTTCCAATAATTACATTATTTGTTACAAAAACTCAGTATACCTAATTGACATGAGCATAATTTTTTTACTAACAAACAAGTTAATGACTCAAAATTCCTAATAATCTACACAAACTACCAGTAACTAATACTAAAATTTGCTTTCATCAGGTTTTGAAACATATCTCTTCATCGTTGGGTACAAGTACTAACATTTCAAAAGTATGCTCACAAAGAAGTGTCACTATTAGTTCAATCATAGCATCAATCTTGTGCCAAATTGCTGAATTTGATTCAAAACCTCTGGTGGAATTTTGAAATAGCCATGTGCTTTTAAACCAACATGAGATAGCAAAAATAAAAAATGGACATAACAAAATCATCATTTAAAGTTATGTTGGTTTAAAGGTACATATAGATAATGTGGAAGGAATAATCATCAAATGGAATAACAAAATATTCAATAAAATATTCACAAATCAATGCCTTGGTGATTAAACAATGAATTATGGGCACCACTCAATCAAGTCCAACAACCATAGAGTTCATCTGAGAAAGGAGGGTGTACATTTGTATGAAACAAAACAAAAAAGACAAAAATGTGGGGCACACTTGGTATGTTGTTGAAAGGCCCTTCATAAAAGCTTTATTGTTGTCGCTTGCCCAAGATCCTAGACTCGTGACTTGCTCTTAACTTCACGCATTTTCGATTGTCTGAAAATCCCCTTGTCATTTTTGATGAAAAATCCCTTGTCTTTATTGGAAAACCCCCATTTTGTTCTTTGTGCCCATCGTTCCTCTGTTCCTATTCTTTGATTCTTCTCGTGTTCTTTTGTTCTGTGCAAGTTATTCAAAGAACAAGCTTCATAAAAAGGAAATTGCATGCCAAATATTGAGGGAGGGAAAATGAAAAAAAGAAGGAAATAAAAAATTTATTCTAGAAAAAGTAATTGTCTTAAAAATTGTCTCTCTAAAGTAATTACCAAAGGAGAGAATATCAATGCCCTTTATTTGTGTGTGATCATGGAGTATAGTCCAAAGTGGTCTAAGCAAGAATGAAGGAACTATCAAATGAAGACTTAGTGGCAAGTAGGGTCATTAATAGTAACAGTCTTAGAATTAAGTGGCATCATTTATAAGGAAAGCAAACCAGATGAATAGGCACCATAAACCTAATACAGTCAAAAAGTCAAAAGGAATATTCTTGAAGATCTTTCATAGTTGCATTACCAATAAAAGCACAAATGTCTGGTAAACATTCATGATTATAAGAGCATCAAAGCACCATTTTGAAGCCTTGTGAAAGTGTTAAAGCCTTAAGGATCAGAGGCTAAAAGGGTTGAAGATAATTTTTTGAGGTAGTTGTCATTATTTTCTAGGAATAACTTCCTAATTAACTAAAAAATAACTAACTAGATTGTTAAATGTAAGCCATTTTTCCTGACACAAGAGTGGTGTGCCATGTTAATATGGCACAAGAGTTAAATGATGGCATCCTATGATAAAGTTGCATGACAATCTTTAGTAGAGATTGCTAAAATAGAAGAAACAATATATGATCTTTCTACCAAAGACTTGGATATATTTTAGAGTTTTAAACTGACATAAGATGAAACATTACAAACGACATCCTCTCAATTTTTAAATAGGATATGGAAATTCATTAGACAAGAAATTTGTTTCCATAAAATGTTTGACAAAATATCAAAACAAAATACCTCAGCAATTGGTCAATTTCCAACATTGCAATCTAAAAGATTTGGAATTTCTAACAATAACTATTACAATTCATCAAATTAAGACATTAATAGCCTGAGTTAGTAGCTACGTGCTAAAATTTGAATCCTTTATGGTACCCCATTTTGGATGCATAGCTTGTAAATAATGTAAGAGGCAAACCTTTCCATGAACATATAAAAACAAACAAGAGAACTTATACCAAGCAGGATTTCAAAAAAGGAAATGAATAATTGTCAAAAACATCTATGTAATAACAAAGATATTAGTACATGCCATAACATGATCATTACATAGATGTATGTGGTGTTGGCGAGACTGTTGGAGCTTCAATCCAAAAGAACACTATAGATTGCATATGCCACATAAATAAAATTTTTATTAATACTTCATCTCTTAATAGAACAAGGAATTATAATCGATATGCATAATCAAAGGAATGTTTAGCATATACAAAAATTCAAAAGTTTGACAAAATTACCATGAAACTCCGTTCCCCTATACCATTCAAATTAGATAGACCACAAAGATTTAGTAGACTAAATAGAAATTTTCTTAGTAGGAGATATTCAAGAGAAAACTTCACTATTTTCCTTCCATTGCCTCCAACTTAAAAAAGCATTTGTTGTCAATGTACATGTACTTGTATTTGTAAGTAAAGTTCAAGCAGTTTTCATGAGAAACTATTAGCGGTCCAACTATCTATGGTAATTCAGCTACAAAGATGACAGTTAATGAAAATAATATTCAAAATTTTCATCATTTCTCTGAAAAATTACAAGTGTCCCATAGATCAGCTACAAAGATGACAGTTAATGAAAATAATATTCAAAATTTTCATCATTTCTCTGAAAAATTACAAGTGTCCCATAGAAGTGTCTTTCAATTTTCAAATACTAAAGCACATTTATTCGTTCTTTCCTCAACTAACTCGATTTACTTGAATGCAACTCTAGTACATCATCAGCCATGATACCAAACCGTTGTAGTTGTCATCACTAGAAAAAATGAAGCAAAGTAAATCAACTTCACAAACTTCAATTTTCATATTGTTAAATCTAATCTCACGTAGCAAAAGGATGTGGTCATTAATATCATTGGAGCAATTATTTGTATAAAAAGCACAAATATGATATAGAAAATAAATTCATAAGACAATTACAATAAATATGACATCCAAAGTGTAGTATTGAGAAGCATCAAATGATTGTTAAAAGCTCAAAGATGGCTTAGGGTGGCTGTAATTGCATCACAAATAGATGGTAAGAATCCTATGAGGACATCACTTGGGAGCCAAAAGATCAAACATTTGTCTCTTTAGATTAGTGTGTAAAATTGGTAATGCATTATAAATTATAATCTCTAGATCCAATACGTTTACAACTTTTGTGGCTTGAAGATCACCTAGGAGTTGAAGTTTTCTTGAAGGCACTACAGGCGTTTCAGGAAGATCTCAAGAAGGAGAAACAGAACACAAGGATCCTATGAGGAACAACACAATAGGGTGAATAGGACACAAAGCCCCTCTGCAGAGGAATGGCTAGCAACAGAAACATTGTTGTTGCTTGAGGGAAGCTAAAAAGACAGTGCATTGCATGCAAGCGAACAACAAAACTTATATTTCTTTTGCAATTTTTTTAAATGATATCGATATACAAGGGTCTATATACTTGAAAGTGAGGTAGTAGTGAGCTGATGTATATGTGTAATGAGTCGCACGCTTGTCACACATTTGGCCCTGTGTGTTTGTAACTCGCTATAAGTGACCTAATGACCGCTGCCCGACTGAACATACCGATAGTCACAAGATTTGTATGGGCTACTGGGTGATAGGCTATCGTTAGGTCCTACTACTTTAGAATAATTGAATGTCAATTGTCGACCGGGCAATGTCCAATGCAGTTTGCAGAAGGGGATTATTTGAACAATCCATTTTATATTTTCAGTTTTTCTTCAAACTACAGAAATCAAGACTAAACTAAAGCCATTACTTCTTAACTCTAAAATAATCTTACTCTAAGAAAACTCAAAAATACTAAATTAAAAAGCATAAAACAACTAATTTAGAAAACATTATGACTAAACTAGAAAGCATAGAAACAAGTAAACTAAACAACTGGAAAATTACAGAAACAGAAAAGTAAGGAAATAAACAATTAATCATCATCTAAACAGTAAAGGAATATTATCAACTACAGAAGAGAGCTTATACAATTTAAAAACAATGGTGCTCCGGAACAACTAACTTGACTCCTCAACAGCTTATTATTTCCTACTGAACAACAATCTACCTTTAACAAAGAAAATAACTTAACAATAAAATACTTATCTATCTAGGCTAACTCCCCTCGAGTGGCCAACTCGCAGGCTACTACCTTGTCTTTAACTCACATAAACTACAGATACTCAAATCCTCTTCTAACATACAGTCACCATTATTTGCATTCAACGGTCACTAATAAACAAAAATCAGATAACTCATTTCAACAGTGATTTGCAAAACCATGTAAACAGCATAATGATACTTCCTCTCTGTCTTATTCACTACTTATGAAATTACAGTTTTATAGATAACTTTTTAACCAATTCCTAAATTTAAGATGGCATGGATAGCCATTGAAAAATTCTTCCTTAACTAAAAACTAACTTGATGTCTTTAAAGCTTTAAAACATGTAGAAGGCTCAAGAAGAGCCATAAAGTTTTTAACAACAGAATTTAAATAACTGAAACTGAATCTTCGGTGCATCATCCAGGCATCTAGGAGTGGGTTCGCAGCATTACTTTAAGGCATGTGTTGGCTAAAACTTTTGCAATAGCCGCATGATGACCTGATAATCCCTACAATAACGCTCAAATCAACCCATTAAACCTGCTTTGGACAATTTCCTCAATTGATCAAAAGAAAGAAAGAAAGCATAATTTTCCTAAAAATAAGTAATTACTTCTCCTAAAGTTTAATAAATTGGGACAGGCTTAGGATTGAATTACCAAAAGTAAGCTTACCAAATTTTATTATGATGAGGTTATTTTTGCCTCATCATTTCCTCCCCTACCTAATTTCTGGCAGGTCCTCCTGCTCCATAGTTAAACCCTTGAGTTCTATTCCATTCTTCATAAAGAGTACTAAGATCATGTGTTTCGCTGGTTGATGCATCAAAAGCTTCAATGTTATGAATAAACCCTCTATGGAACATCACATTTTCTCTCCACTCATTAAAGAGTCTATCATTCTGATCTGTGGAAATATTAAAAGCCGAGGGTGGATTAAGTAGCAAGGGGGGCTTGTATTTCATTCCTATCCATTTCGTTCTCAGTGTTTTCAGGATTTTAATTAGAGCATCAGCCCTTCTCAATGACCATCTGATGTTTAGGGGAGAAATAACTTCTCTTTTCTTTAAATAAGCAGGAAGAGGGGTGAACCTTTCCTCACATGCATGCCATGTTTTTCCAATTAATTTTTGTCCATTTGCTATGAGAAATTGTCATAACACATCTTAAGGTTGTTGTCATACCTTTCTTTCATCTTTTCATTAACAAGAAGAGATAGAAATGTAGCTTTGAACCCATCAGGCCTTGAATTTGGGGACCTGATCTAGAGACCCGCTGTTTTCTCTGCCTATGTAAATTCTTTTGTTCGATCTTGCTAGTGAATTTGATTTCTCATTGTTGAGAGAAATGCCCTCAATTCTACTTCTCCCACAAACAAATTAATAAAGAAATCTGTATGATTTTCCAATAACAAATCATGCAGAAAGAATTCACAAATTAAATCTTGGTCTTCAGGAGTTGATTCTACAAATATTTTTACAAACTCTTTATCATTAGGCTCATAAGGTTGACCATTATAGATACTGAACAGCTTCCATCTCAGCCATTGTTCATTCAAAAACATTGAGTAAATCCTTGATGGCCTTCTACAATTCAGCAAACAGTCCATAAGTTGATAGGCATCTTGTTTTCCTCGGTAGGCTTTGTGAAATGACTCCTTTAGGAGCACCGGTTCTTTCTTTAGCCTATGATTTTCAGTTTGGACATTTCTGAGGAAGTAACATTGTTCCATCCATTTTGTTAGCATATGCGAAATGCTGACCTGGAACCAATCAGTTATAACTGGTTCAGTTTGAATTGCTTTGGACTCAGTTTGGGGTCTCACGGTGCATTCCTTCAGATCTTGTTCTAGTTCAACTACTTTGCTGATAGAAGTGTTCAACTCCTTAGTCTTTATTTTCTTGTCCTCCTCGAAAGCTGAGAGCATAAGCACAAGATTCTATTTTATTTTTCCCATTTCTACATCTTTTTGTGCAATATTCTCACTATAAGTTTTATGCTTTTCGTACTGCTCTTGCACTTGTTCTTGCAACTTATAGATGTTTGAGTCTTTGTCTTGCAATTGTAGCTTCAAGTCTCTTATTTCCTGATCCCTTTTATTTATTATAGCAGTTTGTACAGCCAACTCCTCTTTCTGCAATTCTATAAATTCGTTATTTTTAGACAATTGCCTCTATAAATCATCAATTTCTAGTTTATACTTTTCTAGTTCAGCACTGGCACAACTGGTTTCAACTATTTCAACAATTTTATCTACAATGGGTGACAAATTTTTTGGCATACTGCAATCCCCTTCAGGTTTTCTGTTCTAAGTTTCATCATTGAAAATTTCCTCAATATGTGCAGAATGGAAAGGAAATACTTCACCTGAATCCTCTCTATTTAGGGGTGTCTCGTCTTCACTGGCTTGCTCTGAAATTTCTATGGGCTCTTGTGGCCACTTAGACTTTTTCTTTTGTGAACTTCCCTCCTTACCCTGTATTGGGGTTTCGGAGAATTCAGAAGCCAACCGTTTACTCCTTCTGAGTGGAGGTGATTCCTGTAAAATAATAGGTGTTTGATTTTTCATTTTCCCCTTTTTTCTTGGTTTATTTGTGTCAGAATAAACAATATTAACCTGTTCTTGCAGGTCGGGGGTTTGGAATTTATCACCGCAGAGGTCTGGAAAATCCTCACCAGGAGTGGTGGGATTAAGAGCTTCCGGAGCCGGAGAGCCCTTAGAGGAAGTTGCTTCGAATGATGGAATAGCCTATTGGGATGGTTCCCCTAATTCTATGGTTCTTGCAACTGCAGGCTTCTCCATTTTCTCTAAAAAAATTTCCCATTTCCCCTCGGGTTTCTTACGGAAGTGATACTTGCAGATTAGTTGAATTAACCCGTGGTGTTTCAAAGGCCCAGACCCTGTTTTATACCTCTCCATGGAATTTTTTAAGGAATCAAACAAGAATTCAGGCATATTAACCCTAAGAGTTGGGTCCTTTCTGTGACGTAAATGGGTCAACATATGAAAGGTAGGCCCTACACTATGGTAAGCTAACCTTCACAAGTAAAGTACTTTATAATCCACGCAATGGCAGTACCCCAAGGTTCTAATATGGAAGTTCTTTGGAATTCCTTATTTTGTCCCCTGGTGCTTATTACTACCATTGGATATGGGTCTCCCTCTCTAACAAATAATTCAGCTAATTTCTGGTATGTTACTTGAGAGGTTTCTTTTATATTTATGCCTATATTCTCTAAGCTAGATAAGTGAGAAATAATCTTAGAGCGTACCTTGAAACGCTTTCCTTGAAGTACCACTTTGCCATTTGTGTAGTTCTCAACAAAGGATCTTACCAGCTTTTCATTATGGCCTTCAAATTTCCTGATGAAGTTTAACCACCCTGCTTCTTCGAACAATCTAGAGATATTACTCAATCCCAATAATTTTTCCGCAGAATCTGGCTTTGCCTTTCTTTCCCCCCTCCCTCCCCCCCATTTCTAGATTTCGTACATTGCAAGAAATTCAATTCCAGCACAAAGCTCCCACACAGATTCCTTTTGAAAATATTGCCTCTAAAATTACTTATTTGTTTTATTTGCAGCTTAAGCTTCAATGATTTCCAATCTGTATGGAGGTTTGCGAAAGGCTTTGTCGTACAAGCGATTGATCGCCGGGTGGCATGAATTACTAAATTGGAAGTGAGGTTCGTGCCAATTAATTATTCTTTATTTGAAAATAACTACCTATTTAAAGCGAAAATTAATACTTACCCTCGTTCTGTGATCGTTCAAAGATCTTAATCCTCACAGATTTGACAAGATGACGTCAATGCATTGGTTGAAATGACGGCAGAGTTATTATGATATGGTGCGGAATTCTATGGGGGATGGAGCTGTCAATGAGAAATACGAATTTAGGTGGCTTACTTATAACTAAAGCAAAAATAGAAAAACAGATGTATTGGATATTCTGGCAGAAGAATCACGAAAATTTTGAAATTTTGAAAAAGGTGGCGGAAGATAAACGAACGAGTTCTAAAGCGCATATCTTGGTCAACGCGCTCGAAACGAGTGCTTAAGTTTCAGGACCAAAATAAGATTGAAATGAAGGTTCCGGAGCATCGCTGAAAGATGTAGCCGAAGGAAGAATGAAATGAAGGTTCCGGAGCATCGTTGAAAGATGCAGCCAGAGCAACAACAAAATGAAAGGTTCCAAAGCATCGCTAAAAGATGCAGCCGGAGTAGCAACGGAATGAAAGGTTCCGGAGCATCGCTGAAAGATGTGACCAAAGTAGCAACACAATGAAAGGTTTGAGTGACATGGAAAAGAATCTTCACGACTTTGAACCTTAGTGAAGAATGCCTCCTCGACATGATAAGCTCTATACAAGTTTTGGAGCATCGAGCTTTGAAAATGTCAAGTTCCAGAGCATCAGCATCATAACGTTCGAGAGCATCTTTGGAGGGTGCTCTGGAAGTTGTTTTCTGCTTTTTGAGAAGTCCTGCAAAAATATCAAAAATATTTAGCTAAGTCCAAAAATGATAATAGATTAAATGAAGGAAAATATCTCAACATACATGTCCATTTATTAAATTATTTATTTATTTATTTTTTAAACAACAAGCCCTACATTTTTATTGGATAGACTCTATCATGGCAAAGTCAACACATTGGACCTCACCTTGCATTTCGACCATCCTTGTAAAGTCTTCCCTATTGACTGGCTTATGGTAGACACGTAAGCGATGACCATTAACCAATAAAGTTCATGTGTCACTATCGATTGGCTTTAATCAAACAGTTATGTTCGAAAAGACTTCCTCAACTTCATAAGGTCTCAGCCAGTGAGTCATGAGCTTTCCCTTATGGTCTTTGTATCTAGAATCAAATAACAAGGCCCAGTCCCCATTGTGAAACTTTTTTTCCTTAATATGTTTATCGTGCCATACCTTCCGTTGATGTTGAATTAGTTCAATTTGATGGATGGCGTCTAAACGAAGTTCATCTAATTCACTCAATTGCAAAACTCGTTCAACTTAAGCTTTTTTTAAATCTAGACCTAATTCCATAGCCGTTCGTAGAGTTTGTAACTCGAACTCAATGGGAAGAAGAGGCTTCTTCCCAAAAACAAGCTCATAAGGATTGAATCCAGTCGTAGATTTCCAGGTTGTGTTGTATGCCCATACGGCTTCAGGGAGCTTCCTGGCCCAGTCTTTTCTTCCAGAAGAGACTGTTTTTGTTAGAATATTTTCCAGTTCTCTATTAGTTACTTCTACTTGGTCGTTCGCTTGAGGGTGGTAAGGGGATGACTTTCTATGGCTTACCTGAAAATAATTGGTAAATGCCAAGAGCACTCGAGACATGAATTGGGGTCCCTGATCAATTATGATAGTTCGAGGGGCTCCAAATTTAAGGAAGATTTTATTATAAAGGAAGTTTGCAACTTGCTCTTCCCTAGCTATTCTTAAGGCTTGAATTTCAGCCCATTTTGTCAGGTAGTCAGTGCAAACCAGTTTATACTCTTTCCCTTGAGAGGAAGGATCTATGGGTCGGATGAAATCTAAACCCCATTTTTCAAATGGTTCCAGGACTACCCGAGGCAGCAGCGGCATTTTCGAAGAAGCAGTTGGTCTTCCTACCCTCTGACATTCATCACAATGATGCACATAGTTCTTAATGTCTTTGTGCATTGAGGGCCAATAGTATCCGGCACCTAGGACTTTGTGGGAAGTTCTCTTTGCAGAGTAATGTCCTCCCGACGGGTCATCGTGATAGGCCCTTAAAATACTGTAGGTTTCATCAGCTCTTACACATCTCCTCAAAATCATGTCAGGACCACAACGAAATAACATTCCATGAATCCACTTGAACAGGGCACTTTCCCTGATTAGTCGCTTCTTTTGCTTAGACGTGAATCCAGGAGGTATCTCAGATGCAGCTAAATAGTTAGCGATATTTGCAAACCAAGGTGATTTTACAGAAACTGCAAATAAATTTTCATCTGGAAAATCATCCTGAACAGGAGTAATGTCATCTTCTTCATGTTTAATTTGTGACAAAAAATCGGCTACCACATTATATTTCCCTGGTTTATCAGAATCGTGGCATTAAACTCCTGAAGGAGCAATAGCCATCTCATGATTCAACCATTAACCACAGGTTTGTTCATTAGGTACTTCACAGCTGAGTGATCCATGTAAACTGTGACCTTATATCCCGTAATATAATGACAAAATTTCTTGATAGCGTGAACAACAGCTAGGAATTCTTTTTTTGTTGTATAATTATTTTCTGCCGAAGTAAGATTTTTGTTGATAAAAGATATAGCATACTTCCCTTCATTCTCATATTCTTGTCCTAGAACTGCACTGATGGCATCATCAAAAGCATCAGCATAGATATGAAAGGGAATACTCCAACTTGGTCCTCTTAGAATGGGAGCAGAGACAGGTTTTACTTTAATTGCTTCAAATGATTAATGACACTCAAATGTCCAGACAAACTCTACTTCCTTCTGTAAAAGAAAGAACATAGGGGTTGCAATTTTGCTAAAGCCTTATATGAACCTTCTGTAGTAACCAGCATGTCTAAGAAAACTTCTTACATATGTTTGAGTTTGAGGGATTTTCAACTGTTGGATGACTTCAATTTTCTTAGGGTCAACCTTTATTCCTTCTTAGGAAATATGATGACCCAAGACTATTCCTTGCTCCACCATTATTAAGTATTTCTCATGGCTAAGGGATAGTCTATTTTCCTCACAAACTTGCAGAACTCGATCTAGGTTCTGAAGAGCTTCATCATATTTTGATCCATAGACTGTAAAATCGTCCATATAAACCTCGACACAGTCATTAACGAGAGCAGAAAATATAGCAAGAACGGCTCTCTGGAAGGTTGTTGGAGCGTTGCATAGTCCAAAAGGAAGCACTCTATATGCAAATGTGCCCCAAGGGCAAGTAAACGTGGTTTTTTCTTGGTCTTCTGGAGCAACTTGTATCTGATTATAACCACTAAATCCATCAAGAAAGGAGAAATGCTTCCTCCCAGCCAAGTTGTCCAGGACCTGCTCAACAAATGGTAAGGGAAAATAATCTCTATAAGTGGCTTTATTGAGTTCTCAATAATCTACATAGATTCTCCACTTCCCATTTTTCTTTGGGACTACCACCATAGGTGATACCCATTTACTATCAGAGATTGGATAAATAAATCCAGCACGAAGGAGTTTCTCAATCTCAATTTTGACCAAATCCTTTAATGCAGGATTGAGTCTCCTTTGCGGCTGGTGAACAGGCCTTATATTGATATCAGTGTAAATGTGATGAGTACAAACACTTGGGTGAATTCCCCTCATGTTCGTATAATCCCAAGCAAAAGCTTTGGATCTTTGTACCAACATATTAAACAATTTATCCTCTTGAGTTTCTGTCAACTAGCTATTGATATTCAAGGTTTTTCTTGGTAATAGCATTATCGATTTTGTTCCAGGATGAACCGCGGTTACAGTATACATAGGTCGCAACAACTTATTATGAGGCACCAGTTGGTGAAACCTTGTGATATCCTCATAGAAATGACTTGTTCTAGGAATCATATTTGCTAAGGGACACGACATTCCCATTGTGGCATAATTGTGCTCCATTCCACTTATATCAATTGGTTGCCCAAAAATCCTTGGAGCATCCATCATTTCTTCCTCATTCGGGGTTATAGCAAGGCGTGCTATCTCATTCACTAACTCTTCTTCCAGTTCTTCCCCGTGTTGTTTAATTACCACCATGGCTAGGGAGGCTAAACTGTCTGAACCATTCTATTTCTCAAGTTCATCAACCCAGACTTTTTCATGCTTAGTAGGCTTAGCAGGGGGATATAAAAACAAGCGTTTGCTATCCTGGCCATGCGAAATGGTCATTCCCCCTTCCCTACAATCAATCTTAGCAGCAACTGTGGCCAGCCAAGGTCTTCCAAGAATTATAAGATAGCTATCCTTAGGTGTAAGCGATTAAATCACCTAGAAGTCGACTGGATAATCCCATCCATCAACTTTGACAAGGATGTTTTTAATGACACCCTTTGGGATGGCTATAGACCAATTTGCCATTTGTAAGACTGTGGTTGTAGGACATAAATCAGTTAAACCTAATTTTTCCATTACATCCACTGTCATCAAGTTAATAGCTGCTCCTAGATCCACTAGTGCATTTGGTATTGTTACCTCATTGACCGTAACAGTTATAAGTGGGCTTCCAGGATCATCGTATTTTGGAGCAATAGTCTTCCCAGACATAAAATCAGTTAAATAACCATCAATATGAATGGTATTTGTCGTTTTTGGCTTCCTCCCTGGTGTTTTGATACATAATTGTTTGATAAACTGGTTTAATTCAGGGGTTTCTTTTATTGCTTGCAATAAAGGAACTTCAATTTGCAACTGCTTAATCTCCTGAATTAACGCAGTTTTCGTAGCCAAAGATACTTCCGGAGTAACTTCTGGAGTTATGGACTTTAAACGTTCTAGATATGGTGCCATCCTTTTCTTTCTTGGAACAGGATCCTCCTTATGTTGACTTAAGAGCTGACCCTCCTCCCCCTAAGACAAGTCAGCAGCCCATGCCGCTGAAAAAGGTTCTTCGTTTTGAGGAGTAATATCCTACTTAGATGTTGTGTCTCTTGTTGGACTTTTAGGCTTAGTTTCCTCCACTATTTCTTCAATGGTTGGTGGTTGAAGAGTTCGACCAGAACACAACTGTACATTTCCGAAGTGTATTGCATTAAGCCTAGTAACATTTTCATGTTCGGTAGAATAGACTGGCGTATTTTGGCGATTATTTTTAGGATTGGGAAGCGGTTGTGCTAGAAGCTGAGATTGGTTTACTTGCTCATTTTGAGGAGGGTTCTGAGCTAGAGGTAATAGGTTTTGTTGTTGATTCCTCCTTGGTTCAGTATAGAACTGATTTTGGACCCGATTCCATTGGGGTACTGCATGTTGTTGGTACCACTGCTGTTGAGGTTGATTTTGCCATTGTTGATTTCCCCATGTGTGGTTTGTCCACTCAGGTGATCCCCAATAAGGAGTTCCCTAGTTAGGTTGAGGTGGAGGTGACTGATTCCAAGATGGAGTCCATTGATTATGAGCCCAGTTATTTTGTGGTCTCCATGTAGGATTAGGATTCTGTCCATAAGGAAAATTACCTCCTTGACGTTGGTTTAAAGCATGTATTTCTTCTTCAACCTGAATGGTTTTTTTCTTAGTATTCTTAATATCCGATAAAAGCTCGCACTGGTTTGTAGGATGATTTTGCTCACACAACTGACAAACATTGACTTTATCCAAAGGACACAAGAATATACCATCTAGGTTGGTATTCAACTGCACAAGAATATTCGTTTTTAGGTTTTCTATTTCTTCACAGAGCTTACCTATCTCATTAGACCCTTTAAAAAGATTAGTTTTGCAGATTCCTCCCCTAGTGTGGGAGAAATTCTGACAAAAATCACATATTTCTTCGAGAGTTAATTGAGATATGTCACCTTTCCCAATTAAATCAAGGTTTCGTCGAGCATCATCATCAAGACCTTTAAGAAATATTGTTTTGAGAATCTCTACACTAATGGTCATTTCTCCAGATATTTTGGAGAGGAAGAGGAACCTATCGAGATAATCCTCCAAACTTTTCGTCCTCATTTTGCCTTAGCTTAAACAACTCCTCCTTACAATCACTTACCCTATAGTAACTCTGGTATTTGTGCAAGAAAACAGTCTCCATTTCTTCCCAGGATGTTATGCTACCAAAACCCAATCCCATGAACTAGTGCATTGTTGAGTCCTTCAAAGTTGACAGAAAAAGCTTCAACTTTTGGTTGTCGTTCTTATAATCATAAGTCTGACATAGGACTTTAAATTCAAAGAGAAATTGGTGAGGGTCTTCCGAAGGCAAGCCACGAAAGGTTGGAAGGAAAGCTGGAGAAATGTTCTTCATGACAATATCATCTTCAGCGTCCAATGTAATAGGATAGGTAAACGTTCTAGGAGGTTGAGGTTCATTGTGGTTAGGTTCAGCCCTACGATCTCCCATGATGTTTAGAAGAGTATGTTCCTCAAAAACAATTTCCTCGATAACTGGTTGTTCTACCGGTTGCTCGTCAGGTAAATAATGGAAAGCCTTTGGTGGAGTAGGCTCAAATAATCTTTCAGAAGTGTGGTTATCTGAGCCTTGGGCTTCCCTATGTATGATAGGTACGTATTTTGGGGGGATCTTTGGTATAAAACGTTTGTGAGGGCCTCTTTTCCGGACCATGCAGAAAAGAAAGCCGACTAAGATATTTTTGGCATAAAACTTTGTATTCAAACCGTCTCCTAATAACACTTTAAACAACTTTTTAAGAAGTCCCCGGCAACGGCGCCAAAAAGTGATAGGTTGTCATTAGGTCCTACTACTTTAGAATAATCGAATGTCAATTGTCGACTGTGCAGTGTCCAAGGCAGTTTGCAGAAGGAGATTATTTGAACAATCCATTTTATATTTTCAGTTTTTCTTCAAACTACATAAATCAAGACTAAACTAAAGCCATTACTTCTTAACTCTAAAATAATCTTACTCTAAGAAAACTCAGAAATACTAAATTAAAAATCATAAGACAACTAATTTAGAAAACATTACGACTAAACTAGAAAGCATAGAAACAAGTAAACTAAACAACTGGAAAATTACAGAAATAAAAAAGTAAGGAAATAAACAATTAAGCAACATCTAAATAGTAAAGGAATATTATCAACTACAGAAGAGAACTTATACAATTTAAAAACAATGGTGCTTCGGAACAACTGACTTGACTCCTCAACAGCTTATTATTTTCTACTGAACAGCAATCTACCTTTAACAAAGAAAATAACAATAAAATACTTATCTATCTAGGTTAACTCCCCTTGAGTGGCCAGCTCGCGGGCTACTACCTTGTCTTTAACTCACATAAACTACATATACTCAAATCCTCTTATAACATACAGTCACCATCATTCGCATTCAACGGTTACCAATAAACAGAAATCAGATAACTCATTTCAACAGTGATTTGCAAAACCATGTAAATAGCATAATGGTACTTCCTCTCTATCTTATTCACTACTTATGAAATTACAGTTTTATAGATAACTTTTTAACCAAATCCTAAATTTAAGATGGCATGGATAGCCATTGAAAAAGTCTTCCTTAACTAAAAACTAACTTGATGTCTTTAAAGCTTTAAAACATGTAGAAGGCTCAAGAAGAGCCATAAAGTTTTTAACAACAGAATTTAAATAACTGAAATTGAATCTTCGACGCATCATCCAGGCATCTAGGAGTGAGTTCGTAGCATTACTTTAAGGCACATGCTAGCTAAAACTTCTGCAACAGTCACATGATGACCTGATAATCCCTACAAAAATGCTCAAATCAACCCATTAAACCTGCTTTGGACAATTTCCTCAATTGATCAAAAGAAAGAAAGAAAGCATAATTTTCCTAAAAATAAGTAATTACTTCTCCTAAAGTTTAATAAATTGGCACAGGCTTAGGATTGAATTAGCAAAAGTAAGCTTCCCAAATTTTATTATGATGAGGTTATTTTTGCCTCATTACTGGGGAGTGGGTAATAATCTTCTTAGGATCGATTTCTCTCAAAGTGGTCGAGGGAGTATATAGAATGGCAATCGTGCTTAGAGTATAAATGAAGGGAGTGGGACGAAGTGTCGATGTACAATTCATCTATACCTGTAATAATCCTTTTTGATGTATGGTTGGGATAAATTATGGTTAAAAATTTAATAAATTATGGTTCGTTTCAGACTAGATTTTAAACTATAAATAATACTTCGTTCCTTGGTCATTCTATAATCGAAAGACACATTCTATCATTGCTATAGCCTCCCTCCCTACATCAAACAACATACAAGAGCTGGGGTTTTTTGGAATATTACCTGCAATCACAACCCATAGGTTGAAGAAAATGGCAACCCACGGGTTGAAGAAAACGACAACTAGGGCATAATATTTTTTGCAAATCTTGATCATTAAAAAACCAATAGAATGATCATTTCCCACCACATCCAAGGTTATAAGCCTTCCCGTAAGAAGAAACTGCATTCCGAGTGAGACGCTGCAGCTGTAGCAGGATACTAGAGAGCCAACTCATAGAGCCATGGAAAAGGTGGGAAAAGGCATCAGTGTTATTTTAGGGAAAAGATGTGAGAAAAGATTAATTATATTTTAAGAGAAAAGGTATTTTTTCTATTGTCTTAATTTAAGACAATATAAAATAAAAAATATAACTTAAATATGTATAATTTCTATTGTCTTAATTTAAGACAATATAAAATAAAAAATATAACTTAAGAAAAAATTAGTATTTTGTCTTAAATTATCGTTTTAAATGGCCCCTCTATGTAGTAGTGAATAATGTAATCACCTAGTCATCATCCTAGAATTTATGTGCATTTTTTAAACTTGTTTACTATTTGTCAATTTGTTCAATTTTCTATGTCAAGCTCTTTCTAGAAGTAGGATCCCTTAGAATTTTATGCATTTAGTATAACACTATTTAAGGTGCCACACCTACAAGAAATTTTTCCCCTTTAAAATTGTCTCATCATTTTATATCTCTATAGTTGTTGATGTTGGAGCTAGAAAGGATCATTCACATCTATTAACATTTAACTATCTCTAAAAATTGGTGTCCAAGGTGTTTCATGAGGAACATCCCTAAAACACTTCTAGATGTTATTCTTTGTATTCCTAAAATTGATAAACTTTCCAATGACTTGAAATTTCTATCTTCATAGAATATTTTGTGGGAATGGTCCCCCTAAAACCATCTCAAAGAATGGGTCAATAGGAGTTGGATCTCGCTTGGGATTTTCCTTGATGCCATGCAAAATCTTATTAAATATTTTTATTTTTATTTTTTGGTTTGTTGAAGCTAACTATGTTGAGGCAATTCTTAATTGTGGCCCCTAGCTTGTCCATTTCCCTTTATTGGTCTTCAAACCCTAAACCTAATATTTTATCACTTTAAAAGTAGAGACTTTTTAAGTCCTTGTTTGGGTTGAGTTCTTTGAGTTACCTCTACCATGCTGAAATTTCTTAAGCCAAATAGCCTCTGCTTTAGGCACTATGATTTGTGTATAACATAAATGGTTATTTTTGACTCGTCCTTTATGGTGAGTTTTTGTTGAGATGTACCTATCTAAGGATCTAAAAAACTATTGTGGATATCCAAATTGCTCAAATGAGATACGCTCAACATGCTCTTTATCTATTTTTTTTAATACTTGTTATCATTGCCAATCCTCTAAACATAAGATTTGAGATGTCCCTTTGGTTTCTCCCCATTGAAAAATATCTTCTCAACCCACTACCAACTCACAACTTACTACCAAAAAAGAGGAAGGGTGGCATATATTTTCTAACCACAAGGACAAGGATTTAAGTAATAATTCTCCTCTTCCAAGCCTTCTTTAACCTTTGGTGGCTAAGACTTAAAAAGTGTTTCAAAGCTTCTAGAGTCTAGATTTTGTTTGCAATCTCCTCTTGGAAAAATATATTCAATATCTTCCTAGAGATAGCCCTAAAGTAAATATGTGAGAACCTCACAAATCAAATCATTGTTATCTCAACCACTAGATATCACTACTCAACTCACTTCCCCTCCTCCAATTGAGTAGCAAAGTTCAAGCTAGGCATGTTATATGTACTTTTGAAATTGCTAACTTATGGGTTTTTCACTCTTTAATTAATAGTTTATGTGAAGGTGATCCAAAGTACATTACTTGAATATGACAAGGAAATCCTCAAATTTGATTGATCTTTGGAACATATAAATCATGATATTGACCTTATAGTTTGTAGAACTAAACAAATACTAGGTAATAAAGGTTATCAAATCCTTTAAGGCCTATTATTATCATTCATGAATTAATTGATCTTAAAAAACTAGCATAATCCATAAAATATGAAGAAAAAAATCAATATTGTAAATTTTGAGTAATTGAAATTTTATTCTTTCATTTCCTATTTATAATGGAGAGTTTAGGGAAATTATATAGGTTGGAGGTGTAGCTTGTAGAATTCTAGATAAATGAATCAGATGTGACATTTACCTATTACATAAATAGAAAGTGAATAAATAGAACTATTATAACATTTGTCCAAACTTATAGAGATATTACATAATCAAAAGAATTCAAAGAAAGAGCTAAACTTACCTAGGATGGTTGTAAATCTATTATAGAAAATAAAAATACAAAGATAAAGTTGAAAGTTGCATTCATAACAATAATATATAATAAAATTAAAAATAAAGAGTTTCATTTATTATAAATTCTTTAGAAGCTCTTGTATAAGTGTCATTACCATACAAATTATTTACAATACTCTTTCTCTTCTATTGTAGAAAAGAAGCAATTTTGATACTCAAGATGACATGGTTAAAATCTAGTTGACTAATAAGTAACACAATAGCCCTAAAGTTATATTTGGTTTAAATTGAAATGTTTCAATGTCTTTTGGTGTGTAGTGTTACCTAGTGGCTCCATGTAGAGAGGCTAGCTAATTTATGCTCAAAAAAATATAGGATTCAATATGAGTGGTTCTATATGTTATTTTCCTCATAAATCCTCATATTGCAAAATTTTGTTGATTACAAAAATAAAATATTGCTCATTCTATATTTACAAATAATAATTTAAACAAGAATTGACATATTTAGTTGAATAAACTAATAAATGTATTTAAAACATATTTATAATCACTAGTCTTCTACTTTCAATCCCCAATAGAGGATCTAACCATTTTTTTTCTATCTAGATAAGGAACCCCTTTCCTTATAACCACTTGCATCTCTATAATTGAATGAATATTGGTAGGAATCATCTATCGTGAGAATTGGAGGAACCATATCAAATTCATCACTACCTTATAATTCACTAGTAAACTAATTGTTCTCAACCATTCTTGTATTTGCGTTGATATGGATCTAGAAAAGTTCCTTCCTTATAGAATAATTTAAATATAAGATGGATTGAATGGATAAAAATCTATTGTATATGCTTGCAAAGGGAAGCTATAGTAGGAAACAACTCAAAATTAGAAACATTTTTCTATGTTTTGGTCTTAGAAAAAGACAACAAAGTGGAATACATCATATTTGAACAACCATTACTTTAAATACCATTATTTTTGTGTTTTTCTATTCTCTAAAGCAGAGATCCAAAAAACACAAAGGAATGAAATATTACATAAGGATCTAACAAGCCTTTTTATATATAGACTAGTATATCTAAAAAAAATTTAAAAAAAAAGAAAAAGAAAAAAATAAGATAAACTGGTTTATTTTGCAATGATATTTTCCTTAATTTTATGAAACAGACTTTCAACAAAAGATCCAATCTTCTTTTTTTTAACATAAATTCACATAAGACTAATTATCATAATTGCTTCCTAACAAATCCATTACATTTGCTTGAAAGTTTCTAAAGCCTTTTCAACAAATCCATTTTGTAAATATATTGCAATAAACGCATTCCAGGAGAACACTTTTCTTGGAGGCATTATGTCAAACAGTTTGCGTGCCTTGTCTATGCTTCCACAATTTGCACACATGTCTCCCAGGGCAGTTGCATCAACCCCCTTTACTTTCATTGGTTTTAACACATCATTGTTTCTTAGTGTTTGCCTGTATTTTTATTATTTATCTGCATGTGACCCTACTTTCCACCCGTCGTTATAATATCCACATTGATTCTGCCAGTTGATAGCTAATTGCAAGTTGCATAGAATTTGTCAACATTGATATGCATTTTGAACTTAAATTTCGTCCCAACGATAATTTTAAACTACATGGCAAAGAATAGTTAAAAAATTAGCATAAAAATTGTGCACAATTTTTCCACGACTTAGTGGTTCCTAAAAATCCATCCCATAAAATCCAAAACTTTTTAACCAATTTACAATTTATAAAGTTAAAAATCTCACATCTTAATTTTAATAAAATGCTTTTTTTAAAAGAAATAAATAATTATTTCTAAATGATTGTCAAACAATTTTTTAATCATCAATTAAAAAATACTGATTGCAATAATATTACCTATACTAAAAACTAACAAAATTCTATCTACTTTTTTTTTTTTTTTGCTTCTTTCTCTCTTTCGAGCAGTATTAGGGCAACAACGGCCATGGAGAGAGGTAGTAGTTGGGAGATCAAGTGATGGCAATCGATGGGGGACGTTGGCAAAAGAAATGATAGGAAGGACAAAGAAGTTTGTTGACGTTAGGAAGGGGAAACTTGCAAAAATGCCCATTCACCATTTTTTATTAAGTTGATCCCTTCCTTGTTCCACAACCCCCCTTTGATGGGGCCACACCTTCGGAGAGGGTGTTGCGCCTTGACAATGACCGCACCCCCATGTACTCTTCAATATATTTGTTTATGTTTCTATTTACTTTATTTATTATAATTTTGGTTTATTTTTGTCCTATGAATTTGGAGCAAGTGAATTGGCTCCACACACTTACCAACATCCTCCCAACTGCACCAAATGAAAGCTTTGAAACAAGGCATGGTCATCTTTCAACACATAAGTAGAAGATGAATATTATCTATTGTAGTGCTTGAAATGGCCCTAGGAGACAAATATGAAAAATGTGGAAACATAGATATGACACCATGAACTTTTTGACAAAATATCTCAAGAAAATGGTTAAAACAGTTGAATTAATTCACTTTTTAATATTCACTCAAAAGTTATACCTATTGAAGATGGTTATGAATATCACAAATTTCACAAAACATTAACAAATGGTGGACCAACTCTCTACCTAAAATATCAAAAATATTTAAAAAATAACAATAAAATTATTAATTTTGTTCTCATCATATATATATACAATTTCATTATTTTTACAACCTTCTACCATTTGTAAATAAGAATCATTTTTTAAAAATATGGATTTCATTTTTTTCAAGGACAAAATCCATTGTATGTTGAAAAGAATCACCTTTGTCATGGAGAGTGCTCACCTTTCAACTCTAGAATTGGACAAAAATCCACCTAAGCTAGGAAAACCATTGAAGACCCACATGTACAATCTCATGACTAAAAATAAACAAAGGTAAGAAAATCAAATAGAAACTAAGAGATGACACTCACTTTCATATGAAGGCATTTTTCTTTCTAATCTCTAAAACTAGTGCAACAAGAATACCAAAATTACAAAGGATGCACCAATAAAAATTTCCCACGAACACATCCACACATAAAGTAAGCCTATTCACAAATAAACAATTTTGCAAGGAATTACAAGGTGGAAGTGAACTACCTCTTCCCATGGAGCTTATTAGAATAAGGACTCTCTTTTTCTCTCCCAACATTTTTTTTTCTTATTCTTCCACCCTCCAAAATTCTAAGTGTGAGAATTTTTCTTTTTTTTTAAATGAATGAATGAAAAAAAAAATCTTCCATAAAGACCCAAACATAGGCTTATATGAGAGTATCATGTCACTTCTCTTCATTCAAAAGGGTGGAGACACTTGATACATCTCTTCCTACCAAACACCAACTTCTCTTACAATTTAATAAGTGGGTCATACTTCTCTTCATTCAATAGGGTGGAGACACATGGTACATCTCTTCCTACCAAACACCAACTTCTCTTACAATTTAATAAGTGGGCCATTTGAACTGACGTGAGCCCACATGGATTTTCTTCCAAGACATGGGGTTCATTTTCCAATTCAACCCACTTGCAAGATCATGGGTTCACTAGTTGTACCTCCACCAAATCACCCATGTTTCAATAAATATTACTCTTTTCAAAAATTCATAAAATAAACATTCTTAAAAGTACATTCAACAACCATCTCCAAGTACCCCACTCATAGGTATTTGGGTTGGGATCACAAGAACAACATATAAAACATAAATTTATTCTTTATACACATAAAAAATAGCCCAAATTTGCATTGTTTTAATAACTTTAATACATAAGAGACCACATAAGATTCTATTGAAATAAGGTTCTAGAGGTGAACTTTAAACAATCAAATTAACATAGCTCACACGTAAGGGTCTTATCCACACTAGGCTAGGACATTTGCTCAACTCGATAAATAGTCTAAGTTCCATTGTTTTAGCATGTGAAGCAAGAGGGGGTAAGGATCATAATGATTTTCTTGTTTCCCATTCCAGACAAGAGGGGATAAGGGTGTTTATGATTTTCTTGTTTTCCCATTGGCCAAAAGGAGTTAAGGGTCTTAATGATTTTCTTGTTATTCCATTGGCAACTATATACACATGTGCACTAGTATCAAAATCAATACACCCAATGAATAAATAGTTGAAGCAAAGAAATATAAAAACAATATTTACTTATTACCAAATTCAATCAAATTCACATACCTTAAAAATACAATTCCAAAAGCGCAATGTAAACTTTTTGCACTTCATATCAATACATAATAGTCAAGTTGAGGGAAAGTAATCATGAATTTAAATAAAGATCAAGGATCATTTTTACAATTGTGTAAATCAAGTAGATCACTTTTGCAAATAAATATAGCTCTAACTTGAGACAAGCATAGAGAAAACTAGAAAAGATGGATTCCAACCAAAATATTCAAAACTCCAATTTTAAATTGACTTTAAACTTTAAGTGAAAACTAGTTTATTTTTTTTAAACATTCAATTTCGTAATGTTTTTATTTAATCTTTGCAAAATTTATAATTGTTATTATTATACTTGAAAATATTCAATGTTTTGAAAATTACATTATTAAATTACTGATATTATTATACTCGAAAATATTTAATGTTGATAAAATTACATTATCAAATTATTATTGCAGCAGAAAATAACTCAATAAAATCTGTAAGATCTGTTATATCTTTTGACGTTGTCTTTAAAAATACAAATAAAAAACGAATTTCTAATTTATAAATTATCCACATACATAGCATTTATCAACTCATCTTTGTTATTTTAACAGTAGCTTCTATTTAAAGAACTTAGGGTGAGATTCCATGAAAGAGGCTTCCTGAAAAAATTCAGTGGGTGCTGCTGAGATTTTTAAGATTATCCAAATGGATTTTTATCCCAGCTGTTAGCTCCAATAAAAATATAAAACTCTTTACCGTTTAGAAGCAGCATCGTATCGAGGGTCGAAACGCTGAATGAGTATGGTTTTCTACAAGCAACCTTACCGTGTTCTATTAAACTTCAGAAAACAAGAAATGTTGAACAAGTGAGTTTGCATAGCTGAGAAAGCCTCGGATATCAATTCTGATTAAGGCCACTTCTCTGTAGTTAAAAGGAAAAGTACAGCAAGGGTAGTCATCCTCGAGTATATTCAGCTTAGGGAAATACTATTATAACTATTCGCTTGATCCTTGTTTCTATATGGGATTTACATGGAAAGAAAAACACTTAAACCAGACAGTTTGAATGGGATTGTATGGAGGTCCCCAGAATATTGTTTGCACAGACAATGGACTTAGAATCTCCACAGTACAACCAAACGAAAGAAGGCCAACTGGGTTGGTTCATTTCTGTGAAAGGCCTTCAATACCACTCAGGTATTTGACAACCTGCAACATTGTAGGACGCTTGGCAGGTTCATCGTAAGTGCACATTGTTGCCACCTGCAACATCTGCAGCATCATCTGAGTTGATACACCACTAGCAATCATAGGATCGAGGGCCTCCACTGCCTGCCCTTTCTTGATCATTTGCCTAACCCAAGCCACCAGATTGCCCCCTTCTATGTCTCTGAATTCATATCCTGTTGGCTCCCTTCCAGTAAGCAACTCAAGCAATATCACTCCAAAACTGTACACATCCCCTCTAGTGGTTGATCTCCAACTCTGCCCATATTCTGGAGGAATGTATCCAAATGTCCCTGCAATATCTGTGGTCACATGAGTTTCGCAAGCACTTATGAGGCGTGCCAATCCAAAATCTGCAACTCTGGGTTCAAAATCACCATCTAACAAAATGTTGCTGGCCTTCATATCTCTGTGAATGATGTGAGGAATGAACCCATGATGTAGAAATGCAAGCCCCTTTGCCGATCCCATTGCAATTCTCAAGCGTTTGGACCAGTCAAGAACCTCAAGGGCATCAGCCCTGTTCCGTAGCCAAAGATCAAGACTTCCATTTGCCATATACTCATAGACCAACAGTTTTTCCTCACCAAATGAACAGTATCCAAGGAGTGGCACCAGATTTGCGTGCTTTACTTTCCCCAAGGTCTCCATCTCTGCTAGGAATTCCCTCTGTCCTTGACTCTTGGCCTGGCTTAACTTTTTAATTGCTACCATTTTGCCATTGGGAAGGATGGCCTTATAGACGGTGCCAAACCCACCATCCCCAATGATGTTAGTCTTGCAGAAATTGTCGGTGGCATGCAGAATGTCCACTAGTGTCAGTTTGAGAAGAGGCCTCTCAAACATGGCTACATTGATGCTGAGAGGCTCCTTGGACTTGCTGGAAAGAAAGAACAGATTTGGTTCTGTTCCGGAATCAAATTTGCTTCCATTTTCAAGATCCAAAAGAGCTTGCTGTCCTACCATTTTCCACCTGAGTAAGATAAAAGATAAACTTAAGACTGCAAAAATGCTTCCAATTGAGATTCCTACAACCCCCCATGTGTTCAGAAGGCATGATTTTTCTCTGTTACTCGACTGGCACTTCAGGCCCCAGCTCCCTCCACACAAAGCCCTGTTTCCCAGTAAAGAAAACCTTGTGAAATTTGTACATCCTCCACCTCTGGGAATCGGCCCTTCCAGCAAATTGTCTGAAAGATTGAAGAAAGATATACTCAATAGACTACACAATTCATCAGGGATTTTTCCACTGAGCTCATTCCCGGAGATATCCAGATATATCAGTTGTGAAAGGTTGCCCATCTCTGAAGGAATACTGCCTGTGAATTCATTGTTGTGCAGGTCCAAGTAGTTAAGGTAAGAGAGATTTCCCAGTGACCTTGGAATTTCTCCACTAAAACGGTTGAAACTCATGTTCAAAGTCTCAATCCTCCATGAAATACTGTCTGGGAACAACCTATCAATGCTGCCGAAAAGCTTATTCTGCTGCACATAGAGCCCAACAATGTTCACCATATTCGACAAGGATGGAGGTAATTCACCTGAGAGCTCATTATTACTCACATCAAGATGTGAAAGTTCACTCAAATTTCCCAGAGATGCAGGGATTTCACCAAAAAGATAATTGCATGTTAAGTTCAGCTTTACTAAAGTACTTATATCCCCCAGAGCTGCAGGAATCATGCCTGTGAGCTGATTGAATGCCAAGTTTATCCCTTGAAGTTTAAGAGACTCTCCAAGCCCAACTGGAATCTCCCCTTTGAGGTAGTTGTTTGAGAGGTCCAGTGTAGTCAAGTTTGTAAGGCGGGACAGGGACCTGGGAATGACTCCTGTCAGCCTATTGTTGTTAAGAAGCAAATCTACAACTACAATGCAATCCCCAATTTCTTCTGGGATGGGTCCCGAAAGCTGGTTCCAGGAGAGATCAAAGACTCCATGGTGCTGTACATAGCTTGAATCCGGGATTGCAATCTGCTGGAAATATGAAGATATTTCAGTTGGGATGGACCCTGAGAGTTCATTATGGGAAAGAACCAAACACTGTAGTTGAGCTAGGTCTCCAAATTTTTTTGGAATTGATCCATTCAAACGATTATTTCCCAAATCAAGAGTGGTGAGACTGATACACTGGGAAATTTCTGAAGGAATCTCGCCTTCCAGTTGATTACCATTGAGAGAAAGAACTGAAACAGTAGACAATCTCCCAATTTGCTTGGGGATTTCTCCTGATAAATTGTTACCGCTGAGAATCAACCTTTGCAATGATACCGCATTGCCTACGTGGGCAGAAAGCTTTCCTTCTAAAAAATTATTTGCTGCGCTAAACTCCATGAGAGTAGTTGAATTCCATATTTGTTCAGGGATTGAGCCTGTGAAGTTGTTCGCATCCAAATCCAGAACCATTAGAGGAAGGTTCCCTAAATACCCAGGAATTCTACCATTTATCCGATTGTTCGTCAGGATGAGCTGAGTAAGGTTCCAACAATTGATGAAGGTGTGTTCAATGGTACCCACAAGGAAGTTATTTTCTAGATCAATCTCAGTAAGAAATTTTGCATTGCAAAGCTCAACAGGGATGTTTCCTGTTAATTGATTATTACTCAGGCTAATATGGTTCACAGAAGAACAATTCCCAAGCTCCCGAGGAATGGACCCACTGAAATGGTTGGTAGCCAGCAGGATAGAGTCAGCTTCCTGCCACTGTCCCAACCATCGTGGTAAAGGACCACTAAGCTGGTTTTTCTCTGCAGAGAAGGACAATATAGGTAGTCCTGCTAGAGTGTCAGGAAGAGAACCAGTCAAGAAATTAAAGGAAAGCATGAGGGTTCTGAGACTTTTGCATCTACCCAATTCAGATGGAACCGAACCATTCAACTCGGCATTCACCATATTCAAAATGGTGAGATTTCTTAGAGCTCCTATGGCTTGTGGAATAGGGGACCGTAGTGGATTGTTTGAAAGATCTAGTTTGCTTAAGGACTGCATCCTAGATATCTCATTCGGAATAGGCCCTCGGAGGGAGCAAGAAGGCAAATACAAATTTTTTAAATTGATCAGATTACCAATTTCAACAGGTAAAAGGCCTGAAAACTTGTTGATTCCAAGATAAAGGTCAGTCAAACTCACCATGTTTCCAATCTCCGGAGGAAGACTGCCAGAAAGAGAGTTGTTTGAGACGTCTAGAGACACCAACTTGTCTAGCTTCCCGAGCTCAGGTAGAAAGGTGCCAGTAAGAAAATTGTTGCCCAGATCAAGAAACACCAAGTTCTTCAGTTTGCTTAGCTGCGATGGGACGACTCCAGAGAAACTGTTGCCACCAAGGTCCAGGTAATGGAGCTCAGACAGCATGCCTAGCTCTGCAGGAATGCTTCCAGTGAAAAAATTGTTGCCAAGCTCCAGCATTTCCAACCGAGAAAGTAATCCCAGCTGAGGCGCCAATGTCCCTGACAGAGCATTGCTGCCTAGAGCAAGCTCTCGAAGCTCGGCAAGACCTCCTATGCCAGCATCAATCTCACCAGACAAACAGTTGCCGCTCAGATCCAAGACTCTAAGCTTCTCGAGCCCCCAGATTTTGGTTGGAATGCTACCAACTAGAAGATTATTAGTAAGATTCAAAACCTCCAAAGCCTTAAGATTCCCAAGCTCTACAGAAATGGGACCTTGCAGCTTCATATCTTCTAGAACAAGAGAGATCACAATGCCACCCTTGCAGCTCACTCCGGTCCACTCACAAGCAGATGAACTATCCATTTTCCAGTCTGCAAGTCCATCAGAATTATCAAGAGCTCCCCTGAATGCTACAAGGGCATCCATATCAGAGTTCCCCGATACCATCACATTCAACAGACACGTGAGCATAGCAAAAACTAACAGCTTGGATACTGCCATGGCTCTAAACCTCGAGCCAAAGTGTTGCTAAGAAACGTTGATTCAGAAGGTTGAACACAGTTTTCTACAGAAGCTCTTTACATAAATAGAATGGACTATAAAAACACCATGCCTTCGACTTAAAAAGAAAATTACCCTGTTCGTAAAGGAGTTGCTGAGGAAAACAAAAGGCAGAGTTCAATGCACCCACTGAAGAATCGGTATATGTTATTATGGACTCACCAACTCTATAGAGGAAACATCGAGCAGCCTAGGCATGGATAGAAGATGATAAAGCTGGTCTGAATAATTCAGACATGACATGCCCTGCTTGTGATCAATCAATATGATGAACTACTGATCAATAATTCAGTCCTCTAGTTTGGCCTGCATGGGTTGACAGCAAAAACTTTTCAAAATAAGGCATCAAGTTTGCCTATTTTTGCACATCCTCCTGCCACATTCTCCCAACCCCATTCAGCTAAAGATCAATTCATTGCAGGCTGACCCAGGCATCTTTACATAGTAGTGCAAGCTGTACAGCTCATCTCAGTGAATAGGCTAGCTATCACATGATGTACTTAAGCAGCAGATTTGAGAGGGCTCATCACTCAGTACGTGAGTTAAATAGAAGAGAATCTAGGTGTACTTAGAGAGTGGATTGTTTCCACAAGGAAACAATCCAGAGAGAATTACACGCAACCATTAGGGAGGGACATGGAAGCACGGGGTCCTCCATCATCTCAGAGAAAAAATTATACACCGTGTCACTTACTAAACATTCCAACGACTTAAAAGGCATTTGAGTTTTTTACCAGGCAGAGTAAAAACGACACCTGTTGCACAAATACCGAACAGTTTTGAGCTATTTGACAGATCCTACTGCATTAACTTTTGTTTTGCTTCATTTTGACACATATTATGTATTTGGATTAGACGAATCCATAATACGGCGCCATGCTACCACTGTTACAGAATTTAAAATATTCACATTACACTGTAGATGTCTTCGGCTTACTCACACATGCACTGACTAATCAGACTTTTGCAGTCAGGCATTCAATGATAAAAAGGAAAAAGAATGGTCATATTAAAAGCAATAACTGTGAGTGGCAGACTACGTTTTCAAGGGTGAAAAGATTTTTGGGGTTGCAGAAGATTTGGTGCTCCAAAAGAATCCATTGGTCTCTCCGTGTAATCATTTCCAAAATGCAGCTGAACTGAGATGCATATTGTGATATGTCTGCTGGTTAGCATGGGAATGGGATAATGATAAAGATTAAGAATTTCAGTTACGCTAAAGTACCAATATTTTGTCCCACTGGCAGCCTACTGCTGTTGGACGAAGAATAGATTAAATGTGCGGAAGCACGCTTGTTCCAATTTCCGACACGCTTACGCAATAAAAAATCCCGACTCCCGACTGCCGACTGACGCCGCTTTGGAAGACAACGAAGACAACGAAGACAAAAGATTTGTAGGAAAATTAGAAGCAATCGTTCTGGTTACGCATCTCAAAGTGCATTATCATGTTGCCAGTCTTCCCTACATACTCACGTGTTGTTGGAATTCCTCGTTTATAAGAAAAACCATGCACAAATTTGAAATCCCCCCCGTTACTGATGAACGTGGATTTAAATTTGACAGCACACGCTAGTACAAGTTTAAGTTTGAATACAAATGGAGGGATGGCTGCTTTGATATTTACTTTAAACTATATAGAAGTTATATATATGTGTAAGGAAATAAAACTACTTTAGAAGTTAATAAATTAAAATTATATTTAATTATGCCAAATGTCTCTTTATTTGAGAATGAATGAATGAATGAGATTTTAATATCGTCCCACGAGACCGAAATGGTCTAAGGGATCGAGAATCACAAAGAAGAAACTACGCAAACTCCAAATTTTTCTCGATGATGGACCTTCTGTTATGAATTTTGATCAAAAAGCTAGCAGTCATGTTGATCTTCTCCTCATCAAATAACTCATGCAGATTGTCAATCCTTAAGTGGTCCACATACTGAGTACGGAGATCCTCGTAAGTTGTGCACTCCTTGATAAAGTGCCATTCTGATCTCACCCGCTCCTTTGCTACAAAACTTGCAAATTTTGTCCTCCCATGTTTCTTTAGGAATAGTCCACCTTCCGATCTCACACCTAAGATGATGAGACCCGGTCCTCAACTGAGCAATTAACAACCTTGCTCTCCCTTTAATAGCTGCCCCTAAATAAGTTTTTTCATTGTGTTCCCAAGTTGGGTTGAACTCTTTGACATAGTGTGTTTTTTTCCACCCAATCTGCTTTGTCCACATGGCAGTCATGAATTTTTTTGTGACTTAATTTTTAATTTCTTCATTGGTGTTAGGACACTCATGCAAGTTGATGTCCCATTTACTCAACCATTTGACATTTTGCTTCATCCATGTTTTCTTCCTGTGGTTTAAGGCCTCCTTCACAACTATTTTGGGCCAGCGATGGTTATCCATGTTTTCAACCTTCTTTAAATAGTTTAGCAAGCAAATTATAGCTGAAGCCTCCAATGGAAAGGTTCTTGATTTAGCCAAGAGAATATCATAAGGGACTGAGGGTTTGACTTTAAGGTTGCAGGTGATGGTATGCTTTTGAATTCTTTCAAGCTATCTCCATCGATACTTTGGCATGCTGCTACCCCACACTTCGCAACCATAAAGAATCACCAGAGTGACCAGCAAACCAAAGAGGGTTTTCTTAGTCTTCCAATCCCAAAGTTCAGTTGAAAAGGTCTGCCTACGGTTGAAAAGGTCTGACAGCCATGGCAAGGTGGTTAAACGAATCTCATTCGTTTATTATTTTCTGCCAAATTTTCTTAGTGACCATTGGAGTGCCAAGCAAAAAAATTATGCCTACGGTTGAAAAGGTCCGACAGCCGTGGCAAGGTGGTTAAACGAATCTCGTCCGTTTATCATTTTCCACCAAATTTCCCCCTGTTTTTTGCCGCCTTTTATTGCTTTCCCCGCCGCTCATCATTTTTGCCAGTTCTTTTGACTATTTTTTGCCGACTTTTGTTGCTTCCCCCATCGCTATTGTTTTCAACTCCTCCAAACTCTTCCTTGCGGGTATTGCCTTTCACTTCTCCATTTTGGCAAGTTGCAACCTGAAAATGCAATACAGTTTTGACGAGGGTTTTAGAGTATGTTTATTAAAATAAAAATTACGGCCAAGATCCTAATAATGAGCACATTTAGGTTTCAACATTACGCCATCCTTTACCCTACATATTTAAGTATATTTTAACATAAGTCATAAATAATGTATAAATTTTATATAATAAAAAAAATTATAATTATAAATATATAATTATATTATATATTATATTCTATAACAAAACTATTAAATATATATAACATTTTTATAATTATTAATTATTAATTATTATATTCTTATTTAATATAAAATATAATTAATATATTATATATTTTATATAATACAGATTAAATTATATACAATATAATTATATTTATAAATATATATAATAGTATGTATATGTTATATTATTATTATATATTATATTATAGAATACAAAATATTAAATATAAGTATGAAATTATTATAATTAATAATTAATAATTTTCTATAAAGATCAAATTAAATTAATTTATTAAAAAACACATATTTTAATGGATCTTTGCATGGGTTAGGAAAAATAGAACTATATGTATGTTAATATAAAATAAAATTAATAATATAATAATAGTAATAGTAATAATAATAATCAAGATGACAAAGATAATGTCAAGGCTCGTACAAACAAGTAATCTATAAATACTTATGGTGAAAGTAATAGTTTTCACCAATATTTTTTATATATATACATCTCTCTCTCTCTCTATCACTCCCTATTTTTATATCTCTCTACTTATCCTCTCTATTTATCTCCCTACCTCTTTCTATCCTTATCTCCCCCTCTCTCTCTTTGTATCTCCCTATCACTCTTTCTTTCTATATATCCTTATCTCTACCTCTCTTTTATTCACTCCATCTCTCATGCTCTATATACCTTATCTCTTTATCTCTCTCCCCTCTCTATTTATTCCTATCCATATATGTCTACCTCTATGTCCCTATCTCTCTCTATCTCTCTCCCCATCCCTCTATCTCCTTGTATATCCCTCTATCTATATCACTTCTCACCCCCTTTTCATCTATTGAGCAACATGAGTTTGTTGATAATGGAGCCTAGTTATCTTCCTTATTCAGAGGTTTTGTTTTAGTCATGTTTAGATCCTTGCATCTTAAAGCTATCACTTCTCCATTGAGACCTTTGTTGCACAGACAACATCATTTGTTAAATAGCCTACCAATTGATCTCACTTCTCTCTTTACCTCCCTCTCTCCCTCATCTTCTCTCTCTCCCTCCTCTACTAATATCTCTCCCTCTACCCCCTCTTCCTATATATCTCTTTCTTTCTCCCTCTCAATATCTCCTTAGCTCTCTCTATCTTTGTCTTTCCCTCTACCTATCGTTATCTCTATATCTATTTCTCCCCCTTTTCCTCTCTACTATCTTCATATCTACTTCTATCTTACTCTCTGTATATCTCTAAGACATGTCTCCATATATCTATATGTCCATCTCTCTCCCTCTCTACCTATCGCTTTCCCTATCCCTACCTATCTCTCTATATCGCTCTTTATCCATATCTCCCCCTCTCTCCCTCTCCATCTTCATCTCTACATATTAAGTTATATATCCCTCTCTCACCTCTTTCATCTCTATCTCCCTATCTACCTAAATCTCTCCATCTATCCCCCTCTTCTCTCTCTCTCCATCCTCTACCTATTTATCTCTATCTCTTCTTCCTCTTCTCTCTGTCCCTCCTCTGCTTCTCTCTCTCCCTCTCTCTCACCTCTTCTCTCCCTCTCCCTCTCCCTCTTCCTCTATATATAACTATCTCTCCCTCTCTTTCTCTTTATCTCTCTCTCTCTATATATTTATCTATCCCCTACCTCCCTTTATCTCTCTATCTAATTATCCCTCTTCCTCTCTCCTTTTATCTTCATCTCTATCTCTATCTTCCTCTCATCCCCTCTGTATCTAGACATTTTCTCCCTCTCTCTACACATCCATCACTCTCCAACTCTCTCTCTCTATATATATAGTTATCTCTTCCATCTCTATCTATCCCTCTCTCCTATCCCTTTATCTCTCCCTATCCATCTCCTTCTTCATCTCCATCTCCATCTCCATCTCCATCTCCATCTCCATCTTCCTCTCTATCTCTTTCCCCTGTCTCTATCTCCTTACCCCCCTCTTCTTTTTATCTTTCCCCTCTATCTCTCCCTCTTTCTATCCCTATCTCTCACTCTCTCTCCTTCTCTCCCTATTGCAAACATAACATGAGCTTTTTCATAACAGAGCCTCATTATCTTCCTAATTCATAGGCCCTACCGATTGACCTCATGTACTACACAAATACATGCAAAAAAGTAAACCAACTTTTTCCCTAATTGACCTTCCACACCACTTTGGCGTACCCATTGCACACCAAGGATCGATTTCTAGTTAATATTTAGGTTAGATATAAGAGTTGAGATAGAAATGTATATTTAATCTTGAAAAATATAGAAATGAAATAATACAAGTAAATGTGTATTTTGAAATTAGAGAAGAGGAGATGGATTTGATAGTGAAAGATAATTGATATCTAATATCTAAAATTGGCTATAAGCCAAAGACTGAGACAAAGATGGTCCTATACTTTATAAAATTTGAGGTTGTGTGAATCTTGGTCAATCTCACAATTATATATAGCCTTGATCCACACTTTTACCATTTTGACCTAAATGGTGCAACCCTAAACTTATATTGCAACCTTAAATACGCGATCTACAAATTTACAGTACTTGCAAAAAAGATTCATTTGTACATACACCTACAAAGAGAATACTCAATGGTGTTGAGGAATGTCATCAAAATTGAAAACCATGCCAAACAATAATTATAACTAACAATAATGTGATTCAACTAATGAGAGTTTATAACACTTGGGAAAAAGTGTAATGAGTGATTGAATGACTTAGTGTAAGAACCAAAGATTTACAATTCACTATAAAAAGATAATGCAATTAGATCATCCCACAATAATGGGTTACAATTTTTGGCCAAACTTGACATTGAAATCAACATTCTGAGCAAAATCTGAACACTTTCTGACACCTATAGTAGGTAAACTGATAGGAATTTGAAGATGATGCAAACTAGTGATTTGTGAGATTTTGTTTGTAGATTTCAAATGTATTTTTTTTAAAAGATGAAATTAAATTGTGTTTTTGTCCTTTGATAACTAGTTTTTAATAGTAAACAACATTTTAAAAAAGCGATGTGTACTTCCTATGACATAACTTTTTTCCTAGAAAAGATAAAATTTTGATTCTTTTGAATTTAGGTTGGTAACATTGATATCTAGTGATCACATTTCATTTCATAATGTTTTGTTGAATATTTTTCTTTTAATTAAGTTTTGAAGTCAAACCAATTACAATTTAGAGATAGGTGTAGTTTGAATCACATAACTTTTTTTTATGTATTGAAATTCAATTTTATTTTTTTGTTGAAACGAAGACATTTATACCTAGTGCAGAGATATTTAAAAAAAAATCACTAATTTACTATTTTTCCACATGTGTAGAACAAACAACTTGATTTTTGGTGAAAAACCTATGTTTAGTAATTTAACTAAAATAAAAAAGTATGAGTCTTTCATAAAAATGTCGCTGTCGAAGACTTCTGCATTGCTAAATTCAAGGGCTCCTGTGAATGGTGAGCAATGGGCTTTGAAGCTTGACACAGGTTTGTCAAACAATGGATATACCTTTGCTTCGGTTGGCATATTTGAGAAACATGATTGCTCAGATTTGTTGGTATCTAATAATGTCTTTCCCGCTGACTGCATCAGCTTCGAAAACTAGGGCTCCCCATGGAGACTACACACGGAAGGATTGTGGGCGCACAAAGGGTTGAAGGCTCTACCTCCATGTTGTTGTGGCTAATTTGAATATGGGGCAACACCAATTGGAGACACAAGGAAGAAACACTATGAATGTTGTGTTGGACAATGGTGAACCTCCTGCGTAGAAACCAGGGCCATTACACAAGGAATATGGGCAGAAGCAGATGGATGGGTGCGGGGAAGGAGAACCCCTTCCATATTTGATGATAGCAGTCTGCATTGGAGGCCTTCATCTGGGGAAATTCAGGGTTGGTAGATCATGCACGGGGAGAAGTCAAGTCGATCTGGCCTATCCAATGTGCGGATATCTCCCCTGCAATATGCTTTAATGAGGACATCTGTAGCCAGGTAATGGAGAATGAGGATTATTTTGCAATGAGAGGTTCGATCGGGAGGTTCAGGGGGTTCTGGCCAAGTTTGGTTGCTTTGCTCCAGTGGATCACAGACAATTGGTGCCCTATCTTGGAGGGGGATGTCAAAATTTATCCTTGCATGAGGGGATTTTTTGTGGTTCTATTCGATGAAATCAGAGATAAGAATGCAGTTTTATGTGATCATAAATGGAGCTATGAACATCATTTGTTGATGTTGAAACCATGGCATCCATTTTTCAATCCCACTACGAAATCATTTGATGTTGCTCCAATCTAGGTAAGGCTCCCAAACCTTCCTTCGCAATTTTGGTTTGAATCCTATTTTGAAGCTATTGGTAACATGCTAGGGAAATTTTTAGGGGTGGATGAGAGCTCATTGAACTACCTACACACCACCTATGCCCGTATTTTGGTGGATTTGGATACATCTAAAGCATTTTTGGAAAATATCTCTCTAAACACTATAGTGGGGTCTTGGAACCAACTTATAGACTATGAGGGTTTACCTTTTCATTGTTGAAGATGCTTCAGCATAGGACACATCACTAGCCAATGTGCAAACACAAAGGGTTGATAGCCATGCCACCTAGTGGAAGGATGTTTCAATGCAACACTATGTTGTTGAAAAGGACAGTGATGTGGAAACTAACAACAATGCCTCAACAATGGGAGATTGTAAGAAGATTGCATCACCAAGCAAAGCACAACCACACATGGCAGCCAAGAAAGGCTATCCACCTGGGAAGAAATCCATCCCAATGCAATGCAACGAGACACAAAAAGGAAAAAAAATGATCCAGAGGGCTCAATTGAATTTGCCCTAGTGGTTCGAGATAGCACCAAGGTAGCTAAAATCTCTAATACAGACAAGGTTGGAGCAGTCAAATCTGAAGATCTAGAATCAATGTCTCTAGAGGGAGGTCAAATAATTAATAAAGAAAAGGAAAATTGCGGCGACACACCAAAGGAAAATTGGATGGAGGTGAAGAAGAAAAGGAAGAAATTGAGGTGAAATCCAATTTGCTTCTCCGCTCCTAAGCTAAATGTGGAGAAAATGTGTAAGTGGGCATATGATGAGGGTTGTGCCTCTAGTATTTGTGCTCCCCAAATTTGGGTCTAAAGCAGTCCATATTTTTATTTTTTTTCTCACTTTATGGGTGTTGCCCCACAAGCAGTGATTTATCGAACAAAAAAAAAACTAAAAAATAAATAAAAATGTATTAAATTTATTGTCATTGGAAAGAGCGTTTCGAGGACTATGGTCCTCCAACTTGGTTTATCAAGTTGACTCCATTTGCACCTCCTTCTCGAGCTTCAAAAGTCATAAAAAGGCATAAACTATGAAATGAGGGAGGGGAAGGTGAAAAAATAGGAGTTCATTCGAAGGGGGGTTCGAATTAAGATCCTCAATATGGTGTTGTATTTGATGTTTCATTTAAAAATATTTAAATGTCATTAAATAGGGTTCATTCAAAGGGGAGTGTTTGAACCATTCAAAAAATATTTATGGGTGGCTTTAATTTTTGTTTGTGCAAATATTTGTAACCCAGTATTGTGGGTTCACGTAATGGTTAATGCATTATAATGCTATAAAAGGGGTATGAGTGATTTTGAGTGGCATGGATACTAGTAGTGATTGATTTCAAATGAGAGGGGAGAATGAACCTAGATGATGATAATAACCTAGGGATGATGTCCTTTTAGACATGTCCCAAGCACACACTTTAATTGTTTTGGTGTTGGAATTGATGAGTAACTACTAGTTTGGATTAATTTGGCCTAGAGAAAGTATGTTATGTTTGATTTTTGAAAAATAGGGTAATCCTACACATGCAACCTTTAAGCGAATCAAGGTTACAATTATAATTTTAGACTTGGTAGAGGAATTGATATTCTAAGATGTGGGCATTGTTTGAACATGGGTTATATTTCACCTTGGAAAGTTAACTTATATTCGAGTTCAGTAGGAGAATAAGACACTCACACAAAGTGGTATAAAATTGTTAGTGTGAATAATAATCTATTCACTATACTTAAGTGTACTTATGTTGATGAGGTTAGACAACTTCTTGTCTAACTAAATATGCAACCTTTTAGGCCTCTAGTGGTTACCTACTTGTTTGGTTAACCTCATGCACACACCTTTTGAGGTTGGAAGGCTTCCCATCTCATCTCAAAGGTTTTAGATGCATAAAAATGTGCTCTTAATCATTTTTATCCACTGCATATTTTAATTGATCATTTTCATAATCATATCTCCATAAAACCATTAAAATATTATAAGAATTCATTCATAACCATAATCCATTTACATAATCATTCAGTCATTTATCCATTTGCATATTTCATCATCCCATTTCATAAATATTTATCATTTCATTAATAATCAACATATTCATAAATCATTTAACCATTTCATAAATCATTAATTCATCCATTTCATTAATTATTAATCTATAATCGCTTAAATACATCCATTACACATACATAATCATTATACTCGTACATTAAATATTTTCATTCATCATCATATTCATATTCATATATTTTATACATCAATTAATTCATCCATTTGCATAAATCATTTCACTTTGACCATTTGCATGATTATTCATTTGCATTAATCATTAAAATGCATTCATATATTTCATTAAATAATTTAAAATTCATAAATCAACTTCCATGAAATTAGCTTAAAATTGCACTTTAAACTCATAAATCAACTTCCATGAAATTAGCTTAAAATTGCACATTAAACTCGTAAATCATTTCCATGGAATTAGCTCAAAATTGCACATTTTGAGCTTCCAAACATGAATCATGGCATAAATCACTCCACTCATTTCTCATTTCTAATTTTCACATTATGCATTCATCTATTAAAACCTCCTCTATGTCACTTTTTGGGGACTTTTCAATCATTCGAATCCATTCATCATAGCCTCTTGTAGCATTTGTGCTTGTGCAAAATCCGAGAGCACCAAAATACTTGAAAACAAGATCTTAATGATAGGATGACAATGGAGTTAGATTTACTTTAAATGCACATGTTTCGATTTTGCAAAGTTTAGCTTTATGTTTATCGCATTTGCATTTATTTAGAAACACTTCATTGGAGTTATGCTGATATTTTGATTTGAATTTATAGTTTAAGATCAGTTTTTCAGTTTTCAACATATACATTATGGTGAACCCGACGTGAACGCCTGGATGAATATTTTCACATTTTGCATGCACACTGATCTGCAAAAAAAATTGAAAGGAAAATCTGATATTCAATCTACATTTTGCATCAATTTCTTTGCATTTGATATGATCTACATTTTGCAGAGCATCAATTTCTTCACATCTACAACATATTGATTTCTTCACATCTGAATATGATATATGTTTTGCAGGATCAACAACTCCAGATCTGATATGATATACATTGTCTCATTTTGTAGTTGAAAGGTAAAATCTGATATCAATTTCTTTGCATCGATTTACATTGTGAAAGCATTTCAAAATGCAATAAAAACTTCAATTCAAACAAAAAAAAAATCACTAGCATAATTTAAAAATGTATGACTTGCATGATTCAATTTTCAATTATTTATGAGCTTGTCGCACAAATCTTTGATTTGAATCTTTGAGTAATGAATAACACCACATTTTACTCTGCAATTTTCGTCATTGCTCTTATTGCGCCCCTCCCAATTCAGCAAAACTTGTGGTGTTTAGATTCACTTGGAGTGCATTCATTCATTCTGGCATTGCTTAAATCTTATCAAAAATGCATTTTGGCTTTTGCAGTATTGAGAGAGCTAAATGTACTACTCTTAAATGATGGTCTGGCTTCATAATCTTGGCACGATTTGACTCTATGATATTCACTGATGTTTGGATTTAATTTTCTAAGTTAAATTTAAATTTAGATCAACTTTGGTAGATTTAATTTCAGATTAGATTAGATTTAATTTTAAATTAGATTTGATTTAATTTTAAATTAGATATGATTTAGTTTATTTTAAATTAATGTAGTTTTGGTTAAGTTTGCTAGATTAAATTTAGATTAGAGTTAGATGTCTTAATCTCATTTAGATTTAATTTTTTAAGTTAGATTTAACTTTTAACTTTTTAGATTTGTACTCTTAATTTAACTTTTACTTTTAATTTCACTTTTAATTTTGAATTTAGATTTATCTTTTTTTAATTTAACTTTTAGTCTTTAATTTAGATCTAATTTCTAATTTAGACTTATCTTTTTAATGTAGATTTAATTTCTAATTTATATTTAATTTAGAATGTAGGTTTAATTTAATTTAGACTAATTTTAATTTAGATTAGTTTTTAATTTTAGATTAATTTCTAATTTAGATTATTTTTTCATTTAGATTAGCTTTTAATTTAAATTAACCTTTTAGAATAGTTTTTAATTTTAGATTAATTTTTAACTAAGATTAGATTTAATTTAGATTAACTTTTAATCTAGATTAGTTTTTAATTTTAGATTAATTTTTAACTAAGAATAGATTTAATTTAGATTAACTTTTAATCTAGATTAGTTTTTAATTAATTTTATTTAGATTTAAATTAGAATTAACTTAGGTTTAAATTAGATTTTTAACTTTAAATTAGATTTTAACCTTAATTTAGATTTAAATTTTAATTTAGACTTTTAATTTAGCTTATAGTTAGTTTTTTTAATTTAGATTTTTTAGATTTAATTTAGATTTTGACTAATTTAGGATTAGATTAATTTTCTTATTTAGATTAATGTCTTTTTATGTTTTAGTTTCAATTTAATTTCAGGGCTAATTTAGTTAAGTTGGTTTCTTTTGTAGGTTCGCATGTTAGAGATTGAAAAGTGAAAAACATAAACATGTGTTTGATGAAGATTTGAAATCAAAACTATTAATGACATTGGTGCAAGATGTTTCTCGAAGAATTGATTTTCTGAGACCGATTATCTTTTTAGATTAGATAACTATGTCACCAAAAAGTGTAGCCTTGACACTTTTCACTCATTTGGACCTTTGCCTATGGATTTTGGACATTTTCCAACCTCTTTTCACCCCTTTCTAAACCTTGTGCCAAAGTGTTGTAAGGTATTGTAAAACATTTTCACACTCTCCTAGGCTTGCCATCACTTAATCAACCCTTTCTTTTGCTATAATGACCCCTTAATGCACATATATGCCTTATTTGAGTGTGTTTTGTGAGACAATCCTGACAAGCAACAATAATCACACTTTAATTCTCGACAACCAATGAAAATTGCCCAGGTGGACTAGGTCGCCACCTTGGGTGACCTAGTCCCATGTGGCATAAAATTCAAAACTAAAACATAATTATTTTGGGATTTTGTCTCCTAAACCCTAAGGTCGGCTTATATGGTGTTATTTTAGGAAAATTAGGGCGTAACTTCTATAAATAAGGGTTATTCCCCTCATTTTGCACCTTCTAAGCTTCATTTTTCTTCTATATTCTCCTCTCCATCACTCTTCTCAAGCAAGCTAGGGTTTGAGTATTCTAAGTCACCAAGACATCTCTCTCAAGAAGCATCCAAGGGTTGAATCCTCCATTGCTGCGACTCAAGATCTATCATCAAGGCAAGGTAAAATCCATTTATTTCATGCTCCATTATTTTATTTCATCTTCTTGGTTTGATTACTCAAAAGGGGTTTGACTAAGGCAAACCCCTAATCCCTAACAATCAACAAGTTTTCCCTCTTTGTGTGATTTGCAGGTCTTGTGGGAAGATTTGGCAAAGAACCAAGGTGGAAGAATATTCAACAACTTTTCCAAACTCTTCAAGATTGGAGAAACCCTAGTTGAAGCTTGGAGGACACTCACAGATCATAATCTTCACTTTCAGGACTGAACACCTATAGGAGCAGAAAGCACGGACTGAGGGCTTCCACTTCCAGTTTTTGATCTTCAAAAATTCAAAAGAGGACTAAGTCACATGCCACCAATTGCGACCTAGTCCCTCTAAACCTATTTTTCAAAGATTTTGGTAGATTTGGATACCCTTTTGGTTGAAACGGATTCCGATGCAGTTTTCCAGAAAAAAGACTAGATCACCCAGAATGGCTTAAGTGTCATTCTCAGCTTCTGCATTAGTTTTTCCAGGATTTAGACCTTCATGCCATCCCTCTTTAGCTTTCAGATGCACATCTTCCTTTCCCTTCATTTCTGTTACAGTTTGTTTACATTGCTTAGTTCATTTGCACATCATAGTGTGTTTTCCAACACTTTGCATTTCAATAGTTTGTATTCAATAGTCTATTTCATTATTTTCCAGCACTTAGGGCATCTCACACACATCCTACTCAAACCCCAAATCCTTTTAATGAACTCACCCAAAAATCATATCATTAGGTGAAAGAGAGCCACATTTCCTAACTTAGCTTCTAGGTGAAAAACCCTAGAAGCTCATTGGGGAATCCTCTTTCCCTTTTAGCATATCATCTTTTTGGTGGTTCATATTGGTGAACCCGACTTTCCTACACCCTCTTGTCTGATTTAGATTCCTTCATTGTCCTAGGCTTAACTTGCATTGCATTTTGCATTCTAGTGAAGTTGCATCCTAGGGTTTCAAAATTTTCATTAGTGAAAAGTGCATATAGGTTGCTTTTTTGCATCTCAAAACATTAATCATTTCTGAAATTTTGCATTTTACTATTAGATATGTCTTATACAACACATAAACCACCTATACCCATCCAAATATTCTGCAAAATTTCTAAAAAATCATCAGGAGGACTAGGTCGCCACCCTGGGTGACCTAGTCCCTTCACGCTTCTAAAACTACTTTTTACAGAGCTGAAAACCCTATTTTTAAGCTACTGTTTTGTGCCAGTATCTATCTGTATCAATTGGTTGTGTTTTTGTTACATGCATTTCATTAAAACTAGCTTAATTTCAATTTTGCATATACTACATTTCTTTTTTAGATTGTTGCATAGTATAAACAAAAAATTACCTTGTTTCCCATCTAAAAACTTACATTTCAACATTTTAGTTTAAATCATTTCATTGCATTCTCTTTCCTCTTACCATGTTTTATTTTACAAGATATGAATTTGATTTGGTTTCAAATGGATTGCATAAATTAAACATTCCTTCTCATAAGTTCAATGTAGATTATAATAATGAATTCATTAAAGAACATGTTAATAACCAAACCATTGACAATATTCTTAACATTACACTACCCCTTGATGAGGATGTTAGTGTTGAAAATCATAACAATCATACTTGTGCTTCTCCCTCTACCTCTCCCATTCGTGATGAAGGTATCTTGGTGCCAGAAGATACAAGCATTGAGGGTCTTGATTGTCCCTCTCCTCATCCCCCTTTGCCAAACACTAAATAACAACATGATGAAATCATAAACACATTTCTAAACATTACATTACCTAGTCTCCCTAACCATGATGATCAAACTTTCCCTTCTTATAATATCCCTCCTCGATGCAAAGAGGGTAGGTTGGTGTTAGAAGATATACCTCTTAAAATTCATAAGACTCTCAACCCTCCCTACCTATTTGAAAATCATAATGGTCCTTCTCTTGATCAGGGAAAACTTTAGTGGCAAATCTTCTCCAATTGGCGAATAATTGAAATCGGGACCTCCTGAAATTGTGAATAGTACAAGCTAAAAAGGATGTTGAATCGTCAAGTTTTTACAAAAAAATAATTTTGCCTCGATTAATTCGCCTATGCATTATATTTTAAACGATGCGTCATTGGAACTGATTCGCCAGTATTTTATACTATAATTACAAATATTAATTATATTCGATAGTAATATTATATTCCTACCATTAATTTTGGGGAAATATCGCCACAATAATGAATTATCATTTAATTTTAGAGATATTTTAGCCTTGAATAGGGCTTTTATTTATTGCCATCAAATCATAGATTAGCTTTTTAATTGGATGGTTGCAGGTTGATTCCGCGGCCTAATACGCATGTGCCTTTTAAAAGGCTTGTTGAGGCTTGAAATTTGTTTTGGGCCACATGATTAAATCTAATTGTGTGGCCCAAAACAAATTTTGGGTCTCAACAAGCCTTTTAAAAGGCACATGCGTATTAGGTCATGAAATCAACCTGTAGCCATCCGATTAAGATGCTAATCGATGGTAAAATTTTCACTTTTCATTTAGTCTTACTTTTAAAGTGATATTTTTAAAAAACACTTAATCTGTGTATGCTCCAATGCATTTTTGATAGTGAATTTATGCTTGGTGGTGAGGGGCTCTGCCCCTCGACCCCACTTGTATCGCGATAGGAGCACGTTGGGGCCACTATCCCCGAAATCCGTGAGGGGGTGTTGCCCCCTCGATCCACACAAGGGGGCTCTGCCCCTTGACCCCATCGGTGGTTGCCGCCCCTGGGCCCCTACTTCAATATTACAAAAAACAAAAAAAAAATGGAGGAACTGCGCCGACCAACTATGCAAATTTTTAAAGGAGAGATTCACCATTGTAATTAATATTTTTAGTGATTATTCACTAGGTTTGCCACTATGATTATTATTTTTACCAATTATTCATTAAGATTCACCAAGATTTTACAATTTTTTTTAATAATGTGCATAGAGTTTCCAAAAAAATAAATTATTTTTTCAAATAAAAGGAAAGATTCACCAGGATTTTACACCTTCACTGAGGGGGGGGTTTCTTAAAGTTATCCCTACTAGTGATGATGAAAACTTTGTATAAATCTTAGGTCACCTTAATGATACTATTGACAAGGGAAATACCACTCTAAGTTTGAAATCATACACCATTCCATCTACTAGTCCTCCATCACCATCTAATAAAATGCCTATCTCAAAGCATACTATTCCTACACCAATACCACCATCCAACTTCTCAAGGTCTAATCCATCAACCAAGGAATCCTTTAATGATTTTCTCTAAAGACTACTAGCACAGAATAAACCATCCCCATGTCAAGCACCCATTAATAGCTTGCCAACGAACCTTTGAATGCCATGCCTATTCTTCCAACTCCATCATGTGGTCCACAACCTATTGATCTTATATGTCTAATTCAAATTTCATCACACCCTCATGTTGTTGATCATAAAGGGCATACCAAGCATCTTCTAGAGCCTTCCACTCAAATCCAAGAGCTATGTCAAGAGCATTATCCTAAGCATGAGGAAACATTAACCTCTCATTCTAATCAAGATCTAGGCCCTTCTAATGATCCCACTCATAACGTACTTGGTCCTATTCATGATGAAGCTTCCCTCTATGATCTAGATCCTACCTATGATCAAGAAGGCCATGATGATCCTCTTAGCCAACTCTATGCATTCCATGGTCAAGAGCCTATCACTTCACCTATCCATGATCAAGAAACCTCCATTGCTCCTATACACCCCCTACCTAGTCCTATCCATGATCCTGTATTATGCACTTGTCATATTGAGACACATGCCTCCCAAGTAAATATAGAAGATCAAACCAATAGTGTGGATCTAAATGAACATAATCAAGATCCTAATGATCCTTCCACATCCACTATCAACCCCATTTCAAATCCACCAACATGTCCTATTGATCTATCCATCTTTATTCATGAATGTTCCTCCTTAAGACAACAACAACCTTTGTCCACTTCACCTTCTTCATATAATAATGAACTGAAGTCTAGTGTCCAAAACTCACCTAGTCCCATTGTCCATCGCATGCTTCAGAACATGAACTATCAAGGTAAAGGCTTAGGCCTCTATGAACAAGGTATTTTGGAGCCAATCCATGTCAAGGTCTCTCCATGCTCTTATGGACTTGGATATACACCCCAAGGACACCAATATAAATATGTTGGTACTTCCTCCATCCATCATAAGTCCTATTTCCACCATAAATCCTATCATATGCCTAAAACATATGTTTCCATCCCTCCTCCATCATCATACAAATGTCAAAAGCATGTGACTGTACACCTTGCACCATCAACTTTTCCACCATTACTTCCAACTCCTAATATACCTCCATATAATCTACCTCTACTACTCCCAACACCTAATATCCCCATTATCTAATCCCCTTATCCACCTATCCATAAATCCTCTAAAAATCCTAATCATGACGAATCAATGCACACATTGTCTAAACATGAAGCTTCCACTCATTCCACCATACCCATGGGGTTCAAAAGAAAAAATCTTGATACCTCTATCTATAAAGAAAAAAATCTTAAGGGTCCTCATGCCCTAGGACACAAAAGCAAAGAATCGAAGAAAAACCCATCCAAAAAGCAATATAAGCCCACACCTTCAAAAGAAAATTCTAAAACCAAAATGGTTTGGGTACCTAAGAAAAAGGAAAACAAGTCAAACAAGGCATCTACATCTCAAAAATCCCAACCATCCACTTCCACCTCACATTCCGACTCTATTCAAAATCTCATATTCCATCCCACAAGCAAAATAAAAGTTATAAAAATACTAAGTCTATGTGGGTACCTAAAGAACTTCATCACCCACCTCCTAATAAAACATCTCCACTTCTTCCTACACCCCCTCCACATCAAAAGCTTCAACGTTTATCACAGTGTGTGCAACCATTGGTCATGGTTCCCTTCCATTTCACAACAATTCCACATACCTCCATCTCCTCACCCTTCACTCATTATCCTACATATCTCCCCCATAACCATCCTATGGTCCATACTTTTGGCTAAGCCTCCCATTCATCTCCCTCCATAATCCACATCATAATACATCATCTACCTACTGCATCTCCCTTTCATGTCATCCCTTACCAACATCTACGAGCATAATGACATTTGACATGGTCCATGCGATGACATCCATCTCTAGTGGGACTATCACCTTTCATGGAACTAGAAAATTGAGTCCATCCTATCCATATTCCCCTTCTCTTATCCAAAAATTAAAAAAGTCAAAAAAAAATTTAAATTTAAATAAAAAAAAAGATTTTTTTTAAAAAACTAGAGAATTTCGTTTGTCCAATGGTGAAAACTTGGTAAACAAGCACCTTGGATAAGTAACATAATGAAAACTTGGCAAGCAGGCGTCATGTGTAGGTTGATCTTCTATGTCACTTACACTTGGGGGCATGTTGTCTCATCCTACCATATCATTTTTTATCCTATCATATATTATCTTACCATCTCCTATCTTATCATACTTGGCCATCATACCCATATACTTATCATATTGAGTACATTCATCCTCTCTTCCTCCTTTTGATCTTGATAAAAATATGGGGCAAAATGTAGAAACATGCTTTGGATATCTTTTGATATACCTCATCCTTCCAAAAAAGCCTATCATTATCCTAGTGCCTTAAGCTTTGTCATGAAAAATCCTAAGTATTGTACCTAGAATGGGGCATGTTATTCCTATGTGACATAGTCTTTGGAGTCACATCCTTGCTCTCTTATGATGCATACATCCATTACATTCACTATGACCTATCCTTTTTATCAATCCATCTATCACGAGCCTTCTAACCCGTATCCTATCACACACCCTTTCATCCATCAATCCCATCTATCTCCTTGCACCTAGACTTTATTTTCCCTTGTCATTGGTATCTAGCACAAAGGCTACCCAATTTTTCATCTATTGACATCTCAAAACATTTCAAAAATCCAAAAAAATCAAAACATTTCAAAAATCCAAAAAGAATCAAAACATTTCAAAAATCCATAACAAATCAAAACATTTCAAAAATCCAAAACAAATCAAAACATTTCAAAAATCAAAAATATCAAAACATTTAAAATATCAAAAAAATTAAAATATCCCCAAAAATATAAAAAAAAAGGAAAAGGGTCCTAAAAAAAAAGACAAAAAAATCAAATAGCCAACAAAAATCCAAGCAATAAAATCAAACCAAATCACTTCTTCTAATCAATTCAAATTCTTAAAATCAATTTCTTCATCAAATTATTTAATCACGTCACTTCTTCTAATCAAATCCATTATTCTAATCAACCACATCACTTCTTCTAATCAAACCCATTCTTCTAATCAATCCAATCATTATCATCAAATCAAATCATTTCTTCATCAATCCAGTCAATCAAAATCATTCCAAGTAAATCATTCCTCAATTTAACTCATCAATTATCATCCAAATCTTCAAATCAATTATCTTCAATCATTCCAAGAAATAATCCAAATGCAAATCAATCCTTAATCCATACCAACCAAGCTAATCAATCTTTCCAAATTATCGAATCACATCCTTTGGCCTTGATCCTAATCTTGTTGTAAACCCAATCAATTAATAAATTAATCAACCATCCTTGTGTTGCTCTAGGGATATATTGTTCCCCACAATGACAACACTGTCATCATCATCAATCAATCAATTAATCATCAGTTTACAACTTGACAGGGGCAATACCTTGTTTGTTTTTGTATCATGTGGGCATGCTTTCTTGCTTTCTTGTGTGTGCTATCATTTCAATTTGCATTTGCATCAAATCTGAATCACTCCCAGCTAATATTCATATCTTGTATCGAGACAAGGTTATATTACGTTGGGGCACGAGACACATTGTCACCTTGGTCCTTATACCTTGGTGCATAACGTCTAGTGCTATATCAAACATATGATTGCTCACTTTATTGCAGTATAGCATGTCATTTTTCTTTTGCCTCTACTTCTTATCTTGTATCATTCATTTTATCCCTCCTTTATCATCTCATTCATTTTGAGAGCATATCCATGTTTGTCCAACCCACCTATCCTCTTAAAGGGGCATCATCATCATTATCATATCCTATATCATCATCTCATTTCTTCATATCTTTTGCATCATCATATTCTTCTGTCATCCCTTTCCTTCATTCATCTTACTCCTCACTTCCTCAAGTGGTTGGGGCATCATCTTTTTTTCATCTATCCATACCTTAGCTTCTTTGAAATGATGTTACTCGACATAAATCTCACCATCTCGAACATCATCTCAAAGAGGGGAAAAATATAGACACCCAAAATTGTCCATGTCATAATATTACCTATTCGATACATGACCTTATAAGACATTTTGTAATATTTTACCCTAGGTCATTACATTATCCCACTTATCTCATTTATTTAATTAATTCCCCCTTCACATGTCTCAAAATAATTCAAATTAAATATTTGAATTAATCCCTCACTTATTGTCACATTGCAACATGTGTCACATGGCTACAACTCTTCACATGCACAAATAATTTAAATAATTTTATTATTTAAATTATGAGATTCACATTCACATCCTATTTTTAGCCCCATTCATTGTGCGTCATAGGCATCTTTTCCTCAAAAATAAATAATAGAATCCCACTATTCCCGCACATCCTAATTTTAGCCTCATGCCATAACCCACTTAATGTGCATCATAGGCACTAAAATAAACTTTTAATCCTAGCCATACATATCACAAATTTGACCTTTAATCTTGGCCCTTGAATCAAATCAACCTTCTCCTATAAATCAAGTCTTTCACAGGCCATTTGGGAGGATCTTCTTCTAGCATCCTTACTCTGCCAAAATTTCTTTCAATCTTCTTATCTATCTATCTATTTTTCTTCTATCATCTCCATATTATTGTTATGTTGCGAAAATGAACAAACAACATATCAGAATAACCAAACCTTCAAAATATTGCATTCTCATGCAAGTGGAGAAGAGCAATGGAGATAAATCAAATCTAGCTTGGAGATCAGTTTGTATTCACTTGTTATTTTTATTTTCATGTTGGCTTGTACTCTATTGTGCTAGTTAGGGTTTGATATCTTGTTGTTTTAGTTTTATATCTAATTTTCCCTAACTACACTGCTTAATCACTCGTGCAATATCAATTATCAAATTTTCTCCTTGTGATCTATCAAAAGATTAATCTTATCACAGCTTGTTTGATTAATCTCTCGAGGGGTCATATCATATTCATCATCATCCTTACTAGGATATTCTTGGGGCATGTATCAGTTAATCAATCTTTTTTTTCTTTGAAACAACACGACAGGTTGCATTGTCTCAAAGAGGGGCAAAATGTAGACGCATACAAATGTCCTCTTAGTCATTTATCCATTATTTATCCATTTGCATATTTCATCATCCCATTTCATAAATATTTATCATTTCATTAATCATCAACATATCCTTAAATCATTTAACCATATCATAAATCATTAATTCATCCATTTCAATAATTATTAATCTATAATCGCTTAAATACATCCATTACACATATATAACCATTATACTCGTACATTAAATATTTCTATTCATCATCATATTCATATTCATATATTTTATACATCCATTAATTCATCCATTTGCATAAATCATTTCACTTTGACCATTTGCATGATTATTCATTTGCATTAATCATTAAAATGCATTCATATATTTCATTAAATAATTTAAAACTTATAAATCAACTTCCATGAAATTAGCTTACAATTGCACATTAAACTCATAAATTATTTCCATGGAATTAGCTCAAAATTACACATTTTGAGCTTCCAAACATGAATCATGGCATAAATCACTCCACTCATTTCTCATTTCTCATTTTCACATTATGCATTCATCTATAAAAACCTCTTCTTTCTCACTTTTTGGGGACTTTTCAATCATTTGAATCCATTCATCATAGCCTCTTGTAGCATTTGTGCTTGTGCAAAATCTGAGAGCACCAAAATGCTTGAAGTCAGAAACTAAGATCTGAGTCCTTTTCTTGCAATTCCTTCCTCCACTTCTGAATATTCACTCCTAGATTTTTACCTATGATAAATTTGCAAGATAAAAATGCTATTTTGTGGTGGATAGGGGTTTTCCTCAGTCAAACCCCAAGTTTGGTAGTTAAAATTTGATGGAAAGTATAAATCTGAAACATGAAAGTACGTGCAAGCCCTAATCTTAAGTGTGTCTAATATTATTAAGAGATAAAATGCAAAGAAACCCTATTCAAGTGATCCTTAAATGAAACATGAACAATGGTGAGGACCTACTTTGGGAGATGTCAAATCACCCTAATAGATCATAAATCTGATTATACCTTCCTTTAGGTAGAAAGTAGAATGATAATAGAAGATGGAACCACTTAGGAAACAAGTCATTAGGCTTGGTTAAATGGCTTGGTGCATCTCCCAAAACCTAGAATCCATCATGATCCTCCATAGGCATCTATGATCAATCCTTGCCAATACTTGATCTTGTTGACAAAATGAGCTTGAAGACCTACAAAAAAAATAGAATTTTGCTCCAAGACTTCAAATTTGAATACTTGATTGATTTCTCCTTTCTCTTGAATGTAAATCTTGTGAATAACTTTATCACTTTTTCAACCTAGTGTAAAATGGTGAAAAGACTAGGCTTTATAGGCTTCCTTTTCTAATTTCCTGTTTAATAAATCTTGATGGCTGACATGTAAAGTTTAAATTTGGGACTATGAAATTTTTCCAAAACATATTTTAAATTGAGTTTTAGGAACTTAAATGGGACCTATTCGCCCATGGGCGAATGGGTCTTGACCTAAAGTTCCAGGACTTAGATTATGTTGAGGCATTAAATCAATTAATTACATTTATTCAATGTGTGTTATATTGCTAGGAAATAATTAATATAGGCCTTGGGATGCATAATAAAGGGTATTAGGAGCCTATCAATGAGGCTTGAAAATGCATAAATGAAAGGTCACTAAAATAGGTCCAAACTAAGTGTGAAATTGTACCTTCACTTAGAAGGGAGTACAATTTTCTACACTACACCAAGAAACTTTAGGACTCAACTACTACCATTTTTTATTTTGGTTGATGCAAGATTAGTTTGAAACTAGGATGCTACTACACCAAACATACAAGAGTTTAGGCTAGGTGGTATAACCATCCTTTCGATTGAAGAACCAAGCCATTGTGTGCCCTTCCACCTATTAGAGTGAATAATTTATCCATTCACTATACTTAAGTGTACTTAGGTTGATGAGGTTAGACAACATCTTTTCTAACTGAATGTGCAACCTTTAAGCCTCTAGAGGTTACCAAGTTATAATTTGGTAAACCTAATATGCTACCTTTCTAAGGTTGGAAGACTTTCCATCTCACGTCAAAGGTCACTCAACACTTGGCATCATTAAGGTTGATGTCTTGGTCAAATAGGTTGTTGGTTTGCACATTCTAAGTGACCTTAAGGTTGACACCTATAGGACACTTGTCTACTCATTTGTGCCACATCATGGTGCACTTGTCAATCCACATGATAGGTGGATTGTCTCTTCCTTACTTATTTAAGCAAGATAATTGTACATTCAAATTAACTCTACTGTGGATTAGGTTGATCATTGTGTGCAAGTGTCTTTTTATGGAAGCACAAGGTTTTTGTTGTTATGATATTGTTTGGGAATCCTAACACCACCAAGCTATATGCCTCTATAATTTTTCATTTTTTTTCTTCTTCTACTTCTAGCCTCTTGTTCGATTAAAAATCATCTTCATTTGCCAGTTTATTATTTTTCTCTTTTCCCAACTTCTTGGGGGCTTTTATACCCATTTATAGTAGTCCTCCTTCACTAAAATCCATTATGGATCTTATCATCACTTGTCAAACCTTATACTACACCTACACATAAACAATTAAAATTAGAAATCAAGGGAATACAAAATTATCAAAGGTGTTTCCTCCTTCTTTACACAAGTGTATATGCTTATGACACTTTCCACCATCCTTCTCATTTCTTCTATGAGAAAGAGAAGTTCATCTTCTCTCTTTTAATCAATTAGGGGATTTTGAGACATCCCTATAGCTATTTTTCCTATTGCGATGTCTAAAACCAATAAGACTTCATCACATATGTGGCTCCCAAATATCCCCATCTCTATTGTATTTTCATATCTAATATGGACTACCTCCAATTTACTACACATTTTTGGAACACCTCTTATGATAGGTTGCATTCCTCTTCATTTCAATCTTTGAACTCTACTCCTCTCCTATTGTGATGCTTAATATCTCCCCATTCTTCAAGTTAACATAATTCAACATCTTCCTCCAACTCACCCTCTTCATCCTCATCACTATCATCCACTTCATCTTCATCCCATTCATATATCCACTCCCTCTCAAATTCTTATTTAATCACATTTAAAGACCTTATATCCATTAATAATTTTACTAACTCATCAAGGGTGTTAATATTTTCTTGTTCTAATTGTTCTATTCATTAGCTATTCCTAGACTCTATGGCTTTCCTCTCTAAAAATATATCTTTCTCACAAGGTGACTTTATTTTTAGAACACAAGACATGAGATTCGACACTGTATAGGCGTGAATTTGCACCCCTAACACAAATTCCCCTTTACCCCCTTTACACTTTAGAAAACTAAAGGCAAAGGCTTAATTCCACATAAGCTCGCTGCCCACATCACACTTGGCACCTGATTTGAGTTTCAATGGAGTCGTTTCTATTGGGGACACTTGCACGACGCGTAGACGTCCGTGTGGCATGCTTACATCTCTGGTAGATTCCTATGGCTGGAGTCTGCAAAGACGTTACACTTCCTATTGGAAGTCGAAGTGTAACACCTCCCTTCAGCTGGCCGACCCAAATATGGCTATTTTCTTCATTCTTCCTTCATATTCTTCACTCTCTCATCCATTCTCAAGTTTTACATTGGCAATCTCTCCACTCTTCAAGCATTCATCCACAAGCTTTGTAGCAGCACTTTACACTCCATAGCAACAATCTACCACTCCATCACTTTGATAGTGCAAGCGCAGGATAATCCATTGCAGCAAAGGCTTGAGTTCCTTTCATCTTCTCCTCCACTAGTAGCCTTGAGCACTTTGGACGGAGGTGGTAAGCTCCTCTTATCATCTCTATCATTTGGTTGAGTAAGAACGTATTATTTTTTCATGTCTTTTGTATACTTTTCTTGTATTCTCTTCTTTATCATATTATTTCTATCATTGCAAACTTGGTTGTCCATGGAGGTAGAAACACCAAAACGGGGGTCTGACTGAGGCAGACCCCTAAACAACCCCACAACATTTTCTCACTTTTCTATGTGTACGTGGAGAGATCTTGGAGCAAGCCGATGAGAAGATTGTTGTGTAAAATTGTCTTCGTCACCCTTGTGGTAATCTATTTCCTTTATCATGTTCGTCTTTACATTTCATACTTCTTAATCTTATTCTACACATTTACAAACTCTTAAACTAGGCTATTAGTCCTTCTTTTAGAGCTTAAACCTTGTCTCTCTGGTTTTTTGGCCGTACAGACGCTAATGCACCTGTGAGACGCAAGCGCGCCACATTGTTGTCCCAAAACTGTGCTTTTGTTCTCCGATACAGAGCTATCTGAGACACAGAGTTGACTCTAAAGATCCTCTCGCCTAGTCTCCTTTCAATTTTCGGGTTTGTAGAGTGATCAAAGCAGGGAAAACTTTAAGAAACCCCCCCCCCCCCTTGATGAAGGTGTAAAATCTTGAATCAGATACTTCCCGATAAAAATATTGATTTTATTGGCAAATTTTTCGTTTTTCTAGAAAAAAAAAATCCCAATTGGCGAATATTTTATAATCCTAGAAGTCTATGAAAATCATGGTGAATTGAAATTTTTAATCAAATAAAATATTTTCATCATGGCGATTGAAAGCTTTTCAAACCAATTTTTTTTTCCTTTAGCAAATTAATCTTGTTTTAAAAAAAAAAAAAAAATTGTTGCTGATTAAAATCTTTTTTCAAAGAAAAAGATATATTTTCATTGGCGAATTAAACAGAATCTCAAACTAATAAAAAAAATAAGTGGCGAAATAAATGGATATGCCAATAAAAAATCATAAGGACCGTTCAATGAATGTTTGATTCCAGCTGTAGCTACACCAGCACTAGACGAATGTAGTTGCATTCCAGAAGTAAATCTCTAGAGCACTAGACTTGCAAATTGAAACCTCTGGAATAACACTAGAACCGTTAGATTTCTAGAAATCAATGGTTGAGATTTTATTATCATACAAATGGTTATAGATTTTTGTTTCACAACGATGGGGTGACCTCGACGAGATGCACAACTTTTAAAGTGTCAGCTCATTTAATGAATTGTACGGTACCATTAAGGGATGTCTTCTCAAATGCTTTCAAACGCCAACTTGAGGTTTAACATAATCTTTAATAATAGATTGGCACTTTTTTCTTGGAAAATAAATGGTCACTTCCTGCCGGTGAAGTTAAGTGAACTTACATACGAGGAAAGGTGGCAGCATTTTCAACTCCAAACTCAAAGTTTCCTCAAAATGGTACTTCCTGGCGATATCAAGGAATGGGAAGATGAATCTATGCCCGTCATGCAACTAGATTTGAATTGGCATGAAGAAGAGCAACTCGACATCATTTCCCAGCTACGTTCAATGGTGTGGAAAGAGAAAACCAGCAATGTCAAGTACAACGGGGTGATTTTCATTTTGGAAGAAGAAGAAGAACGTGTTGAATTTCATAATTTAGTTATGGAAATGCAGTTAGAACTGTACAAAGTCCCAACACCTCCAATGATTTAACAACATGAATGAATCCTTTTGTGACACTTAATGATAAGGGGGGTAGTCTAGTTTCAACTTTTGAGCACTTTTTGATTGTACAGGGTGTAGGGTGATGGGTCTGTGAATCCACATTTGGGAATTAGAGAGATAAAAGAATATATTTCTAAATCTGTGTATTTATTAATGCTTCCTTTTAATTATAAATGAAATTTGTTTCTTCATGATTATTCTTCAATGTTTATTTGCTAGGTCAGAATGCATATATTTTCATCTTTGAGACTTTTTGTTTGGATTAATTCATTTGTTAAAAGAGAAACTATCGATTTTATTTACTTATTTTTTGTATGTGATCACTGATTGTGAGACAAACGGACTTTGTGTCATTTTTTTTAAAATATCTTCCATCTACTTTCATGGTTAAAGTGACAAATCTGTACACCAACAAGAAAAAAGAGTTGCATTTTGAAAGTAAATCTCTGAAGCAGTAGACTTGCAAATTGAAACCTCCAAAATAACACTAGAACCATTAGATACCGACATGTGGCGAGATCAAGGCTCATCGCTCATCACTCATTGTGTCTTTTCAATGCCTCGATGTTGTACATTTCATTTAATTGAAATAATCAATATTTTTTAAGAAAGTGTGGTTTTCGTACTGCTAGTGCTAGTAGTGGCAATGGCGGTGATTAATGCCATATGTGATATGAACATCTGAAGCAATTTCTTGGACAACCCATAGCTTTAATGAAACAAGATTTGTAATGATTTCATATCGTTTGAACTTTGAGTGGCACTGGTGATTTTGATAGCTTGTTAGCTTGAGGTACAGTTGGCATGTAGCCAGACGTCAATCAAATTAAACATTTTAATTATACACGAATCACGATTATCATTATACCCAAGCTGGTAGCGACATTGGTGGCCCATCAATAGGGATAGTGAATAGTGGATAGTGTCATAAGGGTTTTAATTTTCCAGGGTTAATAAGGATTCACGATGAAGATGATGCGGTATTATTAGGGATATTGTAAATTCTCTTGCCTACAGTTATGTAGTTATAGAGTAATCAGTGAAAGACGAATTTCCTTCAAGTTCAAAATGGGTGGAATTGGAAAGAAGTTGATTTGGTTAACCTGACTTCTCAAATAGGTTTTGAACCACGATGAGGAGCTCTGATGGAGGTAAGTGTTATACCAGTGCATGGAAGTTGCGTGCAAAAGATGGGAGCAAATTTGGTACTCCTCTTGTATCTTCACAACTCCCTATTCCCCAGCATGGTTGGCCAGGAAAGCCCCATGCATTTATTTTCAAAGACATTTGTATTACATCTTCTGCATGACTTTGGTTCTCAAAAGGGATAAGTACATTTTGTATCTTCATAACTCCCATTTCCCCAGAATGATTAGAACCCCCTCCCCCCAGTGGGATCATGCATTTATTTTCAGTACCACATTTCTATTATGTTGTCATGAGCAGAAGCTTGGAATCATGCATTTATTTTTAGAGTTACATTTGTATTAAGTTGTCACCAACATAAGCTTGGAAATTGGAATCAATTTGTAATCCATTGTCATGAGAAATAGCTTAGAATAAATTATTAAATTGGAATAAAATAAATGGTTGTGTAGTGTTATTCTTCATTATTCATTTACACTTACAGTAACGAGTTATTTTCTGAGTTCAAAATTGCAGTGTCTATCAATATATTCAAATCATTTTTTTTCCTTTGAGAAATTAAGTAATATACTTTATGCAATATGCACTTGATAATTCATGGTTATATCGGGCCATCGGGGGAGTGCAGTCATTCGTTCCACCGATGTTTATGTGTTACAGTGATGTGCTTACTTTTGTTGACTCTATCAGTATATCAGGGAGAGCACCTTATGAGTCATCTCGATAGAGTATTGTTACACCGTGTGAGAGAGGGGGACCACCCACTGTAAGGCCCTAGGTCACAAAAGGCCAAGAGCGGAAAGGCTGCCCTAACCCACCTCAGTTTAAAGGGAAGTTAGGATGACGTGGATGAGAATGATGAGGATTATGAACCCTTCGATCACTCTGCAATCCAAATGTAGGAAGGGGACTAGATGAGTCGACCTTTAGAGTTGGATTCAGATAGCTCTCTATTTGAAGACGGAAGCGCGGTTTCGGGACAACAGTGCGGTGTGCTGGCGTCTCCCAGGCGTGTTGGCGTCTGTACGACCAGAGAACCGAGGAGACAAGATTCTTACTCAAAAAGGAAGACTAATAGCCTAGTCTGGGAATACTTAAAGTAGTAGAACGAGATTAAGAGGAAAGAAAAGAAAATGTGAATACGATAAAAGAAATGTATTACCACCAAGGTGACGAAGATGATCTCGTAGAATGCTCTCCTTGCCAGCTTGCTCCACACACTCTCCACCTGCACATAAGGAAGGGGGAAATTGTTGGGGCTGTATAGGGGCCTGACTCAGTCAGACCCCCATCTTGGTGTTTCCAACTCCATGGACAACCAAGTTTGGAATAGTATAGATAAATGATAAAGGAAAGAACTACAACCTACATATGCAAGAAACACCACAAAACAGTAAATGCTTACTCAATCAAAAGCAAAAGAAGAGAAGGGAGGAGCTTTACCACCTTCATCCAAAGCGCTCAAGGCTTGTGGAGGAGCGAACAAGAGGGAATCAAGCCTCTGTTGCCATGGTGTATGTCCTGTACTCGCCTTGTTGGAGTGATGGAGTATTGAGTTGCTGCAATGGAGTGAAAGATGTTGCTACAAAGCTTGGGAAATGCTTGAAAATGGTGAAGCTATAGATTCAATATCTTGCCAAACTCTATCCAAACTTCTACTGAAGCGATTTATGGATCAAAGAGTGAAGATTATGAAGGAGAAGGCAAAAAATGGCCATATTTAGGTTGGCCAACCGAAGAGGGGCATTACTCTTCGACTTCCAATAAAAAATGTAATGCCTCGGCAGTCTCGGCCGCGGGAATTTGCCAGGAACGTAAGCATTCCACGTGGATGTCTGCGCACCATGTGGGTGTCCTCGACAGAAACGCCCCCACTGACGCACAAACCAGGCGCCAAGTGGAATGCAAGCAGTGGGCTTAAGTGGAATTAAACCTCTGCTTTTGATTCTTTAAGGTGTTAAAGGGGCAAAAAGGGGATTTGCACTAGGGGTGCAAATTCACATTAATACATTTTGCCCCCACTTTAGCGAGCATGATACTGATGAGTGCTTCAACAAAGTAGATTAGTAAGGAAGTAGTAGAGTAAGAGATATATACCTGAACTGACGAGGAAGTAGAGCACGGTATGGCGAACCCGGAAGTGTAGGAGAGGACTTTATAGTACCACAGAACTACAAAGTTGAAGCATGAAAGAGCCTTGCAGGTTCACGGTCCTAGAAGGGGGGTTATCCTTCAAGAACTCTCACATGAAGGAAACCAAGAAAAGCACCTTACAGAACTGTAGGCCTACAAGGAAGATATCCCCCAAGAACTCTCACATGAGGGAGACTGTGGAAGGGAGACTCCGTAGAGTAAGAGGTGGCGACATGTTTACCTGCAAATAGAACACATCAGGGAGTGGCCGCACAGGCCAGTGAACAGACAGTCACGTAGACCATCACTAAGTTGTAAGACTTTCAAAGGGGTCCCTCGGGAACCCTTAAAAAGGAAGGAGGTTCTACTCAAGGGACGTGATGTTTGAAAGATGAAGTCTAGTCGGGCTACCCCCAAGCTAGACTTGAAGATGTAAAGGTGATCTAGTTGGGCTGCCCCCGGACTAGACATGAAGATGTGAAGTGAAGTCTAGCCGGGCTGCCCCCAGACTAGACGTGAAGAAATCATTTGAAACTTTGTGAAGGGATCCCTTGGGAGCCCAACATGAAGAGGAGGGGTCCACTCAAGGGACGCATTGTTCCAAAGTTAATGTCTTCCTTCTCGAATCGATTCATCATCAAGGAATCCTTTTGAAAGATGTTCACTTCATCAAGGAATTCGAAAGGAAGCAAGTGTGCTCATACGATGGGAAGACTAAGACCGTTCCCGCTTTGGAGGAGGATTTCCAAGTCCTTTCTTTACAAACCCATGATGAAGGAAACACGTTCCGTTAGGGTTCTAAGTTGAGAACACAATTCTAAGAAGGAATTGTGTGAAGGGTCTTTGAGGAAAGACTCATTTTCCGTGAATGTGTTTTATAAAGACCAAATGATGTAGAAGAGGCATTGTCACACATGAAAGGGACAACTCAAGCAAAGACGAGAGAAAGATAAAGTGAAAATTAAAGAGAACAAACCACGCACAGAGGGCACAGAGGGATCTGGTTTCGCGGTGTCAGATCTGCCTTTGTTTATATATGTGTAGGTAACTGTGGTAAGAGGTGAAAGATCATCAATCCCCAACCAGATCAGGAGGAATGTACGAAAGATAAAGTAAAATAAAAATCGGGTCAACATGGAAGGAGGCCTAAATCATCCCAATGCTTTGCATCGTCCCCAATTTACCGAAAGTCAATCACAAACATGGAAGAATGATGACACACATAGAGGAAGTTTTACAACACCAACACTATGCTTATATCCAGGCACCAACAAGGGTGATGTGGGTCATCCAGGAAAATAGAGCACAATCACAGGGAACACATGTCACAACACATACACATGTCTAACCTAAAGATTAAGAAGAGGGTCTCCCTCTAACATTGTTCGACCAAGAGGTCATTAGCCTCCCACTCTAGATCATCGTAGGAAGGAAGATGAGCCTGCAATGGTGTAATGTTAAGGGGAGGAGCTTTCGATCCTCCCACAACAAGGGATAAGGCAGAGGGACCTGTAAGGTCTCTGTTGCTTAGCTCTTGTGGGTCTAGCATCAATGACCTTGCAAAGATCGTTGACAGGGTCAGAACTTCATCTATCGAGTTAAAAGTGCACTTGATAGGAGTTCCATGTTTTGCCTCGGTAGATGGAGGAGTCTGCACCCTAGGTTCACTGCTAGGCTCACTGAGGAACTCGGGAGTATTGATGAACTCAAGGGAGGCTGGAGCTGGTTTTTTCACTAGGATAGAACAAGTCAGTGTGGGGCCACCTTTCGAGGAAGGTGGGCTCTTCTTTCGTCCTCCATCATTGGAGGGACCATGCTCTACCTTCTTCTTTGTCAGAGGAGGTGAACTCCCCATAAACGAAGAAAGGATTGAGGGAGAAGATGAAAGAACCATAGCGGATATGACCGAAGTGTTCACCATATCCACGTTCTTTGGGAAAGGCAATACATCTAGAATGAAAGTCAACAAGGGCGGCTTCGCAAAAGGAGCGATGAACACTTGCACCTTTCCAAGTGCAAGTGCGCTCACAGCGGGAGCCGAAAGAAATTCGGAACAAGGTCGAATAGAGACGGAAGGGGGGAGAGAGGAAGACACAACAGGAGATTCATTCTTCTCCTCCTCCTCCTTCTATAAGGAGGCTTGCTCGACTAGGAGAGCCTTTCGCCAACACTTACACTCGCGCGCAAGGTAGTTTCTACGACTCTTTGCACCAAAAGTCGAAACTTGTGAAGGAACAGAAGGATCCTATTAGCCATGGGGGTGTCCTCCATGGTTGTTTGCAATGGAAGGGGATTCTTCTGAATGGGAGCAAGAGGAATGGGTTCAAAAACGGGGGGAGGAATTACCTCTAGAGCCTCTACAACCGGCCTCTTTCCGTTCACTTTTTTAACAATAGGAACAATAGGAGGCCATGGAGGTCAAGACAAGGAGGAATCTCCATGGGAGACTCTCTGTCTTCCATACCGAGTGGGCCTGGGCTCTGTGGGTAAGACATGAAGCTCAAATGAAGGACGCTTGGCCTTTCACCAAGCAAGCACCATGGGATTCTCTTGCAAACACGAGATAGAAATAGACGGTACCATAGGAGGCCATGGAGGTCAAGACAAGGAGGAATCTCCATGGGAGACTCTCTGTCTTCCATACCGAGTGGGCCTGGGCTCTGTGGGTAAGACATGAAGCTCAAATGAAGGACGCTTGGCCTTTCACCAAGCAAGCACCATGGGATTCTCTTGCAAACACGAGATAGAAACAGACGGCAAGAGGAAGCATCAGGCTGAACCGCAGAAGAGGAAGAAGGTGGATCTCGAGACCGCTTCTCTTCTTCTCTTCTATGTGCCTTTGCGGCATCACTAATAGCCTTTAAGCAAGCTCTATGCAAGATAACATAAGGCAAAGGAGGGTACCTCACTTTCAGCCTAGAGCGTCCATTCTTATAGTTCTGATAAGTGCGGTGTAAGAGATCCTTCCTAGGCGAGAGAGGACCAAAGGAGGTAGGCCAAAAGTAATCCAAGGTATAGTTGCCATGTGCAACCAGCGATCTATAACTGGTGTTGTGGACAACATGTACTGAACCTCCATGAACGAACTTCAGACATTTGTGTATGACCGAGGGAATTGTGTTCATAGCTACTAGCCAGGGGATAACTATCTTCACTTTGAAGAGTTCGGACCTCAAGATAATGTCAAACTTGAGGCTTACAGACTTAGTTCCAACAAGGACCGATAGGACAATACTCCCTATGGGAGGCATGATAATGCTATTGTGGGTGTAGACAGTACTTTCAAGTGCATCATACCCATCCTTGTGCAGGAAGTTAATCAAGATAATCTCCTCAGTTATAATATTCACTTGTGATGTCGGATCAATGAGAACGCCTGCTACAGTGTTCCCATTTATCCTCGCAGGAATGTAAAGAGGAGGTGGATCTTTGTTGAAGCCCATCGGAAAGTCCTGTGAAGTAAAGGTTATGCTAGTACCACTACTCATAGTCTGCACAAAGGGAATAGGTTGATTAAGGAAAGAGGCCATTGCGTACACTAGATGGCACTTCTATGGAGCCTCCTAGGGTTTACGGGATAAGGTAGTGACCCAGTTAAGGTTTTGTTACACAATACTTTGGAACCTTCCAACTACGCCTACTAGGGGTCACAGGTTGGGTTGTGAGGCAAGAGCCTCACAACACTCACACCTACAACACTCCTAAGATACAAGGAAAGGAACTTTCAGTATCACAGAATGGAACCAAAATGGTTCATGTCAGGTTCACCAAAAATGTGAGAGAGGGGGACCACCCACTGCAAGGCCCCAAGTCATAAAAGGCCAAGAGAAAAAAGGCTGCCCTAACCCACTTCAGTTTAAAGGGAAGTTAGGATGACGAGGATGAGAATGATGAGGATTATGAACCCTTCGATCACTCTGCAATCTTAATGTAGGAAGGGGACCAGATGAGTCAACCTTTAGAGTCGGATTCGTGTCTCGATAAGCTCTCTATCTAAAGATAGAAGCGTAGTTCCGAGATGATAGCACGATGCGCTGGAATCTCCCAGGTGCATCGACTTTCGTACAGCTAGAGAACCGAGGAGACAAGATTCTTACTCAAAAAGGAAGACTACTAGCCTAGTTTGGGAATACTTAAAGTAGTAGAATGAGATTAAGAGGAAAGAAAAGAAAATGTGAATACAATAAAAGAAATGTATTACCACCAAGGTGACGAAGATGATCTCGAAGAATGCTCTCCTCGCCAGCTTGCTCTAGACACTCTCCACTTGCACACAAGGAAGGGGGAAATTGTTGGGGCCGTATAGGGGCTTGCCTCAGTCAGACCCCCATCTTGGTGTTTCCACCTCCATGGATAGCCAAGTTTGGAATAGTATAGATAAACGATAAAGGAAAGAATTAAAAGCTACGTATGCAAGAAACACCATAAAACAGTAAATGCTTACTCAATCAAAAGAAAAAGAAGAGAAGGTAGGAGCTTTACCGCCTCCGTCCAAAGTGCTTAAGGCTTGTGGAGGAGCGAATGAGAGGGACTCAAGCCTCTGTTGCCACAGTGTATGTCTTGTACTCGCCTTGTTGGAGTGATGGAGTATTGAGTTGCTGCAATGGAGTGAAAGATGTTGCTACAAAGCTTGGGAAATGCTTGAAAATGGTGAAGCTATGGATTCAATATCTTGCCAAACTCTATCCAAACTTCTGCTGAAGAGATTTATGGATCAAAGAGTAAAGATTATGAAGGAGAAGGCAAAAAATGACCATATTCGGGTCGGGTAGCCGAAGAGGGGCATTACTCTTCGACTTCCAATAAAAAACGTAACCCTCTGCAGTCTCGGCCATAGGAATCTGTCAGGGATGTATGCGCACTGAACGGATGTCTGCGTGCCGCACAAGCGTCTTCAATAGAAACGCCCCCACTGACACACAAACTAGGCACCAAGTGGAATGCAAGCACTGGGCTTAAGTGGAATTAAACCTCTGCTTTTGATTCTCTAAGGTGTTAAAGGGGAAAAAAGGGGATTTGCACTAGGGGTGCAAATTCATGTTAATACACATCGATATTAGGTTGTGAGCTATTTTCTTTAGGCCATTGACGGGGCTGTGATGGGGGTTCCACCGATAAAGCATTGTTAGGCCGATACCGACAGTATTGAATTTTGTCAAGAATGGTGGAAGGACTACGATTACGAGATTTCAAATCTGTTTATGGATGCAATGTAGGCTATAATATGGATCTTGTCACACAAATTTCTATAATTTGCATTGATCATAAAATCAAAGTGTGGTATTATTTTGTGGTATATCTATTTAAGAAATAAATGCATGCAGATTTAAAAGTAAAACATAAAGCAATACAAATGAAAAAGAAAGTTGCCATCAAATTGACAAAAAACATTATAAACACTAAATGTTGTCGTTATTGATTTCTAATTTTTTTATTGATACATAAGAGTCATATTTTATTAATATAAGTCTAAAATACATGCATCTGCCATGCAGGTAATTTAAGCAAAAATATATCATGCTACCCCTCCCATCATAATTTTTTTTACAACAGCCAAATGATATCAAAACAAACCCTAGTAAATACTAACCAAAAAACCCCATTATTAATATTGACATCGATTAACTAGACAAGACTATCAAAGCATAAACGAACCAAAAACTATCATCTATGAGACAAAAAAGAACTATCACCGATTCACCAGTTTACAAAAAATAATTTAACCATGCAAATTCTTCGAATTCCTCCTTCCAATCTTGATTGTCGACCGTCATTAGACCAAAGAATATTTTAGAAAAATCACAGCAACCGTGACAATTGCCTGATGGCGCATTAGTCAAGGTCCTTTCAAATCCAGGAGAAATGGGTATATCTTCACCGTATCCTCCATTCTCACTCTATCCACGTCGCAAGGCCACAAGTAGCCTTTGCCTTCTACCACCACATGAATAATCTCATCCATCCCTCCAAGCAAGTCAGGTTTAAATATTTTTCAGCATTAAGCTTCTAGCTTCTGCTTTCGGCACCAGGTTATCCAACAGAGAGGCTAAGAACCGAGAAGAGACCTACAAATTATCTCTTACATACTCTCTACTTTCCAGGTGGCTGGAACCTAGAACCATTTTCACAGCCACTAACACTAGCGACTCATAATTTAACAGAATTCGCTTGAGCCTTTGGTCTGTGATTTCCCTATAGGAAGTCAGGCTAGTCAACCTCTCCGTCGTCTAAAGCGAGATGGGGGTATCAGCCCCAAATTGAGCCAAGTCCGCCATAAGAACCTCAATGAAAAACTTGGAAGACCTGGCCATTGGACTCCGCACTAAAAACTCTTGACAGAAAAATAAACTACACTCTTCACACAAAAAGCATTATGTAATGAAATGCACAGAGCGATAGGCTTGCAAACTTAAACCTCCAGAATCACCCTATAACAGTTACATTTAGAAAGATCAATGGTTAAGAATTTGCAACTTGTAGACCTAAGACATTTCATTCACTTTAATGTTCCAATTTCGAGAAAAAAAGGCATTTAAAGCACTTTGTACTGCTAAGTGTCAATTGTCAAGCGATTTTTTTTTAAGTGAGAGGGTCATCACACGGGGAGATTTTTTCAAGTCCTTTGCAACGTTAAGTTATTGGCCCCTTGGACTTGATGCCAATCCTAGTGCACAAAAGTTTTAAACAACTTGAAAACACGTGTCATGTTTATTTTTTAAAGTTAATATCATAAATTACTCAATTTTCAATCGTTGTATGAACATTTGATGTATGGTTGTAGTTGCATTCTGTAATGAAATGCACAGAGTGATAGGCTTGTGAACGTAAACCTCTGAAATCACCTTATAACTGCTAGATTTAGAAAGATCAACGGTTAAGAATTTGCAACTTGTAGACTTAAGACGTTTCATTCACTTTAATGTTCCAATTTTTAGAAAAAAAAAGTATTTAAAGCACTTTGTACTGCTAAGTGTCAACTGTCGAGTGATTTTTTTTTAAGTGAGAGGGTCAACACACGGGGAGATTTTAGTATTCACTCTTCATATTGCTCATTGAATTGCACCACCCTGTATTGGATTCCACAGTTCCACTTCCAACAAAGCCATTCTAGTTTCCATGACTATCAACATTAATCTTTTCAAGAGTCAAGACTTAGAATCTGGGTAAGTGAAAGAATTCCTACGGCTACATTTCATCGTTTGACATTTCTTAAAATCTTTTTTTTTCAAACTTTGAAGTTTGGGTTTAGAGTCTTAAGAATTAAGAAAAATTAAGAAGGACTAATAGGTATTAGGGAATTCAAATTTCACAACTTCACATTGTATAAGCATGTCTACCACCAGTACCACTATAACAATGTCCGATAAAAAATACATTATGCAAAATTGCTTAAAACCCTTGGTTTCACTGATGGGTACCATGATATTTATGATCCTAAAATATATGGTAGGCATACCCCAGAACTTATATTTTCATCTCAGAATAAGGCTGCAAAGCAAACACAAGTTAATAGTATCATTGCACTTTGGGTAACTGGATTAGGGCGCATGATGTTACATGAGGTTTTCCCTTGCCTAGAATTTATCATGGTCTATGCCCAAAATTATGATGATAACAAAAGAGCAATTGTTAATAAAGATAGCAAAGAAGTATTGTTATCCATTACTGTAGAATAACTTGGTAAAGTGTTGGGGTTTACAACCAAAGAATTTTGAGATGTCCACATTGACCTAGAAAATCTTGCTAGTGATTATGAAGCAGTGGAAGAAAGGGAGAAAAATGCTTTCTTAAATAAAATAGTTGAGGATAGAAACAAATTGAAAGGTGATCATAATCATCCTTATGATTTGGATATTTTTAAACCATGGGTTTAGGATACTTTTTCCATGCTAGCATTTTGCCTCGGTCTTGATAGCAATTTGGAAGTGGGTGCAAGCCTACTTGAAATGGTATTTAATATCCATTATGGTGTTCAACATGTCAAATATAATTTTATTCAATACATTGTAGAATCCATGCATAAACAATTTTTAATGATTAAAGTAGGTTCCACCAAGACATTTAGGTTCACAACCTACTTGTGCTATCTTTTTCTATTCAAATTTAGAGGAATTTTTCAGATCAACAAGCTTCAGATTCAACCCTATAGTAATGCTAAAGAAAATAAAATGGCTCTGGTATATGAATGGGCCACTGAGATAAGGATGCATGATTCTTGAAGGAACTACAATAATTTTGTAGACTACTTTTTGGCTCCATTGCATCAAGCAATTACAAATACTTCAATGCCTAGATTGCCTGTCATGTAGAAACTGCATTAAACTAGGAAAAGAAATATAATTGGTTGATTGGCACTTAATGGAAGAATATGTTGTGCTAAGATTTTATGGATCAGGAGTACATCCATACAAACTTCCAATACATGTGACAGAAAGGGTTTTTACATTGGAATATGTAAGGCAGGTGCAGAGTGCTGATGAACTACACTTTCTCAGTCAGCAAAAGAAGACCTTATTTCCTTCTTTACCTTTTTCATGTGGAGGGCTCACATTTGAGAGAAAAGCATTTAGTGTGGCACATAATCTTTTGATTTTTAATTTTTTTGGTGCTATTTGTCACTGGTAGTATGATCCATGTGACATCATTAAATCAATGATTGTGGCCAATAGGAATGTTGCAAATAGAATTCAACATCAAAGTAAACCCTTGCTTGAAAACTTGAGAAACAATGATTCTTGGGATGAGGTCAAAATAGCAATCGAGAAAAGTGCTACTGAGAATGGTATTTCTTTTGAACAATTGTCAACAAAAATGATGGCATTACACCAAAAGACAATTAGGACATACAACATTTTTTATGAAAAAAGTAATAAACCGTCTAGTAGAGTTAAAATTCCAGGTTCTCTAGAGAAGGAATTTATAGATAAAAATTGGTCACAATGAAAAATTACTACCTTTTGGCCTATGAGGAAGGATCTCTGTGATCCAAGAGCTCTTGTAGAGTATGGAGATAACGAAAAAGATAAAGAGTTTAGCAAATTGTGGAATATAAAGCATCTTGATGAACATGGAAACAAAGAAAGTGATGATGAATCTAATGATGATTGGGAATAATTACAACAAATCCATGTCAATTACAAACCTAGTTTAAGTGAGGCCACAAAATAAGCATATACTTTAGTAGCAGTCAGAGCTGAAAAAATGGGTTATGAAGGTGGTGGTTTGGGGTCCCAAGGACAAGGAGTTCCTATAGTAATATATGTACAACATGGAAAACCAGTTGATAGATCTGGCCTTGGAGCTAATACAGTAGACCAGGGAATACAAGTAGAGCCAAAACAATTCAATTTGTTAGAGCTTCTAATCCTCATCCTCATGGTCAGATACAATCACAACTAGGACATGCCCATGGTGGAGAGATTAGTGCAACTGCACTGCCATTGGTGGTGATCGTATGGGTAGTAGTACTAGTAGTGGTCAACATGTGCTACAGCAAAAAATTACACATAAGAGGAAAATAATACAAGATACCACAGAAACACCAGGTGATCAAGGCAAACAAAAGAGGAAAAGGATTTTGATAGCTCCAAGTCACACTATCAGTGGATCCACAACAAAGGATTTATTTCCAGACACTCCCCCACCGCTAGTTAGTGTGGCCGCGACATCATTAGCAACTTCAAGTACTCTTATTCCTTCACCATTCAAGCATTACATTGTTCCTATGTCCCTAGGTTATGGTTCCATTGAAGAGTTTAAAAAGAAATCAGAATTGTATAAAAAAGAAAAGAAGCAATTGATGGAGAGTGTGTCTATTGTAACTTCAGAGCTTGCAACAACCATGGTATTACCCAAATTTGACACAAATAAAGAAATCATGGAGTACACAATTATTGTTCCCACAGTTCAAAACAAACCAACAAATTAGATGGATCAATCTGAATACCAGGTGACCAATTTTCAATTGGATTTTTCTGGCCTAAAAAATACTGAAAAAATTAATGTATCAAATAAGAACAATGAATTGGTGTACACATCATTGCTAAAACAAGATAGAGAGAAGAAAAGGTTGTAGACCCAAATAGAAAAGTTACAGGCAGACCTAGTAAATGAGAAAGCAAAGAGGAAAGCAGTAGATAACAAGAGCAATGAACTAGAAAAAAGAAAAAAAAATCCGCCTCTACATCAACAAGCAAAGAGGATAAACCAAATGAGAGAGAAGTGAATGACCTGAAGTGAAGGCTAGATGAGAGCTGATGGAAGCATATGGAAATGCGCAATGGGAACAAAAATTGGAGAAATAGAGAAAAAAAAATGAAAGATTGGAGACAGAGCTGATAGAAGCAAAACAAGAAATTAACTCTTGTCAAAATAAGTTATCTACATTTTGTAGAGATACAATGAGGCATATGAAACAAAAGATCTGGGATGAAATAATGCAGAGGTTTGATCATTTATGTGACATGTTTCAATTGATTGATGCTATAAGACAACATTATAAGAAGCTCAACAAATATTTATTGGACAACAAAAATGTGTCGGAATTAGAGAAATATGCAAATCAAGTTCTAAAAACATTCTAAAAAGCCAGTGATAATGATTTGAAATAAAAAGGGATTACTAATCAAATTGATACCTCAATGAAGTTGTCATCTATCATTGAAAAGTGTTCGAGAATGCGTGGAACAAAGGAATATTTGCATTTGGTTGCAGACAAGATGAAGGTGGTGGATGAAAAGGTAAGGAACTTCACAAAGCTTGGTTTTCCAGAGGCTTTTGACACAAATGACCGATTCATTGGAAAGGATGATTTCAGAAAGAATGGAGGGTGCAAGGAAGATTGATTTGGACCAGTTTCCTCAGAACCCAGATGTGGTGAACTATTTGGATTCCATCAGAACACTGATAACCTTGAATGAAAAATTGATTGAAGAATTCAAGACAGGTTCCACTTCCAATTATAATCATGAAATGTTAAAAAAACTTCAAGTCAAACAACATCAGTTAGAACAAATGGAAATTCCACCACTTGAAGAGTGGAAGTTGCTAGAAAAGGTGATACAGTGACAATTTTTAATTTGAATCTTTGATAATATGAGTTTCAAAGTTCCAACTTAGCTCTATGCAGACTTGTCTTTGGGAATTGGAAATATTTTGCATTGACAATTCCTATATGTGCTCCTTCATGTGAAAATCAATAAAAAAGCTCAAATTCAAACTTCAGTAATGTGATGATGTTCAACTATCTTTATTATTTATTTTATCATTTGAAGAAAAAGTTTGTGGTTTCAAATACGAGATACACATTAATGATTAAACAATTGTTGATGTTCATTGTTGTATATGCTACTAATATTATTGTTAAAATGTTATTAAGCATTGAGTTGAGTGATGAATCACTAAGTACATGTTCAAGTTTTACTTTTAACACAATGAAAATATGAACTATAAGGTGATGAAATGTTAGCTCATTATATTTACTTCTTGGTAGAGCTTCCAAGTTATGAACGTTGAACTATTAGCTCATTATATTTACTTCTTGGTAGAGCTTCTAAATTATGGATGTTGAACTATTAGCTTCTATTATGTTGGGACTAAAAATCCTAATCAATATCCACCAACTTACACCTCACCCACATCCTATATACTACAAAAATACACTACATTTGATTTTATGATTAGCAAAAATTATAGAGATTTGTGTGACTAGATCCATTTTGTGGCCCACATTACTACTTGATCATATCCATAAATAAATCTAAAACCCCATGGTCACAGCCCCTATTCCTGAAGAATTCAAATTCAATGTACTGACAAATTAAATGTACTTCCACACACTCAATTTGAATAACATAAACAACCACTTTGGAGACAACCAAATAAGTTAATAACATATAAGTATATGAATCCACAACAGTTTAACACTCAAAATAAAATCAGTAATTATGTGTAACATTCTCCATTCTATTGATCTTCAAATGATATGCATTATAAAAATAGTTTATGATATGAGATGGATGGGCGAATTGGTGCAATCTATTATCTATCTTCTTACTATTTTCTAATCTAAAGTCTAATTAAAAATGATGTGATGATATCCTATTCAGGTCTTGATATCTCTTATATATGAGAGGCAACAAGCTACAAACCCGTTACAAAAAGTCATGATGTTTGACAACTAAACATAACTCAAATAAAACAATGTCGCCGGTGAATGCACCGATCCGTTAATCTCCAAGCAGAATCCTGTGACTACCTAAGATATGTTCAAAGATTCTACTCCATGATAGGGTGCTCATCATGTTGTTGGTTGGTGTTCTTACTTTGAATTTGATGGTTGTCTTGTTGCATTTGCCACATCTACAGTTTGGCTAATAAACAGATTGACTACAGAGAGGTGATGGATGTACTCCTGTTCAACATAGGTGTCCACGTTAGAGATCGCCTGTTTCATATCATATTCCATAGATATTGTTTTTTCGAGTTGCTTATTAGTGTTTTGTAAAACCATATCCTCATCATTTATTTCTTGCAACACAGCAATTAGAAGCCCAACAAGCTCTTCCTTCCAATCATCATATTCTCACAGATTTCCAATGCCATTATGAAGTATCGGGACTAAATCAAAGCAGTCAAAATATTCCCTAAGCCTATTATGATATCCATTATGTGATTCTACCAGCTTGTTATATGTCAGCAATATTTGTCCTTTCATGCTATTCTTATCTACAAGCTCCTTTTTTTTTCCATCATTCTCCACCAATGCAATGCATGTCTATTTGAATAGTTTCCAATATTCATCAGTACACTTCATCATTTTGTTGAATCTTTCTTTTATCATTTCAGATACAATGTTATATTTGATGGTTTTCACTTCTTTATCCAATTCTTTGTATTTCCCCTAGGATTTCATATGGCAATTCTTCCAATAGGTTGCATCAACCAATGCATCAAGCACTCTCTTATCATTTTAAAGCCATGGGGAGTACAACTCTCATGTGGATGAGGAAGATGTTCTTTCTCTCTAATTTTCTAGCTCCTTCTTCAGTTTGTCATTTTCCTTAATCAGTTTTTGATCTGTGCTTTGGTAAATTTTGCCACATTTATGTTCAATTTTGTTGTCTCCATAGGGTTGGTATCCCCTACTCGTTGAACCAAGAGATGTCGAAACACTTGGTTTGGATTACTAATTAGAGCAGGTATTTTATCATGGGGATACAGTGACCAAATAAGCAAGGTGGCTTCATCTGGGTTGTACCTAGATCTTGAATACATTTTGTCACTTGCATCTTCTGTTAAGTTCATTGTCTTATCCCCTCTTTTTTTGAAGCTATCAAATATAATTGAAGAGCTAATATCCCATCCTAGCAGGAGCAACACTCTAGCTTCTTGAAGTATTTCCCTTCCTATTTTAGGAGTGATGGACTCCATTTCCTTATCTACCTCCCTTTTCAATTCCTCCAGAGCGGTTGCCTCCTGTTGAGGAGTGATATCCTGTATCTTTTGTCTCATTTTTCTGCCTTTATATTCATAAACAAATGATTTAAATTCAAAAGATTTAAAAAAATCACAATCATAAATAAATTGTTGTCCGACCCTGACCCTCACATCATCAAATAGTTCATTTGATGCCTCAAATATTACAATATTCTACTCTTGAGGGGGCTCATACTGTGCAATCACATGAGAACTTATTTGTTTGACCTGCTCACCCTCTTCATCACCCTCCTTTTCTTCACTTATATCAATATCTATAGAAAAACATACCTCAAGAGTAGGCTATGAAGGTTTGTAATCTAAGGGATCTATGTCTTCATCTTGTACTCCTAAATAGGTTGCATGAGGCGCATCAAAAACAACTGGGGGAACATCCTTTACGAGTTCATATACATGAGTGATGAGTTGCTCAATTCTTCTTAAAGGATCTTGTATCTCACCAAATGCCTCTGAATAAGATGGGAAATTTTTCTCTTCCATTCCTCTGCAAGCATAATCTTGTTATAGGAGGCCATTCTTTCCTTGGTGGAAGCCTCATCATGGTTTCTTATCACATCTTCAATTGAGAACAAATGTTCATACCCTGATAGCCCCTGCGATAATATCGCCTTGTGAATAAACCCTTTTGCATCAAATTTTTTCCTTACATCACCTAGAGGTAGGTTGTAATATCCTAATTTACCATCAATTTCCCCATATCCTTCATTGGAAACCACTGTAAAGTCTCCAAAACATAAGGTGTTGGGCATAATTGATTGTTTGTTATGTCCTTTGAGGTGTTTGGCATCAGATTTTTCCAATTTCCTCACAATTTCTAAATAAGCAATTCAGTCAGGAACTACTTGTGGCATCAAGTGTGGAGCCCCTTTGAACCCATAAAATTATCACTGTACAATTAGGGAAAGCATACCAGTCTCCCCAGTTATGATTCACTTTATTTCTCTGGTCATTTTCCTTTGGTCTTAGAAATATTTGTACTTCTGGGGATAGGTTATAATTGCACGGATATCCCAACAACTTCATCAATGGTTTTACAAAAAAATCTTCAAAATAAAGGTAATGAGACCTACCAAATCGGTTGTCCCACAATGAAGTCCACATTTGTACAAGTTTTAAATCTCCATTTTCATCTGTATCTTTTATCCCTAATTCTTCACTCCATACCCCTCTGACTTGTCACTTGTACAAAAGCAAATGCATAAGCAAAGAATAGTGGTCAAAATTAATATTATCACTATTATTTTTAATCTTTTCAAGCACTCGATGTAGGGCATTGGCCAAGTAGCTAGCATAATCAAATGGCCTAGCATCCTTGCTTTGTATGTCTTCAACTAAGACCTTTGGGGAAATTGACATGAGAGGTGGAACCTCTACTCCCAAAACCTAACCAGCTGAATAATAGGTGTATCGAAAATACTCTTTGAACAAATCTTCATGGAAAGGAGGGTTTTCACTGCTAGAGAACCTCCTGAGTTAGCCTCCTTCATCCTTGGGCCTATGCAAAGGTAATTTCCATCTCTTATAGCTGGTATCCATGTGGCAATACTCTGTCAAGAGATCTTTGACTGTGAATGATAAATTCAGTGAACACTCTAACTGAAATACATTAGAAATGAGATCCCTAAAAATAACAAGCATGTCACCCTTGCCATGTGACTGAATAGTTATTTTCTTGGGGTCATATATGATAGCAAGAACCTTAATTAGCTTTGCGTTCACAAACACATTGGGCACCACAAGTCTTCCCAGGTTCAACCTCCACAGATTGTAGACTGGTTGAAACCTAAATTGTTTTTTGTAATGGTACATGAAGAGGTCGTACCCTCGTTGCGGTGTCCAAATATCCCCTAAGCCCTTATGTTTGTCCCATAGTTGATCCATGGAAGGATTAATTTGAGCACTCCTCTTGGGTCTCTGCCCCGACTCAGGGTATTGATCTATCAGGTCTTCATTTAGGAGTCTCTTAGGCTTTTTAATGTCCAGTTGATCCAAAGTCTTAGTCTTTTCGGTATTCTATTTTTTAGCTTTGGGTTTGTCTATACTCTCTTCCATTATTTAAATCTTAAGCTTTTGATGAAAATAGATTCTTAGCTGGGTCTGAAGTACTTACGTGAGTCTCACCGAGTCGCCTCCATAGTCCATCGGTCTTTGTTGTGTCAGAACTCCAAGTTTTTTCCTTTCTGCTTCTACCCTAAGCAAAATCCTCCAAGATTTTGTAACAACTATGCGATCAACTTCTGATACAATTCACTTCAATTCTAGTTCATAAATGCACCATCCGTGGACCGTCTTTCAATCTTGTCATCATAGAAGAACATTTATTTCAAATATCTCAAAGTCGACGATGCCTCGGGATGTCACATCAATATTTCACTGATAGCCGCACTCTCCACCGATGGGCACCTTTCCTTCATTATATCGGTGGGACGCCAGATAATTTTTCCCCGATGCAGCCTAGTTCCCCCAATATACTTTATGCATTCGATAATTCATGCCAATGGTTATAATTCATGGTTACTTTTGTTGACAACTTGACTCTATCGGTATATTGGGAGAGCACCTTAGGAGTTAGCCAGATAGATATTGTTACACAAATACTAGGTTGTGAGCTATTTTCATCGGGCCATTGGCAGGGTTGTGATGGGGGTTCCGTCGACGAAGCATTGTTAGGCCGATGGTATTGATTTTTTTTAGGAATGGGGGAAGGACGATGTGACTACATAATTTCAAATTTGTTTATGGATGCAATGTAGGCTATAA
>CM021107.1:40576168-40995667 GCA_007115665.2 Sequoiadendron giganteum
ATATCATTGTCATTTGTCCCAGTCCCACTGCCACTGCAACTGCCACTAGTACCAGTGCTTGGAATTGGACTGCCTATGTTGCACAACTTGATCCCTCTTCTTTCACATATGGACCTCTAGATTGCGAGTGCCCTTTGAAAAGGAATTTTTTTGACATTATACACAGTTCCTTTCATCCTCAAGCAATTTTCCAAATTATTGTCCAATTTGTTTCTTAACTTCAATTTCAAAAACCCCAATGTACTGAAAAATCCCTCATCCTCCACCGACCCCAATATCATTGTTTGACATAAATCAACAAGTTTGAAATATTCTGATCTCAAACCACATAATATTTCACTCTGACCTAAGCTTGTCCAAACCTTTTTTATTGATCCCGGTTCAAAGGCCTTCTCCTTGCCCATGGATTTATTCTGGTCCCTCATAGCTGTTGCAAAATTCCTTCATTGTTGTCCAAGCTTATTTTCATTTAAAATTCCTTCTATTGTCTGATCATTGTATGTTACCTTTTTCGAAAAATGTTCGGTCAAGATTTTTACTTGATCATGAAAATATTTTGGGTTATCTCAGTTTACCCAAAATTGAGGATACACAATACCCATGGCTTCAAGTATTTCATGTTGAGGGAATCTTTCACGAATCTCTAAGGAAAGAGATTTTGCAATTTCCTTCAAATTATCACTAACAAATTTATCAATGTCATTAAAATCTTCCTCGTTAACAACTACTTCTCTACTAGAGCACCTGGTAATGGTTGTCTTACAATGGTACATTGGTATCTCATATCCACATACACAGATACATAAGTACTCACTTGCATTAAACTATAAATAATTATCAAGATTATTCAAATCAGTAAGTTTTTGCCACATCAAATAATTTGTGCTTTCTTGTGTTAGATCTAGATATAGATGATCGAGGGCTAAGCATGTAAGTTTACGTAGATTGGCATATTCATAAATATACATAGTTTTGTTTTGGGCTTTCTTCACAAGATTTTTCATCTCATCCAGCATGGGGAGAAGACTAGCTAAATTCAAGAGCATCTCTATATTGCTTACCTATGTAAGAGATTAGGAGCTTTGTCTATTGTGTTGTGATGCTTGTACATCACTCCAATCAAGGATTGATATTCTGAAAGAACTCGTTGCGTTGGTCCATGCAACGAGATCCATTTGGTTTCAACATCCTTGAGAATCTTGTTTCTGGGTGTTATTCCCTCAGCAAAATGTTGAAATTCAAGGAAACGTTTGGGACTTCGACAGAAGTATGCGTGGATCTCATGAACTAGATTTTCAACTTTTGATACTGTAGGAAACTTGCTTACAATTTTGAATTCTAAATTCATTTTGTGGGCCATGTAGTGAATGCCAAGAATGTATGGTGCACAAGTAGTTTGCAACTTTGTGCAAACACCACTCCTTTGACCTTGCATCATTACAACTCCATCAAATCCTACACACACCAACTTTTTGTCAATTATCAACTCATCCATACCTGCAATTTCATTCAAAGATTTCTTGACTAGTTCAAATATATTTTACGATGTTGAATTGTCCTTCATTTTATGAACACAAAGAAGATGAGCTTGGCGAACATTTTGTTCTACAGTATACAAATGCATACTATAAGGAGCGAAAATCTTAAATTCCATCATCGACATATACTTAAAAATAAATTCCATTATATTCCAAATAAGGTTGTCGTCTCATTCATACATTATTCATAAAACAAGTCGATTACATACAACAACATAAAGGTCAAAAAGATAACTTCATAATAATCGGTCTAAATCTTACAAGTGTCGAAATACACATTTTCAAATAATAATTACAAAGGATGATACATATCCAGTTTACAAATTCGAGACGTAGGCATTCAGTCGCCATAAGCTTGTCAATATATACATCATGAATAATAAAGCATTTTAAAAGAAGAATCAGTCAGTCGATCTTCTATCCATAAGAAAATCTTCAAAAGAAGACAAGAACAAGGATCAGGTGCTTTTCTACCCAACCTTTAAGCTTACGCTTCCTCGGAATTTCTTAGTCAATCAAGAAATACCCGACCCTGCACAAATTGCTTAGCAAAAAGCAGTCTATGAGCAAGATGGAATTTGGTGCATGCCTAGTACTACTAGTAATCCACAAGCATTTCTAGTTTTCTAATTCAGTTAAGAAAGAAGCAAGTTCGATACTAGGATATGGTAGAGAGCTCAAATAATCCATCTATTTCAATGGTACAAAAATTACTTGGCCAAGTAAAATGTCATGCATGACAATAAAAGATAGTTTTGGAAAAACCAAAACTACACTCTCTATTTACCCATATTCGGCACCCATCCCGAAAGGTAACTTTCCCAAAAACATCACATGCAAAATTATCTATCATTCATGCATGGTTCAAACAGTCAAAACACAATCTTTCGCAATCTTTCAAAATATTAACTGAAAACATCGTTTAACACAAAAACAGTTAATCAAATACTACTTTTCATTGCTTCAATTCGTAAAAAGTCATAAAATCAGTATTTTAATTCAGTCATTTAAATAATCAACAAGTTTTAAAAAAATGAAGGTGCATCTCGAGTATGTTGTATAATACATATAAAAACGAAAATTAAAAGAGCACACATTCGGTTGTTTCAAACTCTTCTTTAATTTAAGTTGTTTAAAATTCATTTTGATTATTCTCAAAAATTGACTAAAACTCAATTTGAAACGTTTTGATTCAAGTTCATCCTATTTCAGCGTTTTAAATATCCATCATTTATCAAATTTAATCTATCTATTTTAAAATTCCGAGTTTTGACAATTTCCATGAAAAGTCAAATAATCAAGTTAAAATTTTGATTCTATGTTTTCTGTCAATAATCTTCTTTATTTTTTGTCAGCATGATTTAACTAGTTTGCATCAGCATATTTTGTTTTCCCCAAATGGTAAAAAAATCGTTTAAGATTTATCAGGTTCTCCTAAACTCAGTTTACTGTTTAATGCAAGATTTCTAAACAGCAAATCCTAAATTCTCAAGCAAAATATCAAAATCACTGTTTAATACGCTTTTGAAGCTAAAACAAAAATTTGTTTTCTGTTTTGAGTTGTTCTTGAAATTTATCAAATTTCATTTCCTGATCTAATTCAAAGGTTTTTCCTAAATCTCAGATTCTAAATTTGTCAATGTTTTGAGACATGAACAATTGTTTTGAAATTTCAAATGAAAAATACAGAATATTTTTTATACAATTCTTTAAATCTCTCTTTTTAAAACAACCAAGATTTTCTTAAATAATTTCTATTCATTTCCAGAATTGTTTTAGTCTCTCTTTCCTAAATTATTAATTCAAGAATTTGTTTAATCTGGTATCCATTTCCAGAATTTAGAAATTGAAAAGAAAATATATTCTTAAAATTTTAATCTAAGAGTTCTTACCTGGTAGACTTCCAATTCTAAAAATGTATTTATGATACCTTTGTTCTCTCTCCCCTGCTGTTCTTCCTATCTTCTCTCTCTGACTAAGTATTTTATTGCTGCAGACTGGAAGTCTTTGTCTTCTCTGCCAGTCCCTGCACCTTTCTTTCTTACCAGTGGGAGAGGACTGTGTAATTCCTGGGCTGCGTATGCCTTTGCTCTGGCCGCACCCCTTTCCAATCTCCTTAAGCACGTGGTGGAAGGAGATACCTGCGCTGGTCTCTTAAATCCTACGCACCCTGTCACTGGCCGCACTTCTTCTTTGACTCCAGCATGGAATGTGGGATGTGAGGGGAGAGGCTGTGCGTGCCTTCCTCTAGCCGCACCTTCTCCCAACCTCCTTCCTTCCCTGTGCGCGGAGAGTGTGAGGAGAGTGGAGCTATTGGCTATGTAGAAGGTGAGGGGAGTGCTGACCTCCAAACTAGCGCCTCTCTCCTCTTTCAAAAAATCTCTCCTTTGGTTTTAATTTGCTCAAGATCCTCAAAAAATGAAACCAATATTCCTACCCTTCTAAATTTCGAATTTTTCTGTGTCAATATTCTCTCTCTCTGTTCTTCTAAATTCAGATTTCTTCCTCCATATATCATTCTATTTTTCATGCATTCATGCATAATTAAGATCCACTATTCTCTCAATTTGATCTTTAGATCAAATTCAAACTCTCAATTTAAGATATTTTCAGATATTTAATTCTTTTAATTCAGCTGAGTTCATATTTTGATTTCAATTTTTAATTTTCAATTTTGAACGAAATTCTATTTCCATTTCATAATTTAACTAAATTTAAAAATGAATTCTATTTATAAATATTAAAAATCATTTATTTTCACTATTTCAAATTTAAATATCATTTAAATTTAAAAATAATTTTATTACACTAAATTTAATCAAAGTTCATGTTTAGAACACTATTACATTTAATTTTCAAGATTTCAACTTCAAATTTCCAAAATAAGAATAAAATACTAAACAAACATTCTATTACATTTAAATCACATTAAATTTCATCATTTAACAAAATCATCATCTACGAAAATTCATTTTTACAATTTTCAAGAAATCACACCAAAACTAAATTTTTTGATTCACAAGCATAATATACGCACAAGACATTTAAAATATCAATCTACGTGAGTGTGTGAGATCCCATCTATTTGTAAACGTCAATCGGCTAAACAACTCTACCTAATCATTGTTCTTGCCTTCGACGTCATTCACCTGTTTCCTGCATTCACTTGCACTCGATTTATCATTAGTAATGACAAACCCCGAAATAAACATAAATACAATAGTTTGCATTTCAATTATGATTTCAATTCCAATTGAATTTCAACTTCATTTCAATTTAACCATCTTTAAATAATCGTTAAATAATCTTTAAATAAACGTTCCACTTCTATCTAAATCTCGACATGATAAGTAATGTTTACATTAATTAAGTAAATGAAAAATCTAGACTTGACATCCTTCCCCTCTTGGAAGAGACATCATCTCAATGTCTTATTAGTTACTCAATAAGCATAACATCATCATCATTATTAAAACATACTATCTCTCTCAATCAGTAACATTGTATTTCAATCAAGCATAATGAAATAGTAACTAACATCTTAGTTCTCAACACATAAGCATAAGCATTTCATTGTAGCATCCACGCTATCCAAGTTTACAACATGTGAATAAAAAACCAGAGTATCTAGTATCTCATGCATTAAGCAAATACTACTCTAAGAAATCAATGAGGAAAAATGACAGTCAATTGTCACAGAATCCTCCCATGTAGCACTATCCTCAGTCTACTGGTTCCATTCAACAACACTAGTCTATAAGTGACGGAATTCATAACTTCCAGTACATCAAAGGGTCTCACCATCTCGGAGCCAACTTTGATGATTTCCCAAAATACATAAGATTAACAAACATTTATTATACACAAAAATCTTGTCTTATCTAGACCTTACTTCAAACATCCTTATTATCACATATGACAATTTCGTATGCTCCACACATACTTTCTCTCCTTAAGAACTTTATTCTATAAATACTTTAAAATATATATAATATTAACTATACTTAGTGATCATAATTCATTGGTTCATGCATTTGTCCTTAGTATAACCCAAATGGAAAAGGAATTTCAATGCATTGTACACTACATCGTGGGTCCAATCCTTTCCTTTGTACTTATACTTTTAGACAACTCACAATCCAAATCCATTCGCCACTTACACATTCATTATCCTTACCATAAAGTACTTTACCCTAATCACTTGTCTATCTCGAGCATAACCTTGTTCCTAGACACTTATCAATCAAGTCTATTTGATCACTCCTATCTATTATTTCCTTTTTAACATTTTATCAAGTCTATGATTATGCTCACGCCTTTTCAACTTAATAGAGTTTCCTTTCTTTCCTTATAATAGTCCTAACGTCAAATCTAGAAATTATAATTCATTCAAGATTTGGTCCAATATTTTTACTTATTTGGTTAAAATAATATATATTGCACATTTATTCCAATGACTATCTCATGGTAAGATTTCGGTTCAAACAACCCTATCATTATTTGCTAAACTGAAATATCCTTTTAGATTTACTAAGCAACTTCTTACCCACAATATATTATTTAGGATCAAAATCCTATAAGTTGAGTTTCCAAACCCAACGGTTTCACTAATGAATCTATCCACTAGATCATTTTGTTAATTCTATAAAACAAAGACAAATCAATTTGTCTTGCATTCTAATTTTTCCTTCCTGAATCTTAACTAAGTTACGTGTCCTACCAATGATGATTTCAGATCTTTATTTCCTAACATACAAACATTATTATCCTCGTTTCATTCACGAATATTTCAAATCTTGGACACATAGGTTCTTTTACATCCGTCAATAGTCTATCCTTCGACTAAATGATAACCTATTTATCCTTACGACATCATCAATCTTCATGTAAATAGTTATGGGTTTTTGTAGAGGTATATCCCATTTATCTCAAGACATTCATACCATGGATATTCTTTTGTCCTTAGATTATTTTCATAGATTCAATTTATCTTCTTAACTCAATAAAAAAAAATTCCTTGATGAATCTGATACTAATTTTTGAGTAACAATCCTCTTTCTATAACATCGATCTTTGGGTAATAACAAATTTAATTGTATATCCAATCAACAAGCATAAATATTCAACTTCTGGATTCCTTAATTATAAAGGTGAGTCTCAATTCAATATTCTATTTTGAGCACAAGTAACAATTCTAATGTTCTTCTTCGTAAAATCTTCAGCATTTCTTGCTAAGTGAAAATTTCTATGATGTTCTGTCATGACAATAGATGCTTTCTTTTAAAGTGCTTCTCTTTTAATAAGCGCTACTTAAAGTAAAGTCCGATCAATTATATGACTTTCTTTAACTTACTAAACATCCCTCCTAAGCTTCTATCCTTATAGAGTCTCATTAATTCCTATGATATTCAATCTCATGGGAAAATCTTTAAACCCAAAATTCTCTTTCAATTCTTAGGATGAAATCCTTAATTGTTAACTAATCCGATAGTTATAGATTCCTCCACTTTATATGGCTATAGTCAAGATCCAATATACAACTCAATCAAGCTTAATTCCTACTTATAGGTGTCAAGGAGTAATTCCAATACGTAATCCATCCATATAGTTTAAGTCTCATCTTAAGGTATCCCTCTTTATTGAATGGACTTCTTGTCCCAACTAGGTTATCTTTGACCTGAGGTTTCATTCAAAAATATGTAGTAACTAAGTGATCTAATGATTCTGAATAGGATATTTCGGTGAGGTTCACATTAACATCTCATCTTATTTTATTATACACTTATCTCAATGGTTTAGATAAACAACCTTTCCTCGTCCGCAGGTTTCTAGCATAGTAAACTTTCGTGTACCATTATTTCACAACATGAATATATTTCATATCAAAATAACATCATTCTTTAAATTCTCTATATATAATATATAGGAGTATTGAGACACTTCTTCCAATCATGAGTCTCTCAGATCTTTTCTTGTCATTCCCATAAATGATCATCTTCCCTATCATAATCAAGTTATTGCCTATCCTTTTCTAATGCATTGATAATAATACTATTAAATCTTTAGATCAGTTAATCATAAGATATAAAGATCATAGTTCCTAACCTTCCCATTTATCATTTTCTCCTCGTGGTCATAAAATGTATGACTTAATTGTCCTTACGACTTGCAAAGAAGTCATAAACAAGTTTCGTTGGGTGGGGTACTTAACTTGAGTCAATCCGCTCTCTTCCTTTCTACCCCTTAATGCATCTACATCTTTCGTTCTTCTTACGTTGAAATTTTTAGTGATTTTTACTTTCTTCTTTGGAAAGGTTTTGTTATCCTTTCCTTGATGACCTTTTCATTGCTTATCCTTACCTCATGGCATACCTTATATACACTTTTCTCAAAGTTAGATTTTTCATTGTTTTCCTCTCTCTCACAGATTCAACATATTGAATTATTCAGTAGGATATCCAATAAGTATTCAACCAATACATTATATCTTCTTTCTAATATCCTTATTAATCGAGGAATATCCATACTATCCTTATTGTTGATGTATTTCTTAACTCAATGTGTTGCTTTCCTTGCAACTTCTAGTGTTCTTAACATAGAGCCATGATGCATTTCTATTTCCTTTTGGAACTATCATTCATAAGTTGTTTGATTCCAAGAATTCAATAACCTCATTAATTGTTTCTTCTGACTGTTCTGGTCTTTTCTAAATTCCTCGATACTATCTCTTTTCTAACAAGATCTTTATCTTAACACAAACGTTCTAGTCATAAACTCCCCATTCTTTGAGGATACTTCCTTTGTTCATATCCTACTTTGAATATTTTGATATATTCAGACTTGCATATTTAGATTCATAGTGGTTACACTAATCCAAAAGTTCCTGACTCTCTCTCGCACTTGTAGGTTGCTACAATTCTATTTTTATCACATTCCTACTCATTCCCTTGTTCTTAGAGTCATATATGTACAGGTTATTCTTCCTAACCTTCCTACCTAACCTAATTGCATAATCTTCTGCAATCCTAGGTTTCATCATAAGTTGTTCTTTTAGGAATTCTAATTCCAGAGATGATTCTTTAACTAGCCCCAATTTCCAAAGTTACTAATACTTACTTCCTTAAGTTCTCTTCTCTTGCCTATTTGGCACAAGAACTTTTCAACCTTTATCTTCTGATAAGGTTTACGCATTCTTGCGTAATGAGCTCATAGGTTGCAGTGCAGAACCTGGTTGCTCTGATACGAAATGTAAGGAGCGGAAATCTTAAATTACATCATCGACATATACTTAAAAATAAATTCCATTATATTCCAAATAAGGTCGTCATCTCATTCATACATTCTTCATAAAACAAGTCGATTACATACAACAACATAAAGGTCGAAAAGATAACTTCATAATAATCAGTCTAAATCTTATAGGTGTTGAAATACACATTTTCAAATAATAATTACAATGGATGATACATATCCAGTTTACAAATTCGAGACTTAGGCATTCAGTCGCCATAAGCTCGTCAATATATACATCATGAATAATAAAGCATTTTAAAAGAAGAATTAGTTAGTCAATCTTCTATCCATAAGCAAATCTTCAAAAGAAGATGAGAACAAGTATCAGGTGCTTTTCTGCCCAACCTCGAAGCTTACGCTTCCTCGAAATTTCTTAGTCAATCAAGAAATACCCGACCCTACACGAATTGCTTATCAAAAAGCAGTCTACGAGCAAGATGGAATCTGGTGCATGCCTAGTACTACTAGTAATCCACAAGCATTTTCAATTTTCTAATTCAGTTAAGAAAGAAGCAAGTTCGATACTAGGATATGGTAGAGAGCTCAAATAATCCATCTATTTCAATGGTACAAAAATTACTTGGCCAAGTAAAATATCATGCACGACAATAAAAGATAGTTTTGGAAAAAGAAAAACTACACTCTCTATTTACCCATATTCGGCACCTGTCCCGGAAGGTAACTTTCCCAAAAATATCACATGCAAAATTATCTATCATTCATGCATGGTTTAAACAGTCAAACACAATCTTTCGCAATCTTTCAAAACATTAACTAAAAACATCGTTTAATGCAAAAACAGTTAATCAAATACTACTTTTCATTGCTCCAATTCGTAAAAAGTCATAAAATCAATATTTTAATTCAGTCATTTAAATAATCAATAAGTTTTAAAAAAATGAAGGTGCATCTCCAGTATGTTGTATAATACATATAAAAATGTAAATTAAAAGAGCACATATTCATTTGTTTCAAACTCTTCTTTAATTTAAGTTGTTTAAAATTCGTTCCGATTATTCTCAAAAATTGACTAAAACTCAATTTGAAACGTTTTGATTCAAGTTCATCCTATTTTCAGCGTTTTAAATATCCATCATTTATCAAATTTAATCTATCTATTTTAAAATTATGAGTTTTGACAATTTCCATGAAAAGTGAAATAATCAAGTTAAAATTTTGATTCTATGTTTTCTATCAATAATCTTCTTTATTTTTTGTCAACATGATCTAACTAGTTTGCATCAGCATATTTCGTTTTCCCCAAATGGTTAAAAAATCGTTTAAGATTTATCAGGTTCTCCTAAACTTAGTTTACTGTTTAATGCAAGATTTCTAAACAGCAAATCCTAAATTCTCAGCAAAATATCAAAATCACTGTTTAATACGTTTTTGAAGCTAAAACAAAAATTTGTTTTCTATTTTGAGTTGTTCTTGAAATTTATCAAATTTCATTTCCTGATCTAATTCAAAGGTTTTTCTTAAATCTCAGCTTCTAAATTTGTCAATGTTTTGAGACAGGAACAATTGTTTTGAAATTTCAAATTTCAAATACATAATAGTTTTTATACAATTCTTTAAATCTCTCTTTTTAAAACAACCAAGATTTTATTAAATAATTTCTATTCATTTCCAGAATTGGTTTAGTCTCTCTTTCCTAAATTATTAATTCAAGAATTTGTTTAATTTGGTATCCATTTCCAGAATTTAGAAATTGAAAAGAAAATCTATTCTTAAAATTTTAATCTAAGAGTTCTTACCTGGTAGACTTCCAATTCTGAAAATGTATTTATGATACCTTTGTTCTCTCTCCCCTGTTAATCTTTCTATCTTCTCTCTCTGACTAAGTATTTTATTGCTGCAGACTGGAAGTCTTTGTCTTCTCTGCCAGTCCCTATACCTTTCTTTCTTACCAGTGGGAGAGGACTGTGTAATTCCTGGGCTGCGTGTGCCTTTGCTCTGGCCACACCCCTTTCCTATCTCCTTAAACACGTGGTGGAAGGAGATACCTGCGCTGGTCTCTTAAATCCTGCGCACCCAGTCACTGGCCGCGCTTCTTCTTTGACTCCAGCGTGGAATGTGGGATGTGAGGGGAGAGGCTGTGCATGCCTTCCTCTGGCTGCACCTTCTCCCAATCTCCTGCCTTCCCTGTGCGTGGAGAGTGTGAGGAGAGTGGAGCTATTGGCTGCATAGAAGGTGAGGGGAGTGCTGACCTCCAAATTGGCGCCTCTCTCCTCTTTCAGAAAATCTCTCCTTTGGTTTTAATTTACTCAAGATCCTCAAAAAATGAAACCAATATTCCTACCCTTCTAAATTTCGATTTTTTCTGTGTCAATATTCTCTCTCTCTGTTCTTCTAAATTCGGATTTCTTCCTCCATATATCATTCTATTTTTCATGCATTCATGCATAATTAAGATCCACTATTCTCTCAATTTGATCTTTAGATCAAATTCAAACTCTCAGTTTAAGATATTTTCAGATATTTAATTCTTTTAATTCAGCTGAGTTCATATTTTGATTTCAATTTTTAATTTTTAATTTTGAACGAAATTTTGTTTCCATTTCATAATTTAACTAAATTTAAAAATGAATTCTATTTATAAAGATTAAAAATCATTTATTTTCACTATTTCAAATTTAAATATCATTTAAATTTAAAAATAATTTTATTACACTAAATTTAATCAAAGTTCATGTTTAGAACACTATTACATTTAATTTTCAAGATTTCAACTTCAAATTTCCAAAATAAGAATAAAATACTAAACAAACATTCTATTACATTTAAATCACATTAAATTTCATCATTTAACAAAATCATCATCTAAGAAAATGCATTTTTACAATTTTCAAGAAATCACACCAAAACTAAATTTTTCGATTCACAAGCATAATATATGCACAAGACATTTAAAATATCAATCTACGTGAGTGTGTGAGATCCCATCTATTCGCAAACGTCAATCGGCTAAACAACTCTACCTGATCGTTGTTCTCGCCTTCGACCTCGTTCACCTATTTCCTGCGTTCACTTGCACTCGATTTATCATCAGTAATGACAAACCCCAAAATAAACATAAATACAATAATTTGCATTTCAATTATGATTTCAATTCCAATTCAATTTCAACTTCATTTTAATTTAACCATCTTTAAATAATCGTTAAATAATCTTTAAATAAATGTTCCACTTCTATCTAAATCTCGACATGATAAGTAATGTTTGCATTAATTAAGTAAATGAAAAATCTAGACGTGACACATACATACCCAAGAAGTATTGTCTACCACAGTAACTTCATCTAAAGATAATGCAATGAAATTTGAATCTTTTACTTTCTCCTTTAAATCTTCCTTTTCTACTACATCAAGACAGTTTTCCCATTCCCATACAACGTTTAGTGACCAATGTGAGAAGGGAAAGTGGGGAACACTCAAATAAGATAATAAATCAAAATATTCTGGGTAGTCTGTCATAGGATGCCCCCTGGACAAAATATGAAAAACAACACTCATTTGAACGATTTTTGATAGATTTGTTGCTTCCACGACTTTTCCAAAATGAGCCTCAAATGTAGCTTGACATTTTTCAAGCTTTGACATTCTATGGTTATACTCTTCATAATCCGTAGCATACTTAACATGAAGACATTCTTCCTTTGATTTCCATCATATGACTGATTGTTCCTTTTTTTCTATGATTTATTTTTCGTAAAATTTACCAATATGCTTTTCTATAGTGTCAAGCTTTAGTTGCACTTCTTGTCTCTTCCACATTTCCAACTATAAATTGTACATTTGACCTATGTTGCCCTTTCAATATCATTTTTCGTTTTCTACCCCCACTAGTACAATGAATGGGTACTTCGACAACCAACCAAGTTGAAAATTCCTTGTCATTTCCCACTATCGCCCCAATTTTGATTTGCCTTTTATTTTCTTGCCACTAACATCATCCTCATCCAAGTCAATTATCTCATTCTAGCTAACCAGGGTATCCCTTGGAACATCTTCTGTGGTATTTTCATCCTCATTTGATACATTTTGATTTAACTCAATGACAATGTCACCTTAACCTTCCTATGGCGGTGAGGTATTGTGAATGCCTTCTTCAATAATATTTGGTGGAAGAGTTGATGATGTAGCCCCACCTTGATTTGATGGATCGAAAGCTTTGCCAATTCCAAAGTAACACTGTATGGTACCTCCATGTTTTGATGGCCTCCTAGTCTCTTCATTACCCTGAGGAGTCTTACCCTTGTTGCTCAACATATTGATCTCTCACTTTGAATAAAAGCTGGAAAAAATGTCTTCTTGCTTAAGAAGGACAAACCAACAGAGAATATAGATCCCATTCCCTACGCAAAATCATGTTTAAGACTGAAGCAAGAATGGAAAATAAATAAAGAAATCTTATTATTATAACTAATAACTATTAACAGTATGAAAAAATGATCACTCACCTTTAAGTCTACGTTTTCGGCTTTCGCTGACTTCTGAATCGAGAAGTAGAACCTCAGAATCAAACAAAATGTGTAAGAATAAATAACAATTTCAATTGTATTTATATCAATCCATATTTGGCGAATTCCGTGGGATTTTTAAATGGTATGTTAAAAATTTGTCGAATCTCGCATGCTTATACAATGATACTTTGTAATTTTCAAGGCGAAATGTGTCCTCAAATGTAATTATTTTTAAATATTATTGGCCAAATAGGTCCTCATTAGAAACTATTTATAAATTTCAATTGGCGAAATGGGTCTTCACAAGAAACTATTTGTAAATTTTAATTGGAAAAATGGGTCCTCATTTAATGTTGTTTTAATAGTATTGGCAAATATGTTGGTGTTTTATGACATGCTATTGGGATTCCAGGCGAAAATATTAATCAGTCCATTGGAAACGTGTAGTTTGTTATGGTGAATTTATTGCCTAAACATGTCTCGTAAAAAAAGCCGTTGGCAAATGGACATGCATTGGACTGATAGTTCGTAAAATCCAAGCGATTTGGACACCCTGTTGGGTACAATAAATTCGCCAATTTCAACTTGCCCAATTCCTAGAATTCGCCAATTGGCGAAGATTCGCCACTAAAGTTTTCCCTGGATCAAAGGACCTACAATTCTCATCACTTTCATCCCGCCTATTCGGTATTTTCTTTGAGCAGTGAGCTCTAGGGAGTGCGCCTGAATGCAAGTACATTCCCCTTTTGTAATCTTCATTTTTTAGTATACTCATAATCATAATTGTGGATTGGCCATCCACCGTGGTTTTTCCCCTAACAGGGTTTCCATGTAAAAATCTTGGTGTTATGGTGTTGTGTTTATTTTCATGTTTATGCACTATGGATGAATGCCATTAATGCTTGTGTGATAAAGGTTAATAAAGTTAATTTTTGCACAACATTGATTCACCCCCCTCTCAGTGTAGCTTGTTTCCAACAATTGGTATCAGAGCTAGTTCCTTAGAAGAAGAAGTCTAACAGCTTGGGGAGATCTTGGAAAGTGTTTAAATGGATTCAAGCAGTCTTGAACAACAACTCATGGTGACCCTAGATGACCTTGATCAGTTAAAGGCTGAAGTCCAGAAACAACAAGAGAATCTCAATGATGCATAAAAACTTATTGAGTCTCTGAAAGACAAAATCAACAAGTCAAGAGAGAAGATAAAAGAACTCTATGATCAGATTCAACAGAAAGATAGTAAGAGCACTGAAGATGAACAAATGAGTAAAGCCGTAAAAGAAAAGACAGAAGAATGTGAAAAGCTTAACCAAGAAAATACAGTCCTAAAGCATGAGATGGAATCCATCATGATGAAGATGACCAAGGAGATTGAAGATAGAAAGAAAAATGAAGAAAGCCTAGCATAGTCCTTGAAATAAAAATCTGAAGTATGTAGCCAATTGGATGATGAATTAGAAGTATCTAGAAACCGTGAAGAAGCACTTGAAAGACAGTTGGATGATCTCAGAAACAAACTTTCTACTACAAATGAGTACAAGGAAAAGTTCAAAGCCAACTCTGCCATGCTTGATGAACTGATTGATAATCAGAGGACTCATGGTGACAAAAGAGGTCTTGGATATGAGGAAGGAGAAAGTTCAAAATCTAGACAAAATAATTCAGGACAATGGCGATTCAAGCAAGGAGATCAAATGAACAAATATGGAAGGTATTTGGTAAGGCAATGTAATGCTCAGAGATTTTATGGACATTGTTTCAACTACAATAAATTTAGACATATGGCCTCTCAATGCCGAAGTAGAATGAATCAAAGAGGTCCATCGTTCTCAGGCCAGTGTTTTAAGTGTCACAAGATTGTTCATAAGTCAAATGAATGCAGAAGTATGATGAATCAATTTCATAAAAACATCAAATGCTACACATGTAATAGACTTGGCCATATAGCTAACCAGTGCAAATCAAGAGGAAATCAATGGAACAACTTGTCCGAAAAGAGAAATGTTGTATGCTACAACTACAACAAATTTGGTCATATTACAACATATTGCTAGAATAGAAAAGGTCTGATAAATCAAAAGAAAAATATGTAGAAGTACATCAAAGGAAAAGGGAAAATCATTGTAGATGTGGTCAGGCAACAAATGCAAAAGAAATGGGTAAAGAAAGAACCTTCTACTGAAGAAAGTGTGCTAGCACCAAAACCTGCTTCCGGTAATTCCTTTGGGAATTAGTCTCAGGTCTTTGGCCTAGGGGGAGTTGTCAAGAAAATCATTAAACCCCCTAATCGGAAAATGACAGCGGATGTGGATGTGTTCAGTAGATGCATAATCGATCAAAAAATGATGTTGAACTCATTAGAGGAAATGGTATGTTGAACTAGAGATCCGTAGATGTTTTATCCGTCATGGTGTACTGATACAGTGTAACCGGATGTATTAGGGTTAAAGTATTTATTGCGATGAGAGAGTTAGGTGTGTAAACGATAAAAATTCATTTCCACAGTTCATTTTTCACCTTGCATCTGGAAGAGAAGAAGTCTGGAGAGCTCATAGGCGAACATTGGTGATTTGAGGTGAGCGTCGGGAGTGTTTCAACATTCAAACTGTGATTCGACGAAAAAGGTATTTTTCAAAAAACTTTGCAAGATTGTGATTTGGGAAAATGAATACTCCTATGGTAGTCGATGTTAAGGATCGACCTCGACCTAAATTTAAGTGGCATCCTTATAAATCCCTTGAGACCGATCCTCTAGAAGCTTTTTCGTCCGTTCTGCATGGAGTTTTACGTACAAAGGACATTAGGTTTACATTCATGCAAATATTGAAGAGCTAGGAAGCTCCCAACTTATGAATTTGTACAATCATCATATCATTGGTGAAGAATTCTATGTAAAGCCGGAACAAAAAAGTCTTGGTTCGAAGAAATTCACTCAGATGCTTAAATTTCCTATGTTTCTAGAATTGGAATGGGTTTGTTATGTCTTGAGTCGAGTAAATGATGAGTTTATGTGGCTTTCTATTCCGTTCAAAATTACTAAGGAAGCCATCAGTGCAGTAACCGGTCTGAATTCTTCTGGTGGATTACCTATTCTCAAGTCTGTGAAAAACCAAATAGTCACTGATGCCACAGGATCAAGATATGATAGAAGAGCAATGACCATCGACAACATTATCAATGTAGATGTGAAATTTGCATCCATGGTCATTGGATACAAAATTTACCTCTCTAGCCACGAAAATTCAGTGTCTGGCACAACAATCTATGCTGCTTACCAAATGGTAAAGGAAAATGCAGACTACAACCTTTGTGAATTGCTGAGAATTCAATTAATGGAAAATCTAGCAAAGATAAATAAAGACAAGAAAAATTCTTTCAAATATGGTACCCTGCTTTTGTGTTTGTTTTGTTACTTCATAGGCGAGGTTTCGGGAATTGGAAAAGTTCAATGGAAAAAAGACAAACCGGTTGATGAGGCCCGGTATAGACCTCATAATCATTAATTTTTTACCTTTTTAATACTTTGTATTTGGCTTTAAAACTCATAATATTTTCCTTTATGCATGTTTTTATGAACTTATGGAGGTATAAAGACTTAGATTATGAATGGTTAATAGAAGTGCTTGTTTATGTTACATGCATGATTAAAATGTGGTGATTAATCTATGAATGTTTTATAATACGTTTACATATGGAGCTAATATCTATTTCTCAACCAAGTGATAATTGATTCTATTTAAAAGTGATGAATGGCTGGATTGTTTGTGACTCATCCTCAAATGGGTTATGATCTGCTGATCTCCTTTTTTGACTCATCATGCTGAATGAAGCTTCTGCCAACTACAAAGTCAAGCTCTAGCAATGCACGTCCAGTTCACAAATCTGGAATTCAATGCAACTAAAGGCAGTTACAAGGATCCATGCCAAATTTATTCCTGCGTGCCAGGATATCTTTTAGACTTAGAGTAAATTAAGTTTTCCCTTATCTATTGTTTTTGAAATAATGATAGATATTTATATCTAGAGCCAACACAGTTGGATGTTAGATCGTATCAAGTTTTTGATCTTTCTCTTGTAATTTCCCTTCTATTTTTAAGTTAGAATCATTTATGTACTTCGTCCCTATCTAGGCACATTCTCTGAAAATAAGAAGAAAGTTGATCTCAAAATATGTGTTAAAGATTCTTGTATCACACTTTCTGAATGAGGTGATCCTATTAGTTGTTAATATTTTATTCATCACTGCTATATTTCATTTTCTATGTTAGTTCAAGTTGAAATCATTTTATTGTTGTGAGTTGAAATACGGTCTAGATTAAAGTTACATTGCACCACTGTTTTACATTGTTCTATTTTATTGAGTTTTGTAGTTCATTTCTTAGTTTAAAAATCATTTACATGTCTAAGATAGTCTAAGTTATCATTTTAATGGATTCTATGCAAAGAAGAACAATGAATTATTGATTTAGTAAGCGAGGAATGGAATAGTTTATTTTCAAAGCAATTAATTAAAGTTTAAATAAATTTTGAATTATGCAAATTAAGACTAAGTTAATCTTCCATTCCCTCATAAACTAAATTATCCTAGAACGAAATCTCTTTGTTCAAATTCCATTTTGAAGGTTATTTAGAGTAAATCAAGAATAGAAGGTTAGTACAGAAATGCTCCCGAAAAAGAAAAAATAGCTTTGAATCACTTCTAATCGAGCCAATACTACCAAAACCCCCCCAAAAAATCGATCCAACTCTTACCGCAGATAGCTTTAGACACCCCTGGGTTGACATTAAGGAAATTAAATGAGTGGGAATTATGACATCAATGACTTCCTACTATCATTTTTGGCATCGTTGCCAGGGAACATTTGGCTTTAAAAAGAAAATCTAAGCCTTAAGTGTCGGTAAGATCAGTTAATGAGCAGGTTCAGAGATCATTCTGGAAGACTTGTAAGAGGATATTTAGAGAACCATTAGGAGGAATCCCAACCTAGTGCTACGAGTTCACCCTCTACTAGGATAGAAGCCACCCAGTCAAAAAATATGGGAGACAGATATCAGGAGGAGAAGGTTCATAACAAAAAATATTCCTTTCCCAGTGCCATAAATTTCTAAGCCAATGAGCCACCAATGAAAAATATCTCACCCTCTAATTTACCAACATTTCGAGGGAAAACTTTAGAAGATCCTGATCAGTTTTTATTCGAGTTCAAAGTGTTGTGTCAGACTTATGATTATACATCAGACAATCAAAAAATGAAATTGTTTCCATCCACTCTTAAAGAATCAACTTTACATTGGTTTATGGGATTAACTGCAAATTCAATAAATACTTGGGATGAAATGGAAACAATCTTCCTAAATAAATATCAAGATTATTGCAGAGTCGGGGATAGGAAGGAAAAACTATTTAAAATGAAGCAATTGGAAGATGAGAGTCTTGAGGACTATGTAGATAGGTATAAATTTGTTCTGAAAAGGTGTGGAAATGGATTAGATCAAGAAATTAGTAAATCTATATTTTTAAAAGGCATTGATGACAATTCTAGAGATGCCTTGAATTTGATAGGAAAAGGGGATATTAATAAATAGTCATTTGAGGAAATTATTGAAATCTGTAGGAATTACTCCAGAACCAGACTAGGGTATAGGAGAAGGAACAAGGATTCTTTGTTTGATGTTTGTAAATTTATGGAAGAAATTGCAAACTTAAAAACAAACATTCTCCTTCGTCTTAGTTCTCAGCCTGATAAAAGAACAGCTGAACCTTTGGCCATCTACTATCCTAAATGTAGGGATAAGCATCCACTGAGGGAATGTCATCTTAATCAAGTAGATCTATGTGACATATGTGAGAAAAAACATTCTATTGGTAAATGTAGCCTCCTTCCCGAAATTAGGAATTAATTGAAGAAACTAGTAGAAGAGGAATTGAATTTTGTAGGACAAAGATAGTTTAACCCTACCTTTGGTCAACCTAGAAGTAATCCCAACTGGGGTTCAAATCAATGTAATAACTAATGGAATTCTCCTGGTCAATGGAATTCCCAAGCTCAGTGGAATCCTCAACAAATGCAAAATCCACTTCCACCCATGACAAACCCTAAGGTATCATCATGGGGGAAGACTGAATATCCATAATGGAACCAACCTTAATGGTAGCCAAACCAATCTCAATGGCAATAGAATCAGACCCAATGGTAGCCTAACCAGTGGCAACCTAATCAAGGAAATAATCAATGGTAGAATCAAGGGACAAAGAGACCCTGGAATCAGAATCAGTTAACTGGAAAAAGCCAACAATCAAGTTCTGAACCAATCAATCAACCTCAAATACCTGCTCAGCCAATTCCTAATCCTAAGAATGTTAAGCCTCAACAACCTGCTTATAGTGTTGATTCGAACATAGTTAATTTGAACAACATTGAAATAGGAGATATTCATTTGAGGACACAACAACACAATAGGCAATTAGCACCGACTTTGGCACTGGAATTTAGTGTATTTTGAGTGCATGAATGGAACAATCTGGCTGGCGCCCAACTTGGCGCAAACAAGCAAGTTGAGTTCGGTGCCGACTTTTGCATCGAATTTAGTGCCATATGTAGCGGTGGATTTAGCGCCAGGACATCATAGCGCCTCTGTTGGCGCCTAAAATTGTACCGAGTAGCAACGTTGGAATTTGCGCCGAAATGGGCGCCTAATTTGGCTTTCGATTTTACTTCCATGTCTGCTCCCATTTTTGCTTCTAGTTTTGCTTCGAATTTGACATCTAGTTTTGCCTCCAGGTTTTCTTCCAATTTTGCTTCTAGTTTTGCTTCCAATTTTGCTTCTAATTTTCCTTCCAGTTTTGCTTCCAAGTTTTCTTTCAAGTTTGCTTCCAGTTTTGCTTTCGGTTTTGCTTCTAGTTTTGCTTCTAGTTTTGCTTCCAAGTTTGCTTCGAGTTTTTCTTCCGATTTTGCTTCCATGTTTAATTTTGATTTTTCTCCCAAGTTTGCTTCCAGGTTTGCTTCCGATTTTGCTTCTGGTTTTGTTTCCAATTTTGCTTCCAATTTTTCTTCCAGGTTTGCTTTCAAGATTGCTTATAGTTTAGCTTCCATTGTTGATTCCTTTTTTGCTTCTAAAAATGCTTCTTGTTTTGCTTCCATTTATTAATTTAATATATTTTATTTCAATTTGATTAGTTAAATATATCATTCCTCTTAAATAACTCATATGATTATAGAGTAAGTAATTTAATTATTTAACTCATATGATTAAATAACAATATAATTATGGTAACATGATCATCATCTATAATTAAAACAATTGAGACAAATATCTATAATTGAATTGAATTTGACAACATCCATCCTGAGCAGTAAATTAAAATCATCATACTTAATAAATATCCATCCAAAAATCATCGACCACTTTTAATATATATAAATTGACAAGTCAATACGATAAGATCATCATCATATATTGTAGGAGTTGAGAAAATACAACTTCATAGGAGCCCAATGATCTCTACAAGCTAAGAATACCTGTTATAGGGAGAAGCAAAGAGAAGCAACACAAAAATAGTAAAATGCTCAAAGATGTGGAGCTTTGTATTCACCAATGTGTAAAAAATATTAATGATACAAAAGAAAAGTTTTCAACCACATATAGGTCAAAAAAACCCTAAAAAGGAAAACCCTAGGCTTGCACATTAATAATTAATAAAATAATTAATTATTATGCACCTAATGTTAGCTTAAGTGTAAAAGAGATAAAAGGAACTTTAATTAATTAAACAAATATTATTTAATTAATCAAGTAAATAACCAATTACTCTAACACTCCCCCTTAAGCTAGACTTAGGGAGAAGCTAAAACCTAGAAGAAGCTATTGTAATCAAAAAACAATGGGTCCCGGCAACAAGGCCAGATCAGGTACCCAAATACAACCAAATCTCTATAAAGTGGAGAAAGAGAGAAAACCTCATGGGAAAAACTCTACTCCAAAAAAGAGAAATACAAGTGAAGGACGAATAAGCCTCCAAACAAGAATGAAGGATGAAGAAGCCTCCAATCAAGAAGAAATTGTCCCAAAAGATAGGAACAAAGGATGAACGCCACAAAAGCATGAAGAAATTGCAAACTCTATCGAAGAATGGCTGCTGAAATGCTGAAACAAGAACCTCTACTAAAAACAAATGATGATCAGGAACAAGAAGACAAGAATCTGTATGAGTGCCCCAATGAAACTACTCAAATCAAATGGCAAACACCTGAAAATCAAAAATATAGATGGAAAAGGTACCAAAATTCTGAAGAACTGGTCATGTGAAAATGGAAGGTTGCCTCCAGAAATAGGAATGCAAGAGTGTCCATATGGTAAGTGCTCCATCTCATCAAAATGCATGGGTAACCAGCTGCTGCATCCGCCTAGTACATATGAACAAATTCTGTATACATAGCTCACTCCAACGAAACCAAGGAAGCATTAACACCAACAGTAGAAACCCCCCCATAATGCTGACAAGGAAGAGGTATGACAGGTACTCTGAAATAAAATGCCTGAATGTAGTGCATGAAGAAGAATCAAGAACATCTGAATGTGCAAACATGAAAGTACAAGCAGATATAAAGGGTGTGCAAACAAAGGCACACACACATGAGGTTGTTGTCGTGGAAGGGACACTCACTTGACATAGGTATGATTGCAAACAAAGGCATAAAATCAAAACCCCCCATGGCACTTTATAACATAGTGCAAGTACAATAAGGCACAAATCAATATGCAAGAATTCTAAAAATACACATACAAAGCCGAGGCACTTTATTTTAGTGCGTTTACAGATGATAAAAAAAACATGCAATGTCAGCCCATAAGGTCCAAAAAAGGACAACATCAAGAAGAAGGATTTCTAGAAAAAACCAAAAATCAAATTTAGAAACCACCTACACCACTATGAAGATCTCAAAACTAGCTTTTCGATGATATCTTATTTTCCCATTTTCGACATCGTATGCAAAAGTTATGTCGAAAACATTGAAGGCAACACCAGAAAAGAAGAGCTGAATTTGACTGGAAATAAAAAGGACTTGAGAAAAAAAATCCAAAAAATACCTGCACCACTGATAAGTGCTCTGAATCCTCTTTCCAATGATATCTCGTTTGCCCAATTTCGACACTGTGGGCAAAAGTTATGGCCTCTGGAAAAAATAGCTCCAAAGAGGAAAAAACACAGTGCTAGATTAAATTTGATGGTCATACGACCATCACAGAAAAAAATTCGAGCTTAAATTTGACGGCTAAATGGCCATCGCCGCACATGCCCAATTGGACTTTTACAAAAAATTGTTTTAAAAAAAAAAACAATAAAAAGAAGTACAATAAATTTTTTTGATAAAAAAAAAATTTAAAACATTTTTGGTGGGGGAGGCGTGGGCCCCCCCCACCGCACCCCTATGAAGGTGTGGGTACATTGTGTAGGTCTGTGCAGGTACTCTCCTCTTTTTTTAGATTTTTTTTTGTTTTTGAAAAAAAACAAAAAACTTTTTTTTATTTTAAAGCTATGAAAATATATATTTTTTTAAGCTTTAAAAATAATTTTTTTAAAAAAACTCCCGAAATTTTTTGCAGAATTTTTTTTAAAAAAAAAAAAAAAAATATTTACCTCGATCTACGTGCAAGGCAATGGTTGTATAGACAATTTGTTTTTGCCTCCTGGATCAACTGTGTCCAAAATGGACGAATGAACAGTCATTTTTAGGGTTTTGGACCGCTGCGGACTCAATGGTGAGGTCCATTTGGACTCAAAAGACTCTGATCAATCAGTTATGCCCTGGATCAAAAGAGACAAACCCCAATCCCTTGAAGCTCCAAAATCCTTCTGAAACCCCAGATCTGCTTCCAATGCAAAAATTCTCAAAACAAGAACAGGTAGCTACAGATCTGCCACTCTGATACCATGTAGGAGTTGAGAAAATACAACTTCATAGGAGCCCAATGATCTTTGCAAGCTAAGAATGCCTGTTACAAGGAGAAACAAAGAGAAGCAACACAAAAACAGTAAAATGCTCAAAGATGTGGAGCTCTGTATTCACCAATGTGTAAAAAGAATTCATGATACAAAAGAAAATTTTTCAACCACATATAGGTCAAAAAAACCCTAAAAAGGAAAACCCTAGGCTTGCACATTAATAATTAATTATTATGCACCTAATGTTAGCTTAAGTGTAAAAGAGATAAAAGGGAACTTTAAAAATTAAACAAATATTGTTTAATTAATCAAGTAAATAACCAATTACTCTAACATATATAACTAAAATAAGTGAAAGTAAAATATGCTAGTACATCAAAAACTGTCAAAATGATACAACTCAACAATATAGTATTGTAAGTCGTGAAAATGATAAATATGATAGTAACCATGAAAAGAGTCATCATAATGGTATATCAACAATGATCCATGATGTACTCTATATGATCATGAATGTCACTGGTTACTATCACCAACTGTCTCATCATCATCATTGTCATTGGCCTAGGTGTCTTTTGTATCTGTGTCATCATCATCCTCTGCCATGTGATATGTACCAGCAAAACCAATATTTTGTGGATCTATATCATGTTGAGGATCATCTTGATCTTCTGGAAGACTCGTGTTTTGCAAAAAACACATTTAAAATGAAAATTTATTATTTATTTCATGCAATAATTTATTTTTTTGTTATATATCTAATATTACAACATATGAGACAAAACCATAATCATATTACATCATATCAAAGTGCACATACCATAGTAAAATTTTAAAAAGTTACAGCTAATACTGGTGAGTCAGGAGAAACTTCAGCTTTAAGAAACAAAGCCAATTAGGTTAGCAGACTTATCATGTATCAAAATATTAAGCATGCATTCTTCCAGCCAGTGGAGAAGGACATGATTACTTTGCTTCATTTTCATTTGAATAACCATATCATGGCATGGAAACCAAGAAGACCAAGGTTGTCTAGTTTTATGTGGAGGTAATGGATGTGGTCCAAAATTTAGGAGGGGCAAGAAGCTCAATGTATGATCCTGATGAAATTGAGGAAGAACAACAAGAGAGGGACATGATTGTAGAAAAGGATTCAAAGAACATCAACCATGTGGTACAAATTATTAAATCCCAAAGATTATTTGTAGCAATGAAAGAGTTTCAAAAGGCAGAGAGAGTTGCATTGGTAACTTAGGAAAAACTTCAGCTTTCAAAAACAAAGCCAATTAGGCTGGCAGACGTGTGGATCAGGCCAACATTTGGTGGAAGAGGACAAAAGATGACTGGAACTCTGGGGGCCCACCATAATGGATTTCAGTATTCAATCATGAGAGTAGAAGAGAGTTGATATCACGTATCAAAACATTAAGCATGCATTCTTCTAGCCACCGGAGAAGGAGATGATTACTTTGCTTCATTTTCATTTGCATAACCATATCATGGTGTGGGAACCAAGAAGACCAAGGATGTCCAGTTTTATGTGGAGGAAATGGTTGTGGTCCAAACTTTAGGAGGGGCAAGAAGGTCAATGTATGATCCTGATGAAATTGAGGAAGAATAGAAAGAGAGGGACATGACTGCAGAAACACAAAACATGTAAGAGAGCTATGGGAGCAACCTCATCTAAAATATTAGATTACATAATCATGGACTGTAGAAACATAAAACATGTAAAAATATAGATATAGTCTCCCCACTAAAATACAAGCATATATAGTAACTAGGGATTAAATTCCTTTAACAATTCTCTCAAAAACATACGATGATAAAACAATTATCTTTGAATTAACAAGGATAAGGACAAGAACTTACGATTCGCCTCTAGATGTAGAAGGGCGCTTCACTTGAGCACCCCCCATGTAGCTCTCCTCCCTTCCTCTCTTCATTTATATGACCACCAATCTCACCTCAAGTTGCTCTTGCAAAAAGAAAAATATCATATTCATTACAATTAGTCTAGGTTTCTTGTTTCTACAACCCCGTCCTCCTCCTTCCCTTACAGTCACAAAAAGTATCAATCCTTCATAGACAGAACCCCAAATTCTCAATAGTCAAAATGGATATAAATTAAAAACACAAAATACTCAAACACCAAAATTAAGATCAAGCTCCTCTAGAACCCAAGAAGAAAAAGCAAAAAAGAATCACATAAAATTGAAGCTTATGGAACAAAAGTATTCAACCACATATTTGTGTCTAGAGGTCAAGAGATCGAGACTCGTGGAGCTTATTTCATTTTCACTACCATGTCTCACATTTCTTTCTTTCTTTAACAGATCCTCACAAGCTTAATGGAAGATTTAAAATAAAAGATTTCATTGAAACCCCAACTATTACTAAAGCCTTCTTAAAAAGGAGCATAAATTTAAAACATATACATGCAAGGCCTTTCAGGGCTTAAATAGACTACCTCTGCACTAAACACTTTCCACAAACAAACCGAGGGCATTGTAATATAATACAAAAGAAAATAAAAAACAAAAGTAAATTGTGAACCAAGATGAGCACTATAGACCTTGTTTTGAAGCACATAAATTCGTTGTTCAAATAAAATTGAACCTCCGTCGATCCGATGTAATGAAAATCAATCACAATTCCATTAAATCCATGAAATACTAAGGCATAAACATATCCTCGTCCTCCTACCGCTCCTCCTCCTTAAGGATTTGTCAAGCGAGTAAGAGAGCTATGGGAGCAGCCTCATCTAAAATATTTTGGTATTCAACCATGAGAGCAGAAGAGAGAGCTGATATCACGTATCAAAATATTAAGCATGCATTCTTACAACCAGTGGAGAAGGAGATGATTACTTTGCTTCATTTTCATTTGCATAACCATATCATGGTGTGGGAACCAAGAAGACCAAGGATGTCCAGTTTTATGTAGAGGTAATGGAGGTGGTCCAAAAATTAGGAGGGGCAAGAAGCTAAATGTATGATCTTGATGAAATTGAGGAAGAACAACAAGAGAGGGACAGGACTGCAAAAACATAAAACATGTAAGAGAGCTATGGGAGTAGCCTCATCTAAAAGATTAGATTACATAATCATGGACTGCAGAAACACAAACCATGTAAAAAAGGAAAGATGCTAAAACTGCAGACTGGTTATATCCCACAAATAAGATCATGCTATCCATAATGCACGCACTCATTTTAAGGCAAAAAAAAAAATAGAGATATAGTCTCCCAACTAAAATACACGCATACATAGTAACCAGGGATTAAATTCCTTTAATAGTTCTCTCAAAACCATACGATGATAAAACAATTAGCTTTGAATTAACAAGGATAAGGACAAGAACTTATAATTCGCCTCTAGATGTAGAAGGGCGCTTCACTTGAGCACCCCCCATGTAGCTCTCCTCCCTTCCTCTCTTCATTTATATGATCACCAGTCTCACCTCAAGATGCTCTTGCAAAAAAATGTATATATCATATTCATTACAATTAGTCTAGGTTTCTTGTTTCTACAACCCCCTCCTCCTCCTTCCCTTACAATCACAAAAAGCATGAATCCTTCATAGACAAAACCCCAAATTCTCAACAGTCAAAATGGATATAAATTAAAAACACAAAATACTCAAACACCAAAATTAAGATCAAGCTCCTCTAAAACCCAAGAAGAAAAAGCAAAAAAGAATCACATAAAATTGAAGCTTTTGGAACAAAAGTATTCGACCACATATTTGTGTCCAGAGGTCAAGAGATCGAGACTCATGGAGCTTATTTCATTTTCACTACCTTGTCTTGCATTTTTTTCTTTCTTTAATAGATCCAAACAAACTTAATGGAAGATTAAAAATAAATGCTTTCATTGAAACCCTAACTATTACTAAAGCCTTCTTAAAAAGGAGCATCAATTTAAAACAATTATATGCAAGGCCTTTCAGGGCTTAAATAGACTAGCCTCTACACTAAACACTTTCCACAAACAAACAGAGGGCATTTGCAATATAATACAAAATAAAATAAAAAACAAAAGTAAATTGTGATTCAAGATGAGCACCACAGACCTTGTTTTGAAGCACAAAAATCCGTTGTTAAAAAAAAATTGAACCTCCACCAATCCGTTGCAATAAAAATCAATCACAATTCCATCAAATCCATGAAATACTAAGGCATAAACATATCCTCTTCCTCCTGCCGCTCCTCCTCATTAAGAATTTTTTGAGCGAGTAAGAGAGCTATGGGAGAAGCCTAATCTAAAATATTTCAGTATTCAACCATGAGAGTAGAAGAGAGAGTTGATATCATGTATTAAAACATTAAGCATGCATTCTTCTAGCCAAGAGAGAAGAAGATGATTACTTTGCTTCATTTTCATTTGCATAACCATATCATGGCGTGGGAACCAAGAAGACTAAGGAAGTCTAGTTTTATGTGGAGGTAATGGATGTGGTCCAAACTTTAGGAGGGGCAAGAAGGTCAATGTATGATCGTGATGAAATTGAGGAAGAACAGTAAGAGAGGGACAATACTGCATAAACAAAAAACATGTAAGAGAGCTATGGGAGCAGCCTCATCTAAAGATTAGATTATATAATCATGGACTACAAAAACACAAAACATGTTAAAAAGGAAAGATGCTAAAACTACATACTGATTATATCCCACAAATAAGATCATGCTATCCATAATGCATGCACTCATTTTAAGGCATTCAAAAAACAAAATAGAGATATAGTCTCCCCACTAAAATACACACATACATAGTAACCAGGGATTAAATTCCTTTAACAGTTCTCTCAAAAACATATGACGATAAAACAATTAGCTTTTAGTTAACAAGGATAAGGACACAAACTTACAATTCACCTCTAGATGTAGAAGGGCGCTTCACTTGAGCACCCCTCATGTAGCTCTCCTCCCTTCCTCTCTTCATTTATATGACCACCAGTTTCACCTCAAGCTGCTCTTGCAAAAAAAAAAAAATCATATTCATTACAATTAGTCTAGGTTTCTTGTTTCTACAACCCCCTCTTCCTCCTTCCCTTACAATCACAAAAAGCATGAATCCTTCACAGACAAAACCCCAAATTATCAACAGTCAAAATGGATATAAAATAAAAACACAAAATACTCAAACACCAAACTTAAGATCCGGCTCCTCTAAAACCCAAGAAAAAAAGAATCACATAAAATTGAAGCTTCTAGAACACAAGTATTCGACCACATATTTGTGTCCAGAGGTCAAGAGATCGAGACTCGCAGAGCTTATTTCATTTTCACTACCTTGTCTTGCATTTTTTCCTTTCTTTAATAGATCCTCGCAAGCTTAATGGCAGATTAAAAATAAATGCTTTCATTGAAACCCCAACTATTACTAAAGCCTTCTTAAAAAGGAGCACCAATTTAAAACATATACATGCAAGGCCTCTCATGGCTTAAATAGACTAGCCTCTGCATTAAACACTTTCCACAAACAAACAAAGGGCATTGCAATATAATACAAAAGAAAATAAAAAACAAAAGTAAATTGTGAACCAAGATGAGCATCACAGACCTTGTTTTGAAGCACAAAATTCCGTTGTTAAAAAATTTTTGAACCTCCACCAATCCGCTGCAATGAAAATCAATCACAATTCCATCAAATCCATGAAATACTAATGCATAAACATATCCTCATCATCCTTATGCTCCTCCTCCTTAAGGATTTTTCAAGCGAGTAAGAGAGCTATGGGAGCAGCCTCATCTAAAAGATTTCAGTGTTCAACCATGAGAGCAGAAGAGAGAGCTGATATCACATATCAAAACATTAAGCATGCATTCTTCCAGTCAATGGAGAAGGAGATGATTACTTTCCTTCATTTTCATTTGCATAACCATATCATGGCATGGGAACCAAGAAGACCAAGGAAGTCCAGTTTTATGTGGAGGTAATGGATGTGGTCCAAACTTTAGGAGGGGCAAGAAGGTCAATGTATGATCATGATGAAATTGAGGAAGAACAACAAGAGAGGGACAAGACTGCATAAACACAAAACATGTTGTAGACACCCAAAATTGTCTATGTCATAATATTACCTAGTCGATGCATGACCTTGTAAGAGATTTTGTAATATTTTATCCTAGGTCATTACATTATCCCACTTATCCCATTTATTCCACTTAATCACCTTCCTAATTAATTAAATAAATTCCCCCTTCACATGTCTCAAAATAATTCAAATTAAATATTTGAATTAATCCCTCACTTATTGTCACATTGCAACATGTGTCACATGACTACAACTCTTCACATGCACACATAATTCAAATAATTTTATTATTTAAATTATGAGATTCCCACTCACATCCTATTTTTACCCCCATTCATTGTGCATCATAAGCATCTTTTCTTCCAAAATAAAGAATAGAATCCCACTTATTTCCTCACATCCTAATTTTGGTCTCATGTCATAATCCACTTAATGTGCATCATAGACACTAAAATAAACTTTTAATCCTAGTCATTCATGTCACAAATTTGACTTTTAATCTTGGCCATCGAATCAAATCAGCCTTCTCCTATAAATTAAGCCTTTTGCATGCCATTTGAGGATCTTCTTCTAGCATCCTCACTCTGCCAAAATTTCTCTCAATCTTCTTATCTATCTATCTATTTTTCTTCTATTATCTTCATCTTATCGTTATGTTGTGAAAATGAGCAATCAACATATCAACACTCAAACCTTCAAAATCATGCATTCTCATGCAGGTGGAGAAGAGCAATGGAGATAAATCAATTCAAGCTTGGAGATTGGTTTGCATTTGCTTGTTATTTTGATTTTCATGCTTGTTTGTACTCTATTGTGCTAGTTAGGGTTTTGATATCTTGTTATTCTAGTTTTATATCTGATTTTCCCTAATTACATTTGGTGAACCCGATGTGAATCCTTTGATCTAACTTGCTTTTTGCAAGTTTTATTTTTTTTTGTTGCAGATTTACCAATTTTTGGATGAAACCCGAGGTTTTACAAATTCCATCAAATACAATACGAAATAATCCGATCTTTGTTTTCTATATGTTTTTCACAAATCCGCGTTTTTGAGTGCAAAATAGGGAATTTTTCTAACTTCTTTACATTTCTGAAAATTTCTCATAAAATTAGCAGGGGTTCCTTCTTTGAGTTTTTATTTTTCAAATAAATAATATCTTCAAATAATCGAATCTAATTCGGTTATGTTAAAAACGTGTATCTAAAATTGAAATTTCCTGATGAACTTTTTGTTTTGGCTGCATTATAATATCATTTTTTTATTTTGCAGATGATAATAAGGAGTTGTAGTAGTAGCAATATCATTTATACACATAAAATTGGAAAGCGAAAATTTTCGGGTGCACTCATTCTATCATCTTTATCTCTCATTTAATCAATCATTTTTGTTTGCAAAACACTTGAATTTGGAGCTTTAAAATGAACATCTTGTTTGCAATCACACTTTGAAATTGGGCTTAAAAAGAATCATTGTCTTTCAATCACACATATTTTCCTTGGGTTTAAAAAAGAGCAAGTGCTTGAACTGTTTTACACACATTTCAATTTTCTAAAGGAAAATTAACAATTGTGAGTGCAAATCAAGTGCATGTGTGATAAAAAACACCTCACTTGATTCACTTTTGTCATACCTTTCATAGGAGGCCTGCTAGGGGATTTCATCACCCCTAGGGACAACCTCAATCAAAATGTGAATCGAAAGACACGCTTCTTTGGGAGTTAAAATCTTGTCACTCTTGGCTAAACCCCAAAGAACTTTATACCTTTGGGAAGTGAAGGTGAAGGGTGGGTTACCCCTTTCTCCCGGCTGTGTGGCAAGATTTATCTTTCAAATTATCCCTAGTCAACCTTGTGCATCCTAGCTTAAGACCTAATTGGCCATACCCACTTTACTAGTTCTAGGACTTGTTGATGTGTCTTCTTCAAATGCGTGCTTAATCATCACATTCATAATTCCAAATTCAAACTTGATTATGTGTCTTGCATGTGCGATTCATGTGTGTACATGTGTAATCATTTGTTTGAAAATTGCCATATCAAGCTATAAACACCAACACATAAACATATCATTCTAATCATCCTAATCATCCTTTTTTCTAATCACATTCAAATCAATTTCATCCTAATCAATCCAAGTCATTCAATCTAATCATTTCATCATCATCATCACCCTAATCCTAGTCAAACACTTGCTAAAATGGTCCTAATCCTTAACAATTCTAGTCACAAGCCCAAGGTCATACTTCGAGGAGCCCCTTCACCTAATCATGAAGATAATCCAAAACCATATATCCTCCAAGGTGGGTCAAACTTTTCTCCTAGTGATGATGAAAACTTTATAGAAATATTAGGTCACCTTAATGATACTTTTGACAAGGGAAATACCACCATAAGTTTGGAATCATACACCATTCCATTTACTAGTCCTCCATCCCCATCTAATAAAATACCTATCTCAAAGCACACTAGTCCTACACCAACACCACCATCCAACTTATCAAGCTCTAATCCATCAACCAAAGAATCCTTTAATGGTTTTCTCCAAAGACTACTAGCACGGAATAGACCATCCCCATGTCAAGCACCCATTAATGAGCTTACCAACGAACCTCTAAATGTCATGTCTATTCTTCCAACTCCATCATTTGGTCCACAACCTATTGATCATAAAAATCACACCAAGCCTCTTCTAGAGCCTTCCACTTCCATTTCCACTCAAACCCAAGAGCTATGTCAAGAGCATTATCCTAAGCATGAGGAAACGTTACCCTCTCATTCTAATCAAGATCTACGCCTTTCTAATGATCCCACTCATAACATACTTGGTCCTATTCATGATAAAGCTTCCCTCTATGATCTAGATCCAACCTATGATCAGGAAGACGCTGATGATCCCCTTAGCCAACTCTATGCATTCCATGGTCAAGAGCCTATCACTTCACCTATCCATGAGCAAAAAACCTCCATTTCTTCTATAGACCCCCTACCTAGTCCTATCCATGATCCCGCATTATCCACTTGTCATGATGAGACACATGCCTCCCAAGTAAATATACAAGATCAAAAAAATAATGTGGATCTAAATGAACATAATCAAGATCCTAATGATCCTTCCACATCCACTATCAACCCCATTTTAGATCCATCAACATGTCCCATTGGTCTATCCATATTTATTCATGAATATTCCTCCTTAGAACAACAACCTTTATCCACTTCACCTTCTTCATCTAGTAATGAACTCAATTCTAGTGCCCAAAACACACCTAGTTCCATTGTCCATCACATGCTTAAGAACATGAACTATCAAGGTAAAGGTTTAGGTCTTCATGAACAAGGTGTTTTGGATCCCATCCATGTCAAGGTCCCTCCACGCTCTTATGGCCTTGGATATACACCCCAAGGACACCAATCTAAAGATGTTGATACTTCTTCCATCCATCATAAGTCCTCTTTCCACCATAAATCCTATCATATGCCTAAAACATATGTTTCCATCCCTCCTCCATCATCTTACAAATGTCAAAAGCATGTGACCGTACATCTTCCACCATCAACTTTTCCACCATTGCTTCCAACTCCTAATAACCCTCCATCTAATCTACCTCCACTACTCCCAACACCTAATATCCTCATTATCCAATCCCCTTATCCACCTATCCATAAATCCTCTAAAAATCTTAATCATGACCAATCAATGCACACATTGTCTAAACATGAAGCTGTCACTCATTCCACCATACCCATGGGATTCAAAAGCAAAAAAATTGATGCCTCTAGCTATAAAGAAAAAAATCTGAAGGGTCCTCATGCCCTAGGACACAAAATAAAAGAATCAAAGAAAAATCCATCCAAAAATCAATATAAGCCCATACCTCCAAAAGAAAATGCCAAAACTAAAATGGTTTGGGTCCCTAAGAAAAAGGAAAACAAGTCAAACGAGGCATATACATCTCAAAAATCCCAACAATCCACTTCCACCTCACATTCCCACCTTGTTCAAGAATCTCATATTACATCCCACAAGAAAAATAAGTCATAAAAATACTAAGTCTATGTGGGTACCTAAAGCACTTCATCAACCATCTCCTAAGAAAACATCTTCATTGCTTCCTACACCCCCTCCACATCAAAATCTTCAACGTTTATCACAATGTGTGCAACCATTGGTCATGGTTCCCTTCCATTTCACAACAATTCCACATACCTCCATCTCCTCACCCTTCACTCATTATCCTACATACCTCCCTCATCACCTTCCTATGGTCCATGCTTTTGGCTAAGCCTCCCATTCATCTCCCCTACATAATCCACATCATAATCATCCCTTCATAATCCACATCATAATCCATCATCTACCTACTCCATCTCCCTTTCATGTCATCCCTTACCAACATCTATGAGCATAATGACACTTGACATGGTCCATGCGATAACATCCATCTCTAGTGGGACTATCACCTTTCATGGAACTAGACACTTGAGTCCCTCCTATCCATATTCCCCTTTCTATCCAAAAATCAAAAAAATAAAAAAAAATCAAAAAAGAAAAAGAAAAGAGAAATCCCTTCATCCAATGGTGAAAACCTGGTAAACAGGTGCCCTGGATAAGTACCAGAGATAAGTACCATGATGAAAACCTGAAAAACAGGCATCATGTGTAGGTTGATCTTCTATGTCACTTACACTTGGGGGCACTTTGTCTCATCTGCACTATCTATCCTATCATGTCATTTCTTATCATATCATTTCCATCCTACCTACCATCTTTATCCATCATACCCATATACTTATCATATTGAGTCCATTCATCCTCTCTTCCTCTTTTTGATCTTGATAAAAATATGGGGCAAAATGTTGAAACATGCTTTGGATATCTTTTGATATACCTCATCCTTCCAAACAAGCCTATCATTATCCTAGTGTCATAAGCTTTGTCATGAATAATCCTAAGTATTGTACCTAGAATGGGGCATGTTATTCCTATGCGACATAGTCTTTGGAGATCACATCCCTGCCCTCTTATCATGCATACATCCTGTCATTTTTTATCCATCCATATATCATGAGCCTTTTGTCCCTTATCCTATCACCCACCCTTTCATCCATCAATCACATCTATATCCTTGCACCTAGACTTGGTTTTCCCTTGTCATTGGTATCTAGCACAAAGGCTACCCAAATTGTCATCCATTGACATCTCAAAACATTTCGAAAATCCAAAAAAATCAAAACATTTTGAAAAAATCTAAAAAAAATAAATCAAAACATTTCAAAAATCCAAAAAATCAAAACATTTCAAGAATCCAAGCAATAAAATCAAACCAAATCACTTCAACGCATCAAGTCAACTTCTTCAAATCAATTTTTTCATCAAATTATCTAATCACATCGCTTCTTCTAATCAAATCCATTCTTCTAATCAATCACATCACTTCTTCTAATCAAACCCATTCTTCTAATCAATCTAATCATTATCATCAAATCAAATCATTTCTTCATCAATCCAATCAATCAAAATCATTCCAAGTAAATTATTCCTTAATTTAATTCAACAATCATCATCCAAATCTTCAAATCAAGCATCTTCAATCCTTCCAAGCAATAATCCAAATGCAAGTCAATCCTTAATCCATACCAATGAAGCTAATCAATCTTGCCAAATTATCCAATCACATCCTTTGGTCTTGATCCTAATCTTGTTGTAAACCCAATCAATCAGTCAATCATCCTTGTGTTGATCTAGGGATATATCGTTCCCTGCAATGACAACACTATCATCATCATCAATCAATCAATCAATTAACTTCACGTTGATCTAGGGATATATCGTTCCCCACAATGACAACACTATCATCATCATCAGTCAATCAATTAATCATCAATTTACAGCTTGACAAGGGCAATACCTTGTTTGCTTGCTTGCTTGTGTGTTTTATCATTTCAATTGGCATTTGCATCAAATCTGAATCACTCCTAGCTAATATTCATATCTTGTATCTAAACAAGGTTGTATTATGCTAGGGCATGAGACACATCGTCACCTTGGTCCTTATACCTTGGTGCATAACATCTAGTGCTATATCAAACATATGATTGCTCACTTTATTGCAGCATAACGTGTCATTTTTCTTTTTCATCTACTCCTTATCTTGTATCATTCATCTTATCCCTCATTTATCATTTCATTCATTTCGAGAGAATATCCATGTTTATGCAACCCGCCTATCCTCTCGAGGGGGCATCATCATCATTATCATATCCTATATCATCATCCCATTTCTTCATATCTTTTGCACCATCATATTCTTCTATCATCCCTTTCCTTCATTCATCATACTCCTCACTTCTTCAAGTGGTTGGGGCATCATTTTTTTTTCATCTATCCATACCTTAGCTTCTTTGAAATGATGTTACTTGACATAAATTTCACCATCTTGAACATCATCTCAAAGAGGGGCAAAATGTAGACACCCAAAATTGTCCATGTCATAATATTACCTAGTCGATGCATGACCTTGTAAGACATTTTGTAATATTTTATCCTAGGTCATTACATTATCCCACTTATCCCATTTATTCCACTTAATCACCTTCCTAATTAATTAAATAAATTCCCCCTTCACATGTCTCAAAATAATTCAAATTAAATATTTGAATTAATCCCTCACTTATTGTCACATTGCAACATGTGTCACATGACTACAACTCTTCACATGCACACATAATTCAAATAATTTTATTATTTAAATTATGAGATTCCCACTCACATCCTATTTTTACCCCCATTCATTGTGTGTCATAAGCATCTTTTCTTCCAAAATAAAGAATAGAATCCCACTTATTTCCTCACATCCTAATTTTGGTCTCATGTCATAATTCACTTAATGTGCGTCATAGACACTAAAATAAACTTTTAATCCTAGCCATACATGTCACAAATTTGACTTTTAATCTTGGCCATCGAATCAAATTAGCCTTCTCTTATAAATCAAGCCTTTTACATGCCATTTGAGGATCTTCTTCTAGCATCCTCACTTTGCCAAAATTTCTCTCAATCTTCTTATCTATCTATCTATTTTTCTTCTATTATCTTCATCTTATCATTATGCTATGAAAATGAGCAATCAACATATCAACATTCAAACCTTCAAAATCATGCATTCTCATGCAGGTGGAGAAGAGCAATGGAGATAAATCAATTCAAGCTTGGAGATTGGTTTGCATTTGCTTGTTATTTTGATTTTCATGCTTGTTTGTACTCTATTGTGCTAGTTAGGGTTTTGATATCTTGTTATTCTAGTTTTATATCCGATTTTCCTTAATTACACATGTAAGAGAGCTATGGGAGCAGCCTCATCTAAAAGATTAGATTACATAATCATGGATTACAAAAAAAAGGAAAGATGCTAAAACTGCAAACTAATTATATCCCGCAAATAAGATCATGCTATCCATAATGCATGTACTCATTTTAAGGCATTCAAAAAACAAAATAGAGATATAGTCTCCCCACTAAAATACACGCATACATAGTAACCAGGGATTAAATTCCTTTAACAGTTCTCTCAAAAACATACAATGATAAAACAATTAGCTTTGAATTAACAAGGATAAGGACAAGAACTTATGATTCACCTCTAGATGTAGAAGGGCACTTCACTTGAGCACCCCCCATGTAGCTCTCCTCCCTTCCTCTCTTCATTTATATGACCACCAATCTCACCTCAAGCTGCTCTTGCAAAATATATATATATATATATATATATATATATATATATATATCATATTCATTACAATTAGTCTACGTTTCTTGTTTCTACAACCCCCTCCTCCTCCTTCCCTTACAATCACAAAAAGCATGAATCCTTCATAGACAAAACCCCAAATTCTAAACAGTCAAAATGGATATAAATTACCACATATTTGTGTCTAGAGGTCAAGAGATCGAGACTCATGGAGCTTATTTCATTTTCACTACCTTGTCTCACATTTTTTTTTCTTTCTTTAACAGATCCTCATAAGCTTAATGGCAGATTAAAAATAAATGCTTTCATTGAAACCCCAACTATTACTAAAGCCTTCTTAAAAAGGAGCATCAATTTAAAACATATACATGCAAGGCCTCTTAGGGCTTAAATAGACTAGCCTCTGCACTAAACACTTTCCACAAACAAACAGAGGGCATTGCAAAATAATATAAAATAAAATAAAAAGCGTTCAGAAAAATTTGAACCTTTGCCAATCCGCTACAACGATAATCAATCACAATTCCATCAAATCCATGAAATAATAAGGAATACACATATCCTCATCCTCCTGTTGCTCCTCCTCCTTAAGGATTTGGTGATGTTGCGGTGACTCCCACAAGTCTTCTACCAATGGCGTGTGGTAGTGTGGTGACCACCGTTGTCTCGCAACTCCTTCATCAGCGTGATGTGGTAGAGCCGATTTTACAGCGGTCCTGCAAGTTGCTTCTTACTTCTCGGTAGTAGTGCAGTGAAAGCTTCTTTGGCAACATTTTTATTCATAGAGGAGGCCATGGAGAGAGGACATGGACAACGTAGAAATACTAAATCACTGAGAGGAAAGTGGGTGGACATTGTGGCAAACAATAATGTTAATGACCAAAACTTCTAAATTTTCAGAATTATTTGCAATCCATGTTTAAAAAAGGATGATTCTTATGGCCTAAACTTTGAAATGCTTCAGTAATATTATGTTTTACTTAGACAATTGAAAACCTGTTTTATTCTCCTAGCAAGCTTTTTTATTTCCCATTATAATTCTAGACCAAACAAAATTTGCAGGGATGGCCTTTTACACCAATCTAAATTTGTATTAAATTCACGAACCTATTGTCAAGCAGTAAATTCCTTTTGTAGACAAGAAATGTAAAGGCTTCATTTAAGAAAAGATAAGTAGTCGCTTTTTGAGGGTAATCCACATGCAAAAAGTAAAAAGCACATAAAAAAACAATTGTACAATAGAAAATTAGATTCAATCAATTATGTCTTATTTCGCTTGCACACTTATCTGAAAGACATAGGGTATGCAACATACATTTCCCTTGACAAAGTAAACATGTGCTTTCATTTATTTTTACTATATATCTCATAAGTGAAATTGTTGTTACATGATGATGCACTAAGAAAATAATATATACAAAAAATGCAAAGAAAATGTTTGAAATTTAACATGCAACCTACTATGTTTTTTTTTATCGGTGATAATATTTGATTTTATTGATAATAATGTAGAATTTACATCAACTTAAAAAATTAAGTCCATCTAGCAGCTTCTAAAATATGTTTGCTTAACTACCACAGTTTCCAACAAACCAAAAAAAAACTACTGAATCCGCCTATAAACAACCCTATCTACTATTACCCATACCCCATATTGTTTATATTTTCAAATCAAGAACATGGCTTAACCCCAGAAAATGTACAAAAAAAACTAAGATATAAACTATATTTTAACCAAAATTGAGCTTTGGCTTATGCAAAAGTGCTTGACGTGCTACCCTGTTGCATTGGGCATATTTCCTTGATTGGATTCATCTTCTTCCTTGGGCGCAAACCTTTATTTTCTCGCAACTCCTCTTTGGTGACATCTTTGAGTCCCTCAATGACCGTGTTGACCTCCATTATTTCTACACAAACTTTCAGGGCTTTCCATCCTAGCTCTGCTCGTCCTCTCCACATAGCTTTGGTGATTCCTTATGGCCACCTAATGAAGGGATGGTTTATCTCTACTACTTCAGGGTCCATATGATCTTCCATGCCTTCACTCACATCAAAGCCTTCTCCTGGTATAGCCCATTCCAGGATACTTTCCATATTCACTAAGAAATCCTTGTGTACCAACGCCTTCATTACTTTCCTCACTTCCTCCATCGACTCTCCTAAGTCCAGCCCCCATGCCATGATCAATGAGTAAATATCCATATTAGTTCGATATTTGTGCTTCAAATCTTTGAAGCTAGTATCCAAGATTTTTTGCACAGATTGCGCCACCTTCACATCGTTGGAGAGGAACAATCCTCTTAGCTCTTCACAGTTGCTTTTCCAACAAAATGGTCCAATTTTCTCCTCGAATGTAGAGTGAAATTGGCCTCCATTTCTTCTTTGGTAAACTAGAGTAAAAACTGCCTCACACTACAGACCTGTTACATTCCTTGCCACCACAAACCGAGAAGCATCAGATGAAATACCTTGTGTGTATTTAAAACACATCCTATTGTCAACCCTCACCATTAATGTCGAACGCATGTCTAGTGCCGCCAACAATACCTTCATCAATCCTTCTTGTCCTTCGGGAATTTAAAACACATTCCTCTACTTGCTAGCATTAACTCCTTCCTACAATAATTACAATGGAAAAATTTCCTCCATAGGACCATAATTCTAAAGTAACAATTTGTATCAAGATAAATGTCAGAAAGTATAATTAAAAAGACAAATCTTTACAATTACACCTCAATTGGACCAAACAACAACAACAAATGTGCCCTAATAAATCTTGCAAATTTAAACAACTTGAAAAGACCACTTTGGAGACAACAAAGCAATAAATAAGCATGAAAATCGACAAAGCAATTGAACACTGAAGATGGATTATGAGTTATAATGTATCTGCTCCATTATATTGCTCAAAATATAAACATACATACATGAGTTATGTTGATATGAATAAGTGGATGAGATAGTCTAGTATCTATTCTAATGGATTGAAATGATGATGATATCATGATCAAAATCGCACCTTGGTTTCCCTATTTGTATGGGAAGCAACAAGCTTCAGGTCCGTTCACAAAAGTTACATCGTTTCTTAACTAAAGCATAATTAAGCATAACATAGGAACTTAAAAAGATAGGTCCGTTTCAATTGTTGTCAAACATTAAATAATGATTGTGTTTCTTGATAGGTAGAAGATTTTGATGAATCACATACTAATACCCAAGATCCAATTGGGTTATTAAGATTTGGATGGGATGATCCAAACCATACCGGGGCGAAAAGAGTAAGTTTGAAGAGAACACCTGGAAGTGTTTCACATCGGCTCAAGGTACAATCCAACCTAGTTATGACACTGATAGCAATCCAAATTTTCCTGAACCGTCCATACCCAAATTTTGCATCACAATCTATTCTTCCTGCACATAAAAATGCCACATATTAACCCCTTCTAAATAAAACTCAAAATACCATGAAACAATGGGTCCCCTATATTAGTAAGTAAGTAGGAAGTCTATAGGGCATAGTTTGATTTTATACTTGAGGATGCTCATGAAAGGAATGTTCAAGTGACAGTGAGTGAGTTGTTTGAGATTGCAGCTGATGGTGCAATATCCAATCTTAAAGGTAGTTAGCAAAGCAGTAAATGTGCAAGAAAATCAAATTGTACACAACAAAAAATTCACAATGTTATCTTACATAATGTCTTAAGTTTGAAGACAAAAATCTCATTGTATCTTGATGAAAGTAGTGACCTTAATCGTCAATCATTGGCAACCATGATTTTAAAACATGGTATTGTGCTTATGGAGGCAACATTTTAAGCAAGGTGGTGAGTGGTGGTTTGGAACAATGGCAGGTATGAAGGACTTTCTTTATATGCATACTATGTAGTTTAACTTAAGACAATGTTCTTATAAGAGATTGAAAGTGGATTAGGGAACTCAAGGGTTACCATGATAAAGATTAAAGCAAAGATTGAGATCTATTTAAAAGCCACTATCATGAAGACATTAAAGATGTCAAATGCAAAACCCTAGCAGCTGGAGTAATGAACACAGTGTGAAAGAGGACAGTGTGCTAGGGAAGATTTAAGAGATCTCCACATTATCTAATCATAGGAAAATACATCATTTATTTATTTATTTTAATTAAAATAAATTATTCTAAACCCTATATAGGACACATTGATACTTCAAAAGCATCTGATTTTTTTTTTAAAATTAAAATAAGTCATTCTAAACCCTATATAGGATACATTGATACTTCAAAAGCATCTGAAGGAATTTGAGATTATGCAAACATATGTCAATTAAATACTTGGATTACAAACAGTAGCGCGAACATTGTAACCCTTGTTGATCAGAGCTAGAATTGATAAACAAAAATGAATCATTTGCCTCCTATCACGCACATCTCCTTACCATTCTTTGTCATTCTTTACTGAAACACTTCTCCATTTTGGCGGGCTATGCCTAAAAATAAGGTTTCAACAAAGGTTTTATTGTATGTTTATTAAAATGAAAACTCCATTCTGGCGAGCTATGCTTGAAAATAATATTTCGACAAAAAAATTAGAGTATGTTTATTAGAGTTTTAGAGTATTCTGGCAGGCTATATTCTTGATTCCTTAAATGATTTATTCAAATGGATTGTGACTGACGTGATTTTCTGCCACGATTACCGTACTACCGCCGTCTCTTATTATACCCTTTGTGTTATGGTGGTGTTTTTCCCTTCCCTTCTGATGTTTACCGCACTACCGCCTTGCTCAAGACTTCTTGTTGTGGGGTTGCGGTGTATACCGCTCTACCACATATGTTGCTCACCTTCCCGGTGGTATAGCGGTGTATGCTTTTGATCATTACCTAAAGAGTGTCGATGAGACAATCTTCTTTGTCTTACCGATATCTCAATGTCTCATCAACATTAGATCTTATGTTCCTCTGATGTTGGTTGCCGGTGTCGATGAGACAAGTTAATATCTCTTTCCGATATGCCACTGTCTCATCGATATTTTCCTTTGGCGGTATTTCTTTATATATCAGTGTAACTCTGCCATGTCGGGGAGACTCATGATTATCGCTGCGGTATGGCGGTGTTTTTCCCTTCTCTTCAGTTGTTTACTGCACTACCGCCTTGCTCAAGGCTTCTTGTTGCGGGGTTGCGGTGTATACCACTCTACCACATATGTTTCTCACCCTTCTGGTGGTCTAGCGGTGTATACTTTTGATCATTACTTGAAGAGTGTCAATGAGACAATCTTATTTGTCTTACTGATATCTCAATATCTCATCGACATTACTTCATTATATCAAAGAGTTGTGTTTCGTCGAGCACTTGTAGATATACCTTGTTGATGTGACGTAAGTGATTCTCTCCTCGATATGCCTGTATCTTGTTGACATTTCACTATTTTACATTGTCAATGAGACATATAAATAAGTCTCTTCGACATAGGGGTGTCTAAACCGGTGCTAAACCCGAAGCTAAACTCAAAGCTAAAGTTGGGAGCTAAAAGTGGCGCTAAAATCGAAGCTACACTCAGAGCCAAAGGTGGTGGTAACTGCAGTGTTGCACTCAAAGTCAATATCAATGCTAAAGGCATTGATAATTTTGACATAAATTAGTGTCGACAAGTCTTGATCGGCGTAAATAAATGCCAAAATAGCGCCATCCCGATAAATAGCGTCAACATTTTAAAAAAATTGGCAAAATATACATTAAAACATTGGGTGGAAGCAAAAAGCAGAGCAAAAAATGGAGCAAATCACAGGGATTTGTTGTTGACTTCATCTGTGGCATTTGTCCTTGATGTCAAAACTGCCCTGGGTTGGTGCCTAGGAATTTCTCAGTCTGGTCTTATTATGGAATTTGATTGGCACAGTTGATATTTGGTATTCATTTGACATTGGCATATTTACTTCAGGTTGATTATTTAAGGGCTTGATCACTATTGTGCTTATGGCTTTGTGAACTTTGCATGAATTTAGTCCTTATCACTTCTCAAGGCATTGGATAGTATCTTTGGCACATTATATGGAATTGGATTTTAATATGATGGCAAATCGGCTTTGATTAAAGGTATAAAGTTTGACCTCTCATTAGCATTTGAATCAGGTCTATTATTTGATATTTATTTGGGCCTAAAGGCCAGCAGCAGGTAAAGGCATTGGTTAATATTTTAATGTCACATTGGATGTGACCTAGCCTTGATCATTTGGAAATCGGCATGTGATGAGTAATTTGGTCATAGCAATACTCTTCAAAGGTTTTCTTGGTCGATATTTATTCACTGTCTAAATCAGTCAATTGATATAATGCCTGTCGACATGCAAGTCACTATTTTCTCACGGTTTTCAAAAGGCATTATGAGTTTGATTTTTTGTCGGCATGATTGAATTTGGTAATACCGCGGTACCGCTGGCAGTTAAGCCAATGACCGCGGTAGTGCGGTGGAAACCGTTAGCCACAAGCAAAACAACTATCGCTACACCATGAGCTATCATCAAGGAAACCGCAGTAGTCCGGTGAAAACGGTTAGCGGCAAGCAAGATGCCTACCACTATACCACGGACTATCAGAAGTGTAACCGTGGTAGCACGATGGTAACAATTAGCGGTAAGCAAGGAGCTACCGCTATACCGTGGGTAGTTCGAAGGGAGACCGTGGTTGAGTGGGAAAGGAAGCGGTTACAATCAGTGCTAGTCACCGCTATACCTCGGGTGAACATAATGGTGGGTGCGGTAGCGCGGTTGAGGAAGAAAATTGTGTGTTGGTTCTTTTGGGAAGCTTAGGTCACTATTTCACTTCTATTGTTCAAAAGGGTTTGGAACCCTACTCTGGTCACCATCATGACAATTTTCTTTCAATCGTTTCATTGAGAAATATACGGGGTTACTGAACTTTGATAGCATATAAGGAAGATAGGAAGACCATGACAATGGTTGTTTCACCTATCAGTCTCTTGCCATCGGGTGGAAGCTCAAATGAGGAAAGATCTCAGACTGCTTAGTCACTTCGCAAATCTGGTGAATTGATCATGGTGAATTCATCTATGGTCTTCACTGGTATTTATCTTTTAGTCTGCTTTGTAGAACCATTACTTCTCAGGATAGGATAATTTGAGAGAAGTTTTTTATGCTACAGAAAAAGGTGAAAAATGAGTCTATTCATTTTATGGATAAATCTGAAACGTTTGCTCCAAATCTTGACTGCATTTTCTGAAAGTTATCATATCAGTTTTATGAAACGTGTTTCTGAGTTTGTGGGTCATCTTGAAATCTTTGAAATTCTTCAGTACCTTTCCTGGAGTCATTGGTAACTGTTGTTAAATGCATAATTATTTATTTTCGGTTACATTGTTGTTACAACTAGGGTAAAATGGATATTATTCATGAATTTAATAGATGTGTTTTACTGTTTTGGATAAGCATTGCCTATGCAGGCCACTTGTGGAGAAAAGAAGTTCAATCACACCTCTATTTTTGAATACTGATGTTCTTATTTTTGTTAGAAAGAAAAAGTCTATCTCTCAGGGACACTGCAACACCTGGCATTGTTGGTCGATTGAAGTTTGGTAACCTGATAATCATCTTTGTTTTTATTCTCTGAAATAGAAAAACGAGCAACTATTGTAACCTCCCTTGAATGTAATGATGAAATCTGTAATCGAAAGTTAACAGAGAGATTAGGGCTCTAATATAAAGGAAAAACAAAAAGAGAAAAATGGGGGGTAATTGGTTTTCTGTGACAATCCATGAAAAGAGTATAAAAACAGAAAAAGAGAGTTAATTGAGAGATGAGAGAAGAACAATGAGAAAAGTATGAAACAAAAAGGGAAACAAAGAGATCCTCTGTATCATTGTATGATTTACTAAAATAGTAAAGGGATTGGTGCTCCTTGAGATTGGTGTCTCTAAATGAGGGGTTGGTGCTCCTTGAGATTGGTGTCTCTAAATGAGGGGTTGGTGCTCCTTGAGATTGGTGTCTCTAAATGAGGGGATGGTTCTCCTTGAGTTGGTGCTCAAAAGTTATCCTATAAGGAATTGTAAGCAATGGTTTTGAAATTAAGCCAATAAGGCAGTTTAGGAGTGGTTTTTCTACCCCAAGAGGGTTTTCCACTCAACAATTTCTATGTCTCTCATTTGTGTGATTTATGTCTATCTTGCATAATCTTTCCTTCAATCATTTATGTTATTGTGCTCATTATGTTGGTCAATGCTTTGATACTTCAAGGTTGTTTAAAAGTTTAAAGTCAATTTGCTCAAGTCTGTCATGCAAATTTAGATTGTGCAAATCTGATACAAAATGTCTTTCATAAAGTGAATTAACTTTCGCATTCTATGCTCATTATATGAATGCTCAAAATTTTATCAAAAGCAAGTCAAAGTTGCATATTATGAATTTTTATAGTTCTGTTGATAAAGCACAACAAGATTGTTCATAAAGCTTTAATTGAACAATATCATATGATGCTTTTAATATGGGTTGTAAATGTTAGTCAAGTCTCATGTCAATCTGATCTAAAGTGTTAATGATCACCTACTTAAACAAATATGTCACTTTGGGTTAAATAAGTAAAAGTTTCATTATTCTTTCAAAGTTAAAAGTTAAAATTACTCCACTCTGATTCACCTCCCCCCTCTCAGAGTGAATCCACTTCCAACATTTGTTGTAGTGGGAATAGAGTTGTACCATCAAAACCTAATGAAACTAATGAAGATCAACAACAAGATTTAGTAAAGGAGATAAAAAAAGAAATCAATAAAGATCATGTTAAACAAGCACCATTTCCTTCATGATTTCATCAGGAACCATTGGTTGAACAAGTTGATAAACAAGATGATCTGATTGATCCTCAGATTATTGATGAGCTTAAAAAAATAAAAATTGAAATTCCCTTATTAAGGGCTATTCATGATATCCCAAAGATCAACCAGGTAGTTAAATATTTGTGTGTTAAGACACTAGGAAGGAAAAAGAAATTGCCCCCTACAATTCAAGTTGGAGGAAAGTTGTATGATGTCCTCTCAGGGAAGCTAATTCCACAAAAGTATGGTGATCCAAGAAGTCTTGTGATTATCCTTAGCATAATGGTATTGAAATTTAGAATGTTCTTATTGATTTGGGATCTTCCATTAATGTTATTACTACTAAAACAACTGAAAAGATAGGGATTATGAATGTTAAACCAAAAACCACATTTCTACAATTAGCTGACCAATCAATTGTAAAACCTGAAGGAATTCTTGAAGATGTCATTATCACTATTGACACTTGGGATTATCCTATTGATCTCCTTGTTTTAAAAACTAAAAGAAGAAAGAGGGGTTATCCTATTATTTTAGGGATACCTTGGTTAGCAACAACTGCTGCACTCATTGATTGTAGATCTGGTAGTATGACGTTTCCTAATGGGATGAAACAGAAAGAAGTAACTTTGTATCCACCAGCTAAACCATCTTTAACATCTGATAATCAAATCTGGATTGATGATCCTGATTCTGAGGATGAGGAAATAAGGGGCCTTGCAGTGATGACCTTGGCGGAGCATGTTGATGAATATCAGGATTCTGTAAACATAAGAGAAGAGGATCTAGGAGAATGTAGTGATTCTAAAACTCCATCATGTTGTCATTTTGCTAACATCACAAAACATGATAAGAATCGGTTACTTCATCAAATTCTATCACATCCTTGTCCCTTGAACACTTTAATTGGTGATCCCTTGAATCTTCAAGAAAAGACAAAACAAATCCTTATTCAATCTGACAAACCTTTAGTTATCAACAGTGCCTTAACAGCAAAACAAGTGGAAGGATTATAAGGAATTTTAGAGAAAAATACAGGAGCCTTCGCTTGGGATTATAAGGATATGAGAGGAATTCATCCAGACATATGTACACACCACATCTATACTGAGGATGTCAAACCTGTAAGACAACCTCAAAGAAGAATCAACCCTGCTCTAAGAGACTTTGTGAAATTAGAGATAGAAAAATTACTCTAGGTAGGATTCATTTATCCTATCTCAGACAACAAATGGGTTTCTCCTTTAGTTATTGTACCTAATAAAAATGGAAAATGGAGAGCGTGTGTGGATTACAAAGAACTAAATAACGTTGCAAAGAGAGATTATTTTCCATTTCCCTTCATAGATCAGGTATTGGATACTTTATCTGGAATTAGTTATTTTTCCTTTCTTGATGGGTTTAGTGGATACAACCAGGTCCAGGTTGCTTTGGAGGATCAAGATAAAATGACATTTACATGTCCATGGGGTACCTTTTCTTATAGGGTCTTACCTTTTGGATTATGTAATGCTCCTGCAACCTTCCAACATGTTGTTCTTGCTATTTTTGCAGACCTAACAACAACATGTGTAGAAGTTTATATGGACGATTTCACAGTCCATAGGAAAACTTATGAAGAGTCTTTGAAAATCTTGGATAGAGTCCTAAACAGATGTAAAGAACATAGAATGCCATTAAATCATGAGAAGATTTTGCTAATGATGACAAAAGGAATTGTTTTGGGTCATCATGTATCAAAAGAAGGAATCAAAGTAGACCCAAAGAAAGTTGAAATAATTTTGCAAATACTTGTACCTCAAAGTCAAACAGATGTAAGGAGTTTTTTAGGACACTCTGGTTATTACCAAAGATTTATTAAGGGATTTAGTAAAATTGCAGGTCCACTCTTTACATTGTTGAAGAAAGACTCTGAATTTTTGTGGACTTCATCTTTTTAGGAGTCATTTGATCAAATCAAACAAGATTTAACAACTTCACCCATTATTGTTGGTCTAGTTTGGGGCGAACCATTTCATATTAATACAAATGCCTCTAACTTTGCAATAGGAGCAGTTCTTGGGCAGAAGGATGAATCCAGAGCAATGCATGCTATATATTATATAAGCAAAAACCTCAATCCAATAGAACTGAATTACACTACCACTAAGAAGGAATTCCTAGCGGTTGTGTTTGCTATAAATAAATTCCGACATTATATAATTGGATATAAAAAAATTGTGCATACTGACCATGTAGCTATTCATTATCTTATGAATAAAGTTGTTGTGGGAGGACATATAATTAGATGGTTGTTATTACTAAAGGAATTTGATATAACCATCGTTGATAAGCCAGGTAGAGACAATGTTGTAGCTGATTTTCTGTCAAGAATGGTTTTGCAGGGTAATAATGAGCCCGTGGAAGATGTGTCTCCCAATGAACATCTATTTGTGATATCTATTCAGTCACCATGGTTTTCTGATATTGCAAATTACTTAGTAACTGGGAAATATCCTTGTTTTTCAGCAAAATGGAAAAAGAGATTGATTAGAGAACGCTCTTGGTTTGAATGGATTAATGGTTGCTTGTTTAAAATGTGCCCAGATCATGTAATGTGGAGATGTGTGCACGAAACTGAAGTATATGATATATTGAAAGCATGTCATGATGAACCAGGAGTAGGACATTACTCCACAATAAGAACAATGCATAAGATCTTGGGGGTAGGCTATTTCTACCCTACTATGACTAAGGATACATCTCATTACATCAAACATTGTGATCAATGTCAAAGAATGGGAAGACCTACAAGATCAACTGAGATGCCATTAAAGACACAAGTGTCACTTGAACCATTTGAAAAATGGGGTATTGATTTTGTTGGCCTAATAGATCCTCCATCCAAGGGAAATCATTACATACTTGTATGTACTAATTATGCTACAAAATGGGCAGAAGTCAAAGCATTGCCAACTGCTAGGGAGGAGAAAGTTGCAGATTTCATATACAAGAATATTCTACAAAGATATGGAGCACCTAAAGAACTTGTGTCAGATCAAGGGCCATAGTTCATGTCTGTAATTCTTCAAGCATTTATAGTAAGATATCAGGTTCAACACAGGAAATAATCACCCTATCATCCTCAAGCAAATGGGCAGGTAGAGGTGACCAATAGAGAACTAGAAAATATTCTCACAAAAACAGTCTCATCTAAGAAGAATGATTGGTCTGATAGGTTAACTGAAGCTGTATGGGAATAGAATACAACATGGAAGATAACTAATGGATTTTCACCGTATGAGTTGGTTTATGGAAAAACTCATATCTTTCCTATTGAGTTTGAGTTAGAAACACTTAAAACAACTATGAATGTGGGGTTAGATCTTACTGAAGCACAGAAGAATAAGATAATGCAACTGAAAAAATTGGATGAGATGAGAACTGAAGCTTTGCACTGAACATAAATCATTCAAGGCAAGAGGAAACAATGGCATGATAAAAGCTTCCGCAGTAAGCAATTCACTGCAAGTGATTGGGTTTTGTTATTTGATTCAAGATTTTAGGAATTTAAACAAAAACTACATATAGGATGGCTTGGGCCATATGAAATTGAACAAGTATTTTACAATGGAGTTGTTCAATGAATACCCATAGATGGGGAGAGAAAACAATGCTAGTAAATGGGCATAGGCTCAAGCTTTATCACAAACCAACATCGAAGGAGGAATTTACCATACAGCTTCAAGCAAGAATTGAGCATTTTACTAAGGAAGATTTTTATTCTTTGGGTGAAATGATCAGTCCTTAGATCCATTATTGATGGGTATGAATAAATAGAGTAAATTAAAAACTAGAAATAGTGGTTTACTTTGCAAAAAATGAAAAGAGAAAAAAAAGAGAGAAAAAGAGCTCCTGATCATGCTTGATCAGAAGAATTGAATTAACTTGAGTTCATAATAGCTCCTGATCACGCCTGATTAAAAGAAAGTTCAAATGATCAAAGTTTTCATACTCACTCTCGATCACTCTTGATCTCTTCTGATTGGTTGCTATTGATAAATTAGGTTGCGAAATGTTTTTGAATGTTAACTGTGATAACTCATGACAATCAGGAGCACCTAGAAATGATCATGTGATGTCAGAATCTTTTCAGCTTCATTTATTACTAATGTGTTTGTGTAAATGTGCAGGTACAGGGTTAATTGAAGAACTCAAAATTAATGACTTAACACGTGGAAACAAGTGGACTCCCACAAGGGTTGAGCTCAGTGTGTCCTGCATTAATTAATGCTGATTTTATTGAGATCAAATTTTGTTGCAGATTGTATGACTTAAGTGGACACGTATTACCATTATTCGCCATAATTGATAGGTAAGCATTTATATCTCTAGGTAAGTTTTGAAGTTTGAAGTACATTCAATATAGTTTATAAAGTATACTTAATAGATTAAATTATGATTGTTTGAAAAGCCAAATATGATTTGTTTTAAATGTACAAAAGAACGCCTCATTAATTAATTAGGTAATAGATATGACAAGATGGGTTTCAAGGCAAAGTGACGGGAAATCGGATTGAGGCGTACGTGACACGCTGTTGTCAGTACACAAGACATAATAGGCATTCAAAGTACATGCAAATAATACTACATTCATTATGATATCTTGTCAATCATTTTTGAAAGGAATTAACGCCGCCATTTCAAACAGAAGAGGATTTCCATTTCTGGAAATTGATTTTCGATATTGCTATTAATCTCCGAGCTTCTAGAATTTTAGTATTTTAAAAATGGGGTACAAAATAATGGTGAAACCAAAGGGAATAACTTTAGATGTTGAATCTAGAAGGTATTTACAACAAGATGGATGGTTAGATTTCTTGCTTAAATATGAAGGCTATGAGTGGGAAATTGTGTTGGAGTTCATCAAAAACTTCCATATCAACTTTACTATGGTCAGGGGAGAACCCATTGAGGCATCTGTTGATGTAATTAGTGCTTTGTCTGGAATTCCAGTGGAAGGTGATATTATTCAACCTCATCTTTCAAATTTGCAAGAGCTACTTGAAATCTTTCATGTTCCAGGTGAGCCTTTGCCAATTTTTCACATACACAAAGGGAAGAATAAGGGTATTGAGCGCGAAAGTTTGTAGGAACCCTGGGCATCCATTGCACTCTACATTATGAAGTTCTTCACTTGCGAAGGTCAGTTTGCAACCATTCTAGGTCCACCACTCAAATTATTGAATCATGTCAGACACGGTGCAACTAAACCTGAAGTAAGGGTTAATTTACCTGCTTTTCTCTTTTCTCAACTTATTGAAATGGTTGTTAGATGCAAGGAAAAATAAAATAGAGTGACACATCATGGTCTAATGCATTTAATAGTTAAGCACCATTTCATGCAAAAACCTAATTGGAAAGAGGAATGGAGGAAATATCTGTTAAATACTGATAGGGAAGAAGGAAAACCTAAAATCTCTGAAGGCAGAACACTTAAAATAAAGAAAATAAAGGTTTTAACTAAAAACCTAGTTAAACCTATTGGTAGGCCTAAGAAGAAAAAACTAGAGAGTTCTACTCCTGCAAAGAAAAGGAAAACGGTGGGTTTAACAAAAAACCTAGCTCAACCAGTAAGGGAAACTAGGAAGCACAAGTCAGAAAGAAAACCCCAGAGAGTTATGATACTAAGAGAAAGAGTTCTAAAAAGAAGAAGAAAACTATGAAAATTGAGAGACCTAAAAGGAGAACCAGGTCAAAAACACAAAGGATGGAACAAGAAAAGTTAGAAACTGAAAAGGCTACTTCCACCATCAATCTTGATGAGTTTGGGGAAGAAGAAATTGAAAAAGATAAAGGTGAGAAAGGAACATGAAAAAGAAGGGCCTAAAGAGGAGGTATTGAAATAAATGGAGCCTGAAGAAGAAAGGATAGAAAAATAAGGAGGGTCACAACCTCCAATGCATGGTCTAGAATGTACCCCTCCAGAGGATAATTTGTCAGCTCATAATTCCCTTGTTCAGGATGTTAATTTTTCAACTCCCAACTCTCCTTTTCAAGATGTTGATATATCAAATATAGGGGTTGAAGATGAAGTTGAAATACCAAATATAGATAATTTTCAGGTAAGTGAAATGCCAAATGTTGAAATTGAACAAGAAGAGAGAATTCAACTTAATGAAGAAACAATTATCCATCGTGAAGGAAAACAACTCATAGAAGAAGAGGAAACATTTTCTAATTGTGAAAATTTAAAAGAAAGAGAAGAAGAACAAATTCAAAATTCTCTCAGAATATCCAGGTTAGAGAAAGAATTGGAAGAGTTTAAAATGCAGAATTTATTATTAGAGGAAAAAATGAGGCAAAAAGATGAGACATCGAAATTTCAAATAGAAACAAATCAATTGAAAGAACAATTTGAAAAGGAAATTAGTCAGTTTTTTTTCCAGTTAAAAGAAATAGAAGAAAAACCGACTCAAAAGACCATTCAAGATGAACAAAAAGATAGAGAGATCCATAAGTTAAAAATAGAATTGGAAACAAGGACTAACACAAAGATGAAAGAACAATAATAGTTGCTCAACAGGTTGTCCTTTCCATCACCTAAGGAACAACATCAGGAGCAAACAACAGGGCCTAGATACCTTTCCTTAACAACTATGAAATACAAACAACTTAATAAAGAACTCCAAGAACAGTTGGATAAGATCACAAAGGAAAATGAAGAAGCAGAGGAAAGAGTAATCCAGATTGTAGATATTGCATTTGCCTTAGTTTGCACCAGGAAACCTTCTGGAGTGTATGGGTTGTTTCTTAGAGAACTATTCTTGAAGTGGAAATTGAATTAGATTGTGCTAAAAAGACCTACCGATTTTTGGACAAACTATGAATTAATGGATTGTTATTCCAATAGTTGTCCAGACATTCAAAATCAAATGTGTGAATTCTTCCAGCATGGATTCCTCATGGGAGATAATTATTACTCATTACTCAATCTCTATCTAGGTGAACTTCAAATTAAATCCTTTGTTTCATTGTTGAAAAATCATGTTGAGTGGTAAGCCAGAATGGAGGAATATAGGAGCATACAATAGACATATGGATTGCCAATGAGAAATGAGTATCCAAAATCAATCCATTACAATAACAAATTTAGGTCCATTTCAAGGTTGAATGATGTCACTCCTGTTTATGTCAGTAATTTATTAGAAAGCATTGCAACTTTTCAGAATATTGAGGAATCTCTTCCTCCTATAGCTATCTAGGCTTGTGAAGAAAAAATCAGATCACATCCAAATGCAATAAAGAGGAGAGAGCCAATATCGCCAAATAATCTCAGATAGATTTTGACATGTGTGAGACATGTAATCAATTTGATTCATGAGCAACAAGAATTCTGGATTGGTATGAGATTCAGAATGCCTATCATTATCATGCCTACACCTAAAGTTAATGCATCTTCACATATACCAACCAAGGTCCACAGAGCATGGTATGAAAAGCTAAAAAATAACAATGGATTTGTTGTGTCTACAGGAACTGCAGTAGGATACAGAGGGGGAGTTTTTGACTATGCTCTTTGGATTGAGTCACTCAACAGGGGAATTCATATTCCACCTAGATAAAACATGATGGCATGGTTAAATGCAGGAGGAGGAGAATGACGAGGCCCTATATAGACCTCATAATCATTAAGTTCTTACCTTTTTAATACTTTGTATCTGGCTTTAAAACTCATAATATTTTCCTTTATGTATGTTTTTATTAACTTATGGAGGTATAAAGACTTAGATAATGAATGGTTAATATAAGTGATTATTTATGTTATATGCATGATTAAAATGTGGTGATTAATCTATGAATGCTTTATAATACGTTTACATCTGGAGCTAATATTTACTTCTCAGCCAAGTGATAACTGATTCTATTTAAAAGTGATGAATGAATGGAATGTTTGTGACTCATCCTCAAATGAGTTATGATCCGCTAATCTACTTTTCTGACTCATCATGTTGAATGAAGATTTTGCCAACTACAAACTCAAGCTCCAACAACACATGTCCAGTTCAGAAATCTGGAATTCGATGCAACTAAAGGCAGTTACAAGGATCCATGCCAACTTTATTCCTGTACGCCAAGATATCTTTTAGACTTAGATTAAATTAAGTTTCCCGCTTTTTTTTTTTTTGAAATAATGATGGATATTTATATCCAAAGCCAACGCAGTTGGATGTTAGATCGTATCAAGTTTTTGTTCTTTCTCATGTAATTTCCATTCTATTTTTAAGTTAGACTCATTTATGTACTTCATCCCTATCTGGCACATTCTCTAGAAATAAGAAGAAAGTTGATCTCAAAATCCGTGTTAAAGATTCTTTCATCACGCTTTCTGAATGAGGTGATCCTATTAGTTGTTAAGATTTTATTCATCGCTGCTATATTTCATTTTCTATGTTAGTTCAAGTTGAAATCATTTTATTGTTGTGAGTTGAAAGACGGTCTAGATTAAAGTTACATTGCACCACTATTTTACATTGTTCTATTAAATTGAGTTTTGTAGTTCATTTCTTAGTTTAAAAATCATTTGCATGTCTGAGATAGTCTAAGTTACCATTTTAATGGATTATGTGCAAAGAAGAACAGTTACTTGTCAATTTACTAAGTGAGGAATGGAATAGTTTATTTTCAAAGCAATTGATTAAATTTTAAATAAATTTTGAATTCTGCAAATTAAGACTAAGTTAATCTTCCATTCCCTCATAAACTAAATTGTCCTGGAATGAAATATCTATGTTCAAATTCCATTTTGAAGGTTATTTAGAGTAAATTAGGAATAGAAGGTTAGTACATAAACACTCTCGAAAAGGCAAAAATAGCTCTAAATCGCTCCTAATCGAGCCAAAACTACCAAACCCCCCCAAAAACTAATCCAAATCTTACCGCAGATAACTTTAGACACCCCTAGGTTGAAATTAAAGAAATTAAATGAGTGGGAATTACGGCATCAATGACTTCCTACCATCACTGGTAGCTGAACAAATCAGAGATCTATTATATGATTCCAGAGACATGAAAACAAGAAATGCAGCTATGTGGGGATACTTCAAAAACTTTTAGTCTATGATGCAAGCAAGGGAGAGGATTCCTACCTCTATTGTAGAGAAATACATGGACTCTATTTGCTTCATGATGAGTATTGATCAATGTATGATGGAGGTCGTTGATCCCAAGACAATCTGGATCATGCCCATGGGAAAGTTTTGGATATGTACACTCAACACATATTGAGCAAACCATTGGATCCGATAGAGCAAAGATTTGGAACTTATGCAGAGAAAGACAAATAGGTGCATAGTGAACTAAGAAATCTTGTGACTACTAAAAGAGTAAGAAAATAAGTTTAAGTTCTTGCAGAGAGTATGGGAGTATCTGCAAAATTGCTAAGAGAAGCAAGGTGGAAAAGGGCAAAAGATGAAGCAGCAAGGCAAGCTACTAAGGAGGCAACAAAAGCACAATCAATTGGTCCAACAACACCATCTGGACAAACTAGAGCCACTAGAAGCTCTATATCTCACTCCACCCCTGCAACAAAGACTACCCCTATAAAAACTAAGTCTAAGGGATCCAAAAAGGAATGGAAGAAAAAGAGTAAGAGAGTATACATGGTTGTTTTTGATGATGAGAAAACATAGTCTGATGAATAAGTAAAAGAGATCAGGCATCAAGGCACCAAAGCAACAAAAGTCACAAAAGGCAATCCTTCCAGTGAAGGCAACTAGGTAAAGAACAAAGCAAAGACTGACAAACTAGGTATGTCAGTACAAGCAGTTGAAAAAGCTTTGGTTAAGGATGGAAATCTAAAACCATTTTGCAAATGGTACAAATTTTTTGATGCATCTGACAAAAGAATTCTTGAATAAGCAATGATAAAAAATATGAATGTTTTTAATAAATTTTTGATTGATATTATGGATAGTTTTCCAAAGAGTTTGTATGACATTTTGGAATCAAGAAGGTTGAGTGCTAGAACTGAAGAGGAACAAATGAGAGAGAGGATTCTTGCTAAACTATGCCTAGCAATGTCTATGGATGAAATGAAGATACTTTTGAACAAGGCCCAAAAGAAATTCAAAAGAAAAAAAAGGGTTAATAAGCTTATGATTGGTTAGACCGAGGAAGTCACAAAATAAATAAATAAAATTATGAGAGAAATACTGTTGAATGAGAAAGTTGAAGTTGTGACTGAGGAAACACATGATGACGATGTCTCATCTGATCCGGTGGAAGAAGCAGAAGAAGGAAATGTTGATGCTGCTATTAACACTAAAATACCTATGGATGTTGAGGCACCTGAGAATATATCAGTTGAAAAGGTAGAGATTTTTGAAGTCAAATCAAAACCTTCAACTAAGGAAGCAATAGTTGAGGAGAATAAAGACAATGTAAAAGTAGTCTCGACTGAAACAAGAGACACTACTAAGGTAGTAAGGAAATTTTTGGTTGAACAAAAGGAAGAACTAGATCTAGAACTAATTGAAGGTCCTATTGACCTATCTACATTAAGCCCAATCCAAAAAATGAAAGTAGCTATGATTGCTCAAGCACAGGCCAGAGAAGAGCTACAAAAATCACACAGTGAGAACAGTGAACTACTAAATTTGGCATCTAGAGTACTGGAGAAGATAATGCCATCCTATGTAAAAGATCCAACTAGTTCATCCTCCTGTGAACTAAAAAGGCTCATCAACTCAGTTGACACTCACTTTGAGTCATTAGAAAAGTCAGCCATGGTAAAAGTGCAGAATGAATTTGATGCTAAAAGGTTTAATGGAATGAAAAAGATGATTGTCCAAGACAAAACCCTTTTAACCACATGCATCAAGAATGTGCAGGATGCTTTATTAGAAGGAGGGAAGATCTACAAAGCATGTCTATCTTTTTCTAAATTCACTGAAGCAAATGAAAAGAAGATCAAAGATTTGGAAAAGAAGTTAAATGCTATCTCTAAAGCATTTGATCCACTATCTGCTGGTATTGGGAAAGTAGAAGGCGAAGTAATGTCCTTGCTCAATAACATAAAAGTTTTGAAGCATGAAAATGATAAAATTGTTGCCAGAACCTGTGAACTTTGAAGCATAATTTGTCCAAAACTTGACATATTGTCAAGTGCTCTAAAAGAAGAAGAAGAATCTATAGGAGTTGTTGATCCAACCAACTTGGAGTCTACGGAGACACAATCTTATTTGATCTGCGGTCATATTACAATTCTGGAAAGTCTCAAAATAATTTGGGACACAAATTTGATTCAACTAAAGAAAGACTTTGCTGACATCTTTCAGCTCATGTAAGTTATAGCAACACTTTTTGCATAACAGTTTTGATGAATTGACCCATTTTTGGCATGCGACCCCTACCTTTGCCATTGATGTCAAAGGGGGATAAGAAGTGGAGTGAAAAATATTCAATTATCTCAAGGGGAGAATTGCATTTTGGAATTTTGGGTAGCAGTGCAGTCTATCTTGGTACTGGTCCGACACTTAGTCATTTTTCACTAAGTTTTTCCATCAATGCCAAAGGGGGAGATTGTTGGCAAGAGACACTGCGTGTATCACTTGGTGTTTTTATTGATGGAAACTCTAACCTATGATCAGATCCACACACTATCATTTGCTCATACCGACATGAAGATTGAAGATTGTCAAGGAAGAACAAAGTAGCCGATAGTACAATGTTCATTGATCTGTAAGATGATTTTAGGTTTTCATTTTGTATTGCACATCTTAAGGAATATTTGTTGGTATACTATATTTGTTTCTACTAAAGCGCAATGGCTCGTATCAATCCGTGTGGAAGTTAGAAGATTCGGTTGACTCATTCTCAGTTTCTCTTGTATTAAAGCTGACCTCATGAATGTACAAAGTCGCAGATGTATAAGAACGAATTAGTCAAGTACTTCTATGTTTGCATATCTTTGTTTGGGTCCTAGCCAAGTTGTGGCTAACCATTAAGGGTATGCATTGCATATTCCTCATAATGTGAGCCGACAATTGTAATTTTCTTGTGTTCTATTAAAGCCGACAAAGTGTAAATAAATCCTATGTTATGAATATGTATACATGATCGTCTGTATCATTTTAGATGGTGTATGAGTGGAGTTAATATCATAATTGTGTATTGGCGATCCACCGTGGTTTTTCCCCTAATAGGGTTTCCACATAAAAATCTTGGTGTTATGGTGTTGTGTTTATTTTCATATTTATGCACTATGGATGAATGCCATTAATGCTTGCATGATAAAGGTTAATAGAGTTCTTTTTTGCACAACATTGATTCACCCCTCCCTCTCAGTGTAGCTTGTTTCCAACAAACCTTTCCCAGGCCTCAGCCCAACCTATCTTCTAGCCCTTCTTCTGACACCGCCCATTGTCGGTAGCAATTCTAAACATTCCTTTCCCGTAAGGGATGGAGATTCCTAAATTTGAGAAATACGGTGGTAAAGGGGATCCACAAACACATGTGTTTGCCTTTAACCCCTTATGCACATATTTCTTCCATCACGATGATTTGATGGTGAAACTGTTCCCTTGATCCCTCAAGGATACAACACTCGAGTGGTACTGTTCCTTGCCTGACAATTCTATCCTTACATTCGATCAACTTGTGAACTAGTTCCTACAACAGTTCCAAGCCAACATCGGACCTAAGATAACCTTCTCTAACCTTGTTCGATGTAAACAAGGGAATAATGAGAAGATTATTGAATTTATAGTGTGATATCAGGCGCTCTTCTCGCAAATATCATATCGATTACCTGACTTCGATGTGCAAAAGGTGTTCATAGGGAACTTACAAAGGCCTTGGAAAGATAATTTTTCCCTTATGAAGTACCCTTCTTTCGCGCATTTTTGTGCAACCTTACGGGATTACCAGCAGATGGTAGTTCAGCTCGGGGGTTCTTCCTCACGCTCCCGTCCTAGAGGGAAGTCTATTATATCAATCTATGGAAAAGGAAAAGTCGTCGCAAATGTAGTAGCCGTTGTGGATAACAACGGTCTCAGACGCGACCAAAAGTTTACAAAGTTATCAGAATATTATTCTTCCATCTTGAAGAAGTTGTTGAAGGATAAGATCGTTAACTTGCCAACCCCAAAACTAGTTAGGGAACCATATCCTAACTAGTACGAATCAAATACGTATTGTCAATACCATTGAGTCAATGAACATGATACCGAACGCTGCATGTGCCTTGCGTCATGAGATATAGGATCGCATCGAGGATGATACTATTCGTCTTGATGGAAGAAAACAAAATATGAAAAAATTAGTGGCGAAAGCTAATAGTGAATTGCAAATATACATGGACCCATTTCCGTCACACTCTGCTAACTTGATTATCGATCCCTCTAATTTTATTTCTTACCCTGAGGCGTATGTCAACATGGATACTGTTACTCCCTCTCCTTGTCTTGCGACCGGTTCACTGGAGGTAACATTCACTTTGCAAGATGTACCAACAAATGACAAACCTTATCCATTGTACATTGCCACTCACCTCAATGGTAACATTTTGACAAGAGTCTTAGTTGACCTCATGAGTAGATTGAATGTCATCACAAAGGAGACTCTATTATTGAACTCCCTGCAAAGGGAGGAGTACGAAAAAATAAAGTCCATTATCCGTATGTCATGGTGGTCTTTATCTTAAACCCTATGGATCATTAATGTTATCCGCCCTGGTTGGACCTAAGAATGTAGACACGGTTTTCGATGTCATCCCCGAGTCGGACCTATTCAGAGTGAAGTTGGGCATACCTTGGCTAGCTTTCATGAATGGGATCGCCTCTGTAATTTTTAAGTGTCTTAAGTTTTCCCATGAGGGTGTTGTGCACGTGGTGCATGACACTGGATACCAGCTTGTGGTATCTCGTGGAGGATACTCGTTGGATCACTTTTGGCTCACTCTAGTTGGTCCACTCCCACAAAGAACGAACCTACTTTATAAGAACTATGTGAAGTACAAAAATGGAGGCAAGGGATAGCCGAAGTTGACCCTTCCTGTAGTAGAGCAGTCGGCTGCCTCCTCCTCTCGAAAGGGAAAGAAGAAGCTCGCTCCCTCTCGGGATGACTCCTCTACTCCCCTTTCTTGGAAGGAGTATTGGATGAACAAGCTTGGTCTTTACCTGCTGAGTTTGATGATGCCTCCTTAGCGAAGACCCAAGATCAAGATATTGGATCTCCCTAACAGGTCTCTCGGACCTTGGTACTATTTATATGGCAAAAAGAAAGGCTTGTGAAGAGAATTTACCCCGTGACCTCTTACTATTCCCTCAAGCGGGAAGAGGCTCGTCGCTAAGGCGTTGTAGTCGATTCCTCCCATCGTTTCCAAACCTTCTCCTCCTCCTCCCATCCAAGAGTCTTTCCTTCCACTGTAAATAGTTATGGAGGATACTCCCATGGCTGAGCAGGAGTCTTTCGTCCCCTCACAAACTCAGGCTTCTAGTTTGAAGAGTCATAGGAACCACCTTACGTGCGAGTGAAAGCATAAGTGAAAGGCTCTTCTGGCTGAGCAGGCCTCTTTACTGAAGAAGGAAGAGGAGATGACTGCTCCTCCTGTTGTGTCCTCCTCTCTCCTCCCTTTTGTTTATGTCCAAACTAGCTTCGTATCTCTTTCAACTTCTACTGTGAGCGCACATGCACTTGGGAAGGTGATGATGTTTATCACTCCTTCCATGGATCCACCTCTATTGACTTCCATTTCAGATGTCTTGCCTTTCTTAAAGCCCATGGATATGGTTAATACTTCGGTTGTATCCATTGTTGTTCTTTCCTCCTCTCCCTCGACCCTCCTTGCTTCGTTTGTGGGAAGTTTGCCTCCTCTGATGAAGAAGAAGGTAGAGCGTGGTTCCTCCAACAATGGAGGACGTAAGAGGATCCCACCTTCTCTGAAAGGTGGCTCCACACTGACTTGTTCTGTCCTAGTGATGAAACCAATTCTAGCCTCCCCTGAATTTGTCACCACTCTCAAGTCTCTCGGTGAGCTTAGTAGTGAACCTCAAGTGCAAACTCGTCCGTCTGCCGAGGTGAAACATGGCACTCTCATTAAGTGCATGTTTAAATCATTGGATGAAGTTCCAACCTTGTCAGTGATCTTCACAAAGTCGTTGACCTTAGACCCACAAGAGTTGAGCGACGAAGACCTCACAAGTCCCTCTACCTTGTCCCTTGTTATGGGAGGATCAGAAGCTCCTCCCCTTAAAATTACACCTTTGTAGGCTCGTCATCCTTCCCCTACGATGATCTAGAGTGGGAAGCTGACAAACTGTTGGTTGACCAGTGTTAAGGGGAGACCTTCTTCTTGATCTTTAGATTAGTTATGTGTATGTGTTGTGATGTGTTCCCCCGTGATCGTACTATATGTGCCTAGATGACCCTTGTCACCCCTGTTGGTGTTTGGATACGGGTGTGGTGTTTTTGTTGTAAACCTTCCTTTATATGTATCATCATTCTTCCATGTTTATGATTGAATTTTTGGCAAATTGGGGATGATGCAAAGTGTCGGGAGCATTTAGGCTTCCTTCCATGTTGACCGAATTTTTTATTTAGTTTTTCTTCCATGCATTCTTCCTGATCTAGTTGGGGATTGATGATCTTTCACCTCATACCACGGTTACCTACTATTTATGTAAACAATGGAAAATTTGACCTCGCGAAACCAGATCCCCCTGTGCCCTTTTTCGTGTTCCCTTTCTTTATGCTTTCTCTTTATCTTTCTCTCTTCTTTTCTTGTGTTATCCCTCTTATGTGTGACAATGCCACTTCTACACCACTTGGTTTTTAGAAAATGCATTCGTTGCCAATGAAACTTTTGTCAAGACTCTTCACACACTTTTTTGTTGGAATTTTATTCTTGACTTGAAACCCTAACGAAACATGTTTCCTTCATCATGGGTTGTAAAGAAAGGACTTGAACACCTTCCTCCAAAGCGGGAATAGTCTTGATCTTCCCCTCGTGTGGGGACATATCCTTCGTTTCAAATTCCTTGATGAAGTGAACATCTTTCAAAAGGATTCCTTGATGATGAATCAATTCAAGAAAGAAGACGTCAGCTTTGGAACAGTGTGTCCATTCAGTGCACCCCTTCTTTTCACGTTGGGTTCCCAAGGGACCCCTTCAAAAGTTTCTAATGAGTTCTATGGTGTCTAGCTCAGGGGCAGCTCAACTAGACTGGTTTTACATCTTCGCGTCTAGTTCGAGGGCAACCTGACTACACCTACTTCACATCCTTATGTCTAGCTTGGGGGCAGTCCGACTAGACTTTACTTTTCAAACAACACGTCCCTTGAGTGGACCCCTCTTCCTTTTGAAGGGTTGCTAAGGGACCCCTTTGAAAGTCTTACAACTTAGCGATGGTCTGCGTGGCTGTCCGTCCACTGGCATGCACAATCGCTTCCTGACATGTTCTATCTAAGGGTAAACATGTCATCATTTCTGATTCCGCAAAGTCCCCTCTACTCAATCTCCCTCATATGAGAGTTCTTGGGGGATACCTTCCTTGCAGGTCTGCAGGTTTGTAATGTGCTTTTCCTAGTTTCCTTCATGTGAGAGTTCTTGAAGGATACCTCCCTTGCAGGGACCGTGAGCCTGTAAGGTACTTTCTTTCTTTAGGTTTATAGTTCTACAGAACTATGAAGTCCTTTCCTGCACTTTCAAGTTCGTCAGACCGTGCTTTACTTCCTTGTCGATACATGTATACATCTCTAACCTTACTACTCTACTTTACCGAAGCACTCATAAGTATTCATGCTCGCTAAAGTGGGGGAAAAATGTATAGGCGTGAATTTGCACCCCTAACACAAATTCCCCTTTACACTTTAGAAAACCAAAGGTGGAGGCTTAATTCCACATAAGCCCGCTGCCCACATCACACTTGGCACTTGATTTGAGTTTCGGTGGAGGTGTTTCTGTTGGGGACGCCCACATGACGCGCAGATGTTCATGCGATGTGCAGACGTCCCTAGAAAATTCCTATGGCTGGAGTCTGCACAAACGTTACACTTCCTATTGGAAGTCGAAGTGTAACACCTCCCTTTGGCTGGCCGACCCAAATATGGTTGTTTTCTTCATTCTTCCTTCATATTCTTCACTCTCTCATCCATTCTCAAGTTTTACAAGATCATTTGGCAATCTCTCCACTCTTCAAGCATTTATCCACAAGCTTTGTAGCATCACTTTACACTCCATAGCAACAATCTACCACTCCATCACTTTGATAGTGCAAGTGCAAGACAATCCTGTTAGAGTAAAGGTTTTAACTTAATTATGTTGATTAAGTTACCTTTATTCCCTTCTTAAGATTTCATGTTAGTTTGCATAAAGTGACATTTAATAATTATATTAATTATTAAATGTTATCCTATTAGGGCTTTTCCTATTAGGGTTTTATTAGGGTTTGCATGATCTCCTTTTTATAAGGATTGATCCCATTGTATTTCATATCAATTCCTTCTCTCATTCGCTCTGATACCATGTTGGAGTTGAGAAGATACAACACCACAGAAGTCCAAAGATCTCTGCAAGCAAATAACCTGTTATAAAGAGAAGCAACAAAGGAAATGCTCAAAAATGTGGAGCAATTTATTCACCTAAAATGTAAAATGAATAATGATACAAAAGATAGTTTTCAACTACATATAGATGAAAACCCTAAAAAGGAAAACCCTAGGCTAGCACAATAATAATTAATAAAGTAATTAATTATTATGCACCTAATGTTAGCTTAAGTGAAAAGAGGTAAAAAGGAACTTTAAGTAATTAAACAAATATTGTTTAATTAATAAAGTAAATACCCAATTACTCTAACATAGGCGTGAATTTGCACCCCTAACGCAAATTCCCCTTTACACTTTAGAAAACCAAAGGTGGAGGCTTAATTCCACATAAGTCTGCTGCCCACATCACACTTGACGCTTGATTTGAGTTTCGGTGGAGGTGTTTCTATCGGGGATGCCCACACGACGCGCAGATTTTCGTGCGATGTGCAGACGTCCCTAGAAAATTCCTATGGTTGGAGTCTGCACAAATGTTACACTTCCTATTGGAAGTCGAAGTGTAACACCTCCCTTCGGCCAACCGACCCAAATATGGTTATTTTCTTCATTCTTCCTTCATATTCTTCACTCTTTCATCCATTCTCAAGTTTTACAAGATCATTTGGCAATCTCTCCACTCTTCAAGCATTTATCCACAAGCTTTGTAGCATCACTTTACACTCCATAGCAACAATCTACCACTCCATCACTCTGATAGTGCAAGTGCAAGACAATCCTATTAGAGTAAAGGTTTTAACTTAATTATGTTGATTAAGTTACCTTTATTCCCTTCTTAAGATTTCACGTTAGTTTGCATAAAGTGACATTTAATAATTATATTAATTATTAAATGTTATCCTATTAGGGCTTTTATTAGGGTTTTATTAGGGTTTGCATGATCTCCTTTTTATAAGGATTGATCCCATTGTATTTCATATCAATTCATTCTCTCATTTGCTTTGATACCATGTTGGAGTTGAGAAGACACAACACCACAGAAGCCCAAAGATCTTTGCAAGAAAATAACCTGTTACAAAGAGAAGCAAAGAGAAGCAACAAGGAAATGCTCAAGAATGTGGAGCAATGTATTCACCTAAAATGTAAAATGAATAATGATACAAAAAATAGTTTTTAACTACATATAGATGGAAACCCTGAAAAGGAAAACCCTAGGCTTGCATAATAATAATTAATAAAGTAATTAATTATTATGCACCTAATGTTAGCTTAAGTGAAAAGAGGTAAAAAAGAACTTTAAGTAATTAAACAAATATTGTTTAATTAATAAAGTAAATACCCAATTACTCTAACAAATCCATTGTAGCAGAGGCTTGAGTTTCTCTCATCTTCTCCTCCACTAGTCTTGAGCACTTTGGACAGAGGTGGTAGGCTCCTCTTATCTTCTCTATCGTTTGGTTGAGTAAGAATGTATTGTTTTGTAGTGTCTTTTGTATACTTTGCTTGTATTCTCTTCTTTATCATATTATTCCTATCATTGCAAAATTGGTTGTCCGTGGAGGTGGAAACACCAAAATGGGGGTCTGACTGAGGCATACCCCTAAACAACCCCCAACATTTTCCCGCTTTTCTGTGTGCAGGTGGAGAGATTTTGGAGCAAGCTGGCGAGAAGATTGTTGTGTGAAATCGTCTTCGTCACCCTTGCAGTAATCTATTTCCTTTATCACGTTTGTCTTTACATTTCATACTTCTTAATCTTATTCTACACAGTTACAAACTCTTAAACTAGGCTGTTAGTCCCTCTTTTAGAGCTTAAACCTTGTCTCTTTGGTTTTTTAGCTGTATGGACACCAACACACCTGTAAGACACCAGCACATCGCGTTGTCGTCCCAGAACCACACTTTTGTTCTTCGACAAAGAGCTATTTGAGACACAAAGTCGACTCTAAAGATCGACTCGCCTAAACTCCTTTCAACTTTTGGGTTTGCAAAGTTATCAAAGGACCTACAGTTCTCATCACTTTCATCTCGCCTATCCTAACCTTCCCTTCAAATTGAGGTAAATTAGGGCAGCCATACTGCTCGCGACCTTTTGTGACTTGAGGCCTTGCAGTGGTTGGTCCCCCTTTCTTACAGGCACACATTTGTGAACTAATAATAAAGAAATAAACTTTCTAAGATTCAACAAGCCAAATATAATTGACACTCCGAGAAGAGACAAATTGAACTAAAGAATGACTTTGGTTCCAGGTAATTAACCACTTGCATGGAATTTGCATGAAATCCCAAATAAATCATGAAAATTCAACTATCAAGTGTATAAAATATCCCCAAAGAATTATAAAATTGGAGTGTGTGTCATTCAAAGAACTTGGCATAAGAAAATCACATGCACAAATGAAGAAATTTGTGTAACGTGACAAAGATCAATCCATAGGCATAGGAACCATCCAACTAAAGTCTAACCACATGTGCAATACTACCATAAATAACAAAGCTTGCATAGAGGTTTGCATGACAGCATACAAAATGCATAGGCAATAGGCATAATTTGAGACTTGTGTAAACACATCCTAAAGATTACGATCAAGAATCGCTACATAGGGTGCACGTAACAACATGCTACGAGAAAAGGTGCATAAGTTGCTTTGGGTTGCACAAGAAGAAAAGTTGCATAGGGTTGCATGTGTCAAACACTTGCCCAAGACAACAAAGAAAGCAAAGGTGTGTAAATGTGCAACACATAACAAAACAAGCAAGTTACACACATAAAAAAAACACAAATAAAAAAAGTAGCAATGAAGATTGTCCAACCCTTCTAGGACATTCTTGCATCATAGATCCCCAAATGTACTTTAGACACCAATTTTTTCATCTTTAAACATTTTGAGTGTAGGTGTAGTTGAATTTTTGTTTGTAGTGACAAGTTTTTATCAAAAAAGTGCAAACGTTGTCATGCCCACACAAGATACCAATGTGTGAGGTAAACATTCATGCATCTAAGTGGACAAGATTGCACCTATACACACATGAACACACAATATAGGACATTATCATCAATGATATCATTATGGATTGAATGATACTAAGCCACAAAAATAGCACTAAATTCTAGTAGTGTTTCCTTCTTTCCACCTCATTCTAATTGTCAAAAATATACATCATAATATACAAAATAGACATATTCTCTTTCTCTTTCTCTTTCCTTCATACATTTCATTTTTAATACAATCCCAATCTCAATTTCATATTCTTTAAAATTTATAATACTACTTGTTGCTCTAATTTAAATTCTAAAGTAAAAGAGGCAACTAATAATTAAAAATAAACCCAACAATTCTATTTTTATTTTACATATAATAATTTGAAACTATAAATCATGGATACCAATAAAACCAAGAAATTCCAAAGAATCCATTTAGGAAAAAACAACTTAGATCGGGAATCTTGTCACTGTTCCTTCATTATGTTGCTTTCACATGGTTTGCAAAGTGACTTCCTAAGTAAGATGGTGGACTATGATATTGCTATCAGGATTCAACCGTGTAGTTTCGAAAGCTTGTTTGATTTAACAAAAAATAACTTGTCCACATATACAAAGCTACTAGGCATTTGACGCATCTTAGATATTATTGTACCACACTCCATGGAACTGGCAAGTGGCACTGTTGCATGTTTAACCTTGCTCATCCTCATAAACATTTTAAGTACTTCCCCTTCAAGTCTGTCAAACATAAGTTGTACTCTTTAAAAATTTAGGAAGTGCAATCAATGAAAATCTCTACAAGCTGCAGGTAAAGATAGAATTGAATTGAGGTGAAAGATAGTTTATGAGAGAGCAGATTCGTCATTATATCTCCCCTTCAAGTCTGTCAAACATAAGTTGTACTCTTTAAAAATTTAGGAAGCACAATCAATGAAAATCTCTACAAGCTGTAGGTAAAGATAGAATTGAATTGAGGTGAAAGATAGTTTATGAGAGAGCAGATTCGCCATTTTAACTTTTAAAAATATTGAATGATTACTAAATGTAAGACAAAAAAAGAAAACGATAAGTCTATAAAAACTTTTGAAAAATAGTACATTTAGATGTAGAGTTATAATTCAATAAATTGAAAAATGTGTGTACATTTTCCAAGACACTTCCTGGTACGCAATCCATCTCTTGTCTCTTTTTCTTATCTTAATGATGAATTCTGGAATATATTTGAAATGTTAATATAAATAATCTCTGTTTTATCTGATTTAAGTCGAGGCTAACAGCTCTGTGTCACATTTCCATGCTTAAATCTCAAGAACCCGTGATGATAGGAATTTGGAAACAGTAAAACCTATCATTACGTGTCTGAAGCTTTTCAGGAGGCATATAATTTCATGCAAGCTGTAGCAAGGGCAAAACTATGATTATAAAATGAATCTGAAAGGTCATCAAAGCAATAATTTAGAAAGAAACTGAAGTCTGGAAAGTACCTGAGACTCTGTAGTGAGTTTGTTCTGATAAGCCATACCTACCTACTCTGGAAAGATCCAGAAGTATCTCCAGAGAATTACGAAAGAGTTAATTACAGATTTGACAGGATATTCTCTTATGCTTTAATCATAGCTTTGTTTGTCCATCTTAGTTGACTTTAACCTCTTGTCCAGGATTCTGATTGGATTCGTGGGAAAACAAAATCTTTCAGAGTCAAAAAGTTATGGACGTGGAGGAGGCTCTAGTTTTGAGATCACGGCCTTCACGGGTTAGATTTTTACGTGCCTTGAAACCTAAACAAGAGCCATTCGTACATCATTCATGTGAAATCAAATCACCTTCACTTCACCGGCCACCTCTGCAAAAGCGTAAATCCATTAATGGTGGTCGGTTGGCATTTGATATGACGCGAGTCATTACAACACTGTTTCCGCCTGTGAATAAAGTAGAGGAAGATATCTGGTGAGATAGATTGATTGATTGAAATGATATGTACTGTTTCGTAGATCAGAAGATTCAGAACTGAACTGCGTTGTGTTTCCGTAGAGGGAATCGAGCTGACCTTAGGGTTATCTCCTGTCTCCTCTGTTAAAACGTCACCACCATATATTGACAGAATCATTTCCAGCTGCATCATGTACTGCACTCTGTCAAAGCTTGATTTTTGGTTTGAAGAGGGTGAAATTTGATGGTCGACCCTTCCGTCAGGTAAATTTCTTATCACTTTTACCCACTGTTAACTAGTTCATCAAATAATTAAGGTCCTCCCTCCACGGTGGAAAAGGGAAACGTCAAATTGTATTTCTTCAGAGTTTTTGACTGTTCTCGCAAAATTTCCCATTCCATTTTCTACGGCCTTTTCCTAAAATATTTGATCATATTTTCTCATAAAAAAGTTTAGATGTTGTGATAATTTTGAAAACATAATGATGGCATAGAATCATGTCTCAAAGTGAAATTAGATTTGTAAGAAAATTACATGGCATTCAAAAAGGAAATAATCATACAAAACAACAATAATATGGTTTCGATATGGAAGCACAGTTCAATAGGATCTTGCTCATCAGAGTTATCCCACCCTCGAGTTGGTAGATCCTTGCCATCATCCATGAATTCCTAGACAATAAGAACAACATTTTTTTCATTTTTGAGATTATCTTGTATGGTCCTCCCAAAGATATAGCAAGAGACAAATGAGATTTCCCTTGATTTAGATGTCCACCCATATTATTGAGAAGATGTAGGAGAGTGATAGGGAGGCAATAACCATCCACCCATATGATAGAGGTGGTCAGGGGGTCTAGCTAGATTGTTGTCCACTCAACAATGGTGGCGGAGGAGTGGAGGCTCTTCAATGACTATAAGGGTGACACTAAGAGAACAAAACTTAGTGATTGTGGCACAAGTCTTGATAGGGGAATTTGGTATAGGACGACACATAATGTAGAACCTTAGCCACAATGCAAGCAACATTCCCCTAATAGCTAAGTAGGGTTTGGAGATGCTAGAAATCTAGCATCACTTTACTGGCTTGGACTTGAATCTACATAAACACATTAGAAATCATTCACAATTTGGAGTGTATAAAAAAGTTAGTATCCACAACAAAATAAACAAAAATAATAGACTTCATATATTTCTAAATACTAAAAGGAATTTCCAATCTAAAAGTATGTCCTAGCTAGAGAACTTTGTAGAAACTTGGCCTCATCACTAAGATAGACATTATGCCAGGTAAAGGTTTTAGGTCTAAAAAGTGAGAAAAATTATTGTTAAGGATTTTATGCACAAACATAAAACTAGGAAAGCTTTGATAAAGTGAACACTAGGCAAATGAGCATGATAGGCTAGGATTGGGTGGAACACTCACTGTTCCATGCTCTGGGTCCTTGTTCTCAAGAACCCTTATGGTGTCACTCTCCACCACCTTAACCTATAGGCCCTAATGTTGGTTAGGCACCCCTGGTTCTCTTGGCCAACCCTACTATCATTTCCATTTCCCTAACCAAACCAATCTTGGTGCTTTCTCTACCATTCTTCTCCCTAGCCCTTAATCTTCCCTAAAGGCTAAATACCTCCATTCCTTCAATTGCTCTTTGCAGGGGTGTAGAAAGGTTTCAACGGGCTTCCAACATTCCTCCTAGGGTGCTTGTAGGTTCACCAAGCTTCATTCTTCCTCCGCTTTCACCAAACCCTCACCTAGGGTTTTAGCTCCCTAATTTTTAGGCTTCCCAAATTAGGCCTTTCCTCTGAGAGAAAGAAGTAACTATCCTAACTCCTCCAATGAACCCCAAATCTCTTCAATGGATTCACAGTCCTGATGCCTACCTCTTCACTATTTCAAAGGTCTTGTACCTTAACTGTTCGTACACAGGTCAGTCCTACCCAATTAGCAAATTTAGGCCTTTTGGAGCCATTTATGACCACCCGGTGGACTGTTATTTGGTTCTCCACCCAAATGGACTGTTGGGACATCCTCCTTGTAACCAAGCCTTTGTAAGGCTCCTTTCCACCTTTCTACCACGGGGATAAGTAAGGAGAGGTCACCCCTGCAAGCTAAGTGCTTTGCACTTCAAGACTTTCCTAGCTGGGCACTGCCAAGCTCGCCTAGGATAAGTCTTTCTTCATGCCTCCTTCACTCCTGACCACTCCTACCTCTAACTTATGTACAGACATGGAGCCTAACCACATTTCCCAAGGGCCCGTACTCAAGTACAGTGGGAAAGTAATCAAGACTCCATCAATCATAGTCTGCTAGACAAAACAGTGAACTAAACAAACCAACTAAACTTCAAAACAATGCTTGGAAACTAATTACGCAAGTTAATTAACACAACACAAAGCTTGGAACATAGGTATACAACAACCTACAATGACCTACAGAGCCATGACTGCTCCTGTTCACACAAAAATTAAAACAAACACAAAATTTCACTTCTCCTTCTCACTGTCCACTCTAGCATTTATCAAATTTCAAAATTACAAACGTTCTCACTGCCTTCCAACCTTTCACACAAGTCAAGGCACCTCTTAAGTAGACTCTCAAATTCAGTTAGGCTCGAGCCCAAACCGTTCCATGGCCGGTTATGTTTCCATAAGCCTTATTTTTCAAAATTTCAAAACAAACTAACACCTAGGGAGGTCTACAAGGTCAACACCTATCTTAGTAGCCAATTCCCAATCTAGTAAATGGTCAATATGACCTTATGAACACAAAACAAATTCTATAATGCCTTTAAGGCACAAATCCAAGAAATGGGAAGGATTGGCCGTGGGTGAACTAAACAAGTTGTTAAGTCTTGATCTTTTGATTACCCTCCTAGATGCACTTTGGGGTGCTCCTGCACCAGAGCAACTTTGGAATCTACACCTACTTTCTATACTATTTGAGAATGCTTAGGCCAGATAAAATTGAGAGACTAAAAAGAGCACTTGGTATTTAAATTTTGAACCATGAAAACATGATGTGAAAGCCACCTCTATTCTTTCTTAGGAGTGTAATTACAAAAATGAGTATTAGAATGTAATTTCCAATCATTCAACCAAGGCTTAGAAGGAACAAGCTCATTATTATTTGAAAGATTTATTAGTTTGCATGGTTTAATAGTTTCTCAAGCCTTTCAAATAATTTATGATAAATCTAACAAAAAATGAACTTTAACTCTATATTTCTCTAACCAAATGTATTTTCATGAAAACTTGAAAATGCTCTTTTGTAGAGCTCAAATCCTACAATTTGACTATATCTATAAAGTAGTTTTACTATGATATTTTTAATTTATTACAAGTAGGTCATTATAATAAAACATTAGGTTGATTGGAAGTTATCAAGTTATATGTATATTAAAAAATAACACATTAGAGGAGATAATCCTCTTCAAAAGGGTATTTTTTTATGATAAAAAAATTAGACAAAAAATATGTCCCATTGAAATTTGGAAATTTTGAATAAATTTATTAAAAAATAAATGTTCATCATTTTGTTCATGCACTCAATTTTTAAGTTATCTAATGGAAATAAATTAAAGAAACTAAAATTACTCTTTTTTTGCTACATCTATTGAAGACACTTTTTATATTTTTTTAACAATTTAAATATTCTCTTAAATCTATAAAAAACTATATCCAACTAATTTTAAAATATATCATTTTAAAATTCAAACATACATGCCACTTTTAGGTACTCCAAATTGTAAAATTATATTTGTGTTGGCCATTTCTTTTTTGTAAAGCTGGGACATGGTTATAAAATTTTACCCTATTCAATCTAGTCTGGTCCCCATTGTTGAGATATTATAGAGGCAAATTTTAATTTGGGTCCAATCACCTCTCATTTGAATTTGAATTTTTCAAAATTATGGTTCAATCACCCACTTTTAATTTAAATAAAGGTAAAAGATGGTGCAATCACCGATAAAATTATAAGCATTTGAGGGAAAAGGGTGGTGTGATTGCTAATAAAATTATAGTGCCCTTAGGGAAAACATATATTATTTCCATACAATTGCATGCATTTTAGGGAAAATATGTACTATTGCCTTACAATTATAGGTATTTCAAAGAAAATGTGTATTATTGGCATTCAATTAAAGGCACCTTAGACAAACTATGAGCCATAATAATAGAATGATAGATAGTTTAAGGTTAAGTGTATAGTTTCCCATCTAAAAGTTACTACATTTTTGCTGGGCTAGATGACCAAAAACTTGGTGTGACTGTGGATTTCTATTTAAGCAAAAAAATCTCCATTCACCTGTTAGGCATTCACTTCCCTCATTTCTCAAATTGTGAACTTACGATTTCTAATCCTCTAGATTTGTATTTGATCAATTTATTGTGTGTTCTCAATTATGAAATAGGAGAGTACTTTTAGAAAAGTTGACAAATAGATAGAGGCTACAACTCTACTTTGGTCTCCCATTCCTAGTGAGTTACATAGACATATTGTCAATTTGTATTATCACAAAATTTCTCATGAAGACTAGATGGTGAGAAGGGTTTGAAACCTAATCTCCTTGCAAAAAGGCCACCTAAAAGGATGACTAGAGGTAATGCAATGTTGCACAAGAATTTTTCAAGCTTTATAGCCTTGAAGGGCATGGATAATCCACTTAGTACAAAGAGCCAAACCTGATGAGAAATAAACAGGGTCTTATAATAATTGTTGGGAAATTCAATCTCTATCCAAATACGACTTCAATGGATGAGATACAAGGTTTGGACTACAACAACATGAAAATCTGAAATTTATATGCAAATCTGAAAAATTAAGTTTCCTTGATATGGAATTATTATGATTATATCCATATTCTTTATGATGCTAAAAATCATCCAACTTAGCATGCTTATCACCATTATCTTATGTGAACTTATAATAGCAATATATAAAGAATAAAATCACCATAAGATAACAACAATGAGGCAAAAATCAACAACATGAGAGCATCACATAACATAGGATTTACATGGAGAAACCCTTGCTGGAAAAAACTCCACCAAGAAGAGATGCTCAATATGCATTATCTTCAAATAAATGAGATTACAATACATTTACTTCCATTCTACTCTTTTCCTCCAACATGGTAGTACCTATGCACCTATGAAAAACCTCTTTATGCCTCAACCTATCCTTGTTCTTGCAATGAAACTCTACATTTAAATGTTGCTCATTGTTTATGTGAACATGATCATGAACTAAGCTAAACACGATTGAATTACTAATATTAAACCAAGTATTTAAGCTAATTAAGTCATGCTCCCAATGAAATTGTTGAAATATTAAACTATGAAGCCATTAAACATCAAATATCAATGAAATGCTTAAAGGAAACCTAATTAATACATTAAACCTCATCCCATTGGGGGATTGATGCTAAATTGATGTGGAATGTCAACCCTTTCCCAATCCCTTGATTGAAACAAGCTTGGAGATGATGCTCCAATGGATCAAATGCTCATAAGGATTGCTATGAAAATGACTATAATGCAAATGCTCTTAATGAATGTGGATTAATTGCTCAAGCAAAGGAGGCTATTTATAGGAAAATTGAGTGAGTCAATTTCCAAGATCAATTTACTTAATCAATGGATGAAAATTGAGGAGAGGAATTGGCATGGATCGAGAATTCAATCCATGGAGGAGATTGAAAGTTTACATGGATTGATGAATTTAATCAATGGTTCAAATTTATTGAGGAAACACAAATCTTAAAATTTAAAACAAATGTGGAAGATATTTCCATTTAAGAGGGAAATAGTTTGAATTTGAAATGGAGGAATATTCCATCAAAATTTTTATTTGCAAGTGGGAGAAGTTGGAAGGATGAAAGTAATTATAGTCAATTAAATAATTAGAATATTATTTAATTGTGCATGATGAAGGACTTTATAATTTTAATTAAAAAAATTAACTTATTTAATTAAAAAGGAGAATTAATTACATTTAACTAAATAATTCAATTTATTTAATCAAATGAGAAGGCTTAGGAAATTTAATTAAATAATTCACATTATTTAATCAAATAGGATGAAAATTAGTATGAAAGGGGTGAATTAACCTAATAATGTTGATTATCTAATTAATAGAAGAAAAATGGTAAATTTAATTAAACAATCAGGATTATTTAATTAAATAGTTGAAAGGGAGTTGAATCAAGATGAAAATGATGTTAATAATCGAGTTCAAATGTGCAATATCAATCAAGACAATTTTAAGTGTCTACGTTTTTCCCCTTTGAATCGAGGTACCTATTACATTGGTTCAAAGACTTGATGCTTTTCAGATCAACACTCCTGCTCAGATCAAAAAATTTAAAAAATCATGATTTTTTGGATGCCCCACTATTGCCCCAACAGAAGGAATTTATTCTGGTATACTGCCCCCTCAAGAGATCAAGCAATTTTTTTTTTAGGTCGAGATCGCGATAAAAACATAAGGTAGGTTCAACTATGAAGCAAACATGAAAACAGGCTTAGGACGCTAAAAATGCCTCACAAAGGCTTCATAGCTCAAAAATTGGATTAAAAAGACTAAAAATTCACATTTTCCCCCTCCAATTAGGTCAAAACCCTAATTTTCAGGCTTAAATAGGAGTTTGGGGGTTATTTTCAAATCATTTGCACACTTTGCTTTGGAGATTTACTGACTTTTTTCTTTGACCTGTTGATGCTATGGTTGATCTTGTGCTCCCCCAACACCTCGTAGACATAGTTTGAGAGTTCCAGTGGCCCATTAACGCAGGACCCCTGATATGTACTTCAAAACTTTTTTCGTTTTCGCATTTTTTTTGCTTTAATTTTGAGTTTAATTAGGTCCAACAAGTGTGTCACTCTAGGGTATCATTTTTGTCTCAATCGGCAACGTAATTGCATTGCTATGACATTCTTGAAAAGTGTGATACACTAAGCCATTTAGGTTTAGGAGCACAATTGTAGGTTAGTTGTGCACTTTTGAAAGGGTGGTACAATAAGGTATTTTAGTCCAACAACACATTTGTAGTGCATTGATGCACTTGTAAAATACCCGCACAATAAGTGATTTTTCTCCAATGACGCACTTGAATGTCGTGATGCATTTGCATATAGCGACACATTTGTCAAAAGGCGATGCACTTGCAAATTGACATACCAACGCATTTGTAAAATATGGGCACAATTGCAAATTTAGGGATTTAAACTCAAAATTTTGTAATTTTATTTTTATCAATTTTGATGTTGTGCTTCATGCGTGCATGAGACCATTCAACCGCTCATGTCTCAAGAGCATAAACCCATAATTTTATCTTGCATTCACCATTTTGGTGATGATGAGAACTTCTTTCTTGGCACGATTGGATTGGGATTTGTAGCTCATATGCCAGAGATTTATACACAGTTAGCCATGATGACAACTTTGGTAGAGCACTGGCATAGTGAGACTTCTTCCTTCCATATTCTTATTAGTGAGGTGACCAAAATGTGAACATGATCATGAACTAAACTAAACATGATTGAATTACTAGAATTAAACCAAGTATTTAAGCTAATTAAGTCATGCTCCCAATGAAATCCTTGAAATATCAAACTAAGAAGCCATTAAACATCAAATATCAATGAAACCTAATTAATACATCAAACCTCATCCCATTGGGGGATTGGTGTTGAATTGATGTGGAATGTCAGCCATTTCACAATCCCTTTATTGAAACAAGCTTGAAGATGATGCTCCAATGGAGAATTGATGGAAAATGGATGCATAATTAGCTAAATTGGATGCTTGAATGGATCAAATTCTCATAAGGATTGCTATAAAAATGACTATAATATAGATGCTCTTAATGAATGCAGATGAATTGCTCAAGAAATGGAGGCTATTTATAGGAAAATTGAGTGAATCAATCACCAAGATCAATTTACTTAATCAATGGATAAAAATTAAGGAAAAGAATTGGCATGGATCAAGAATTCAATCCATGGAGGAGATTGAAAGTTTACATGGATTGATTGATTTAATCAATGGTTCAAATTGATTGAGGAAACACAAATCCTAAAATTTAGGAGAACTATACAAGATATTTCCATTTAAGAGGGAAATAGTTTGAATTTGAAATGAAGGAATATTCCATCGAAATATTCCTTTTCAAGTGGGAGAAGTTGGAAGGATGAAAGAAATTAGTCAGTTAAATAATTAAAATATTATTTAATTGTGCATGATGGATGAATTTATATTTTTAATTAAACGATAACTTATTTAATTAAAAAGGAGAATTAATGACATTATTTAAGTAAATAATTCAATTTATTTAATCAAATGAGACAACTTAGGAAATTTAATTAAATAATTCACATTATTTAATCAAATAGGATGAAAATTGGTATGAAAGGGGTGAATTAACCTGACAATGTTGATTATCCAATTAATAGAAGAAAAATGGTAAATTTAATTAAACAATCAGGAATAGTTGAAAGGGAGTTGAATCAAGATGGAAATGATGTTAATAATCGAGTTCAAATGGGAAAATATCAATTAGGACAATTTTAAGTGTCTACATTTTTCCCCTCTTTTAATCGAGGTACCTATTACATTGGTTCAAAGACTTGACACTTTTTAGATCAACACTGCTGCTTAGATCAAAAATTTAAATATTCATGATTTTTTGGATACCCCACTATTGCCCCAATGGAAGGAATTTATGCTGCTATATTGCCCCCTTGAGAGATCGAGCAGTTTTTTTGAATTTTAGGTCGAGATCGTGATAAAAACATAAGGCAGGATCAGCTATGAAACAAACACGAAAACAAACCCAGAACGCTTAAAAATGCCTCACAAAGGCTTCATAGCTCATAAATTGGATTAAAAAGGCTAAAAATCCACATTTTCCCCCTCCAATTAGGTCAAAAACCCTAATTTTTAGGCTTAAATAGGAGTTTGGGGATCATTTTCAAATCATTTGCACACTTTGCTTTGGAGATTTAATGAGTTTTTTCTCTGACTTGCTGACGTTATGGTTGATCATGTGCTCCCCAACACCTCATAGACACAGTCTGAGAGTTCCAGTGGCCCGCTGACGCAGGACCCCAAGTATGCACTTCAAAACTTTTTTTTGTTTTTGCATTTCTTTTGCTTTAATTTTGAGTTTAATTAGGTCCAAAAAGTGTGTCACTATAGGGCAACACTTTTGTCTTTGTCGGCGATGCAATTGCATTGTTGTGACACACTTGAAAAAGTGTGGTCATGCACTAATCCATTTAGGTTTAGGATCACAATTGTAGGTTAGTTGCACACTTTTAAAAGGGCAGCACAATAAGGTATTTTGGTCCAGTGGTGCATTTGTAGTGCATTGACGCACTTGTAAAATACCCGCACAATAAGTGATTTTTCTCCAACGACGCACTTGAATGCTGTAGTGCATTTTCATATAGCGACACATTTGTCAAAAGCTGATGCACTTAAAAATTGACATAACAACGCATTTGTAAAATAGGGGTGCAATTGCAGATTTAGGGCTTTAAACTCAAAATTTTGTCATTTTTTAGCAATTTTGATGTTGTGTGCTTCGTGCGTGCAGGAGACCATTCAACCAATCATGTCTCGAGAGTGTAGACCCATCATTTTATCTCACATTCACCATTTTGGTGACAATGATAACTTATTTCTTGGCATGATCGAATTGGGATTTGTAGCTCATATGTCAGAGATTTGTACACACTTAGCCATGATGACAACTTTGGTAGAGCATTGGCACAGTGAGACTTCTTCCTTCTGTTGAGGTTACCAAAATATGATCATGATCATGAACTAAGATAAACATGATTGAATTACTAGAATTAAACCAACTATTTAAGCTAATTAAGTCATGCTCCCAATGAAATTCTTGAAATATTAAACTAAGAAGCCATTAAACATCAAATATCAATGAAATGCTTAAAGGAAACCTAATTAATACATCAAACCTCATCCCATTTTGGGATTGGTGTTGAATTGATGTGGAATCTCATCCCTTTCCCAATCCCTTGATTGAAACAAGCTCGGAGATGATGCTCCAATGAAGAATTGATGGAAAATGGATGCACAATTAGCTAAAATGGATGCAAATGGATCAAATGCTCATAAGGATTGCTATGAAAATGACTATAATGCAAATGATCTTAATGAATGTGGATGCATTGCTCAAGAAATTGAGGCTATTTATAGGAAAATTGAGTGAATCAATGGCCAAGATCAATTTACTTAATCAATGGATGAAAATTGAGGAGAGGAATTGGCAAGGATCAAGAATTCAATCCATGGAGGAGATTGAAAGTTAACATGGATTGATGAATTTAATCAATGGTTCAAATTGATTTGAGGAAACACAAATCCTAAAATCTAGGAAAAATGTGCAAGATATTTCCATTTAAGAGGGAAATAGTTTGAATTTGAAATGGAGGAATATTCCATCAAAATATTCCTTTTCAAGTGGGAGAAGTTGGAGGGATGAAAGAAATTAATCAATTAAATACTTAGAGCATTATTTAATTGTGCATGATAGAGGAATTTATAATTTTAATTAAACAGTTAACTCATTTAATTAAAAAGGAGAATTAATGATATTAACTAAATAATTCAGTTTATTTAATCAAATGAGAAGACATGAAATTTAATTAAATAATTCACATTATTTAATCAAATAGGATGAAAATTAGTATGAAAGGGGTGAATTAACCTAATAATGTTGATTATTTGATTAATAGAAGAAAAATGATAAATTTAATTAAACAATCAGGATTATTTGATTAAAAAGTAAAAAAGGAGTCGAATCAAGATGAAAATGATGTTAATAATCGAGTTCAAATGTGCAATATCGATTAGGACAATTTTAAGTGTCTACGGTTTCTACATCCAAAGAGCTAATTTTATAAATGTGTGAAGAGGTCTTAAGCCAAAAACAAGGCTTGCAAAGATGACTCTTCAATCCAAACGTCCCCAACCTTGGAATACCTCAAAATATGAAAGGACACTAGTTTTAGCTCCAATACTTTCCCTTCAACTTGGGCACCCAAACTTGGGAGATAAACATTACATTAAATAGAATACATGATGAAATACCAAGAGACACATGTTGCCTCATTCAAATCTCCCACCTAGAGAATACCAATAGTCACTCATTTTTCCTTTCATTACCTTTTATTATCCCATTCTAGGCATCTACATGTGGGGAAAAAATATTAAATATTTATGTCCACAAGTCACCTTTACCACTTCTAGTGGAGCCCATCACTGTAAGGAAGCTAAGATAGTGAAACAACACACACTAATCTAGTCTTCAAGGTCTGCTATGTGCTTCCCAATTGATTTTCGGATTCGAAACTCTGATTGCAACCTATGGAAGTCTTCCAAGTGTCTTCAATGCAAGGTGACAACTTTGACAACTTTAGGTACTTTGACAAATTTATCCAAACTTTCTCCTCAATGTGTCTTCAATCTAAACCTGCAAATCACACACTAAAGAGAGGAAAAAATGTTGTTTTGTTAGTGGATAGGGGTTTTCCTTGGTCAAACCCCTTTTTGGTAATCAATCCTTGAAATGAAATGAAATAGGAATGGAGAATGGTGAATGAACAAAATATGATGTTGCAACTCACCAAACCCTATCAATAAGAGGTTGTAAACATGTATGAAATGGCTCCAATGGATGTAGATCTTGACTCTTGCTTGAATAGGATAGATCTTGAATGAGATGCTAGCTTGAATCATGAAACCCTACATCACAATTGTTAGCTCAAAAACAAACATGATGCATGAAGACTCTGACATGATGATTGATGCTTGAATAATTCTCTAAAATGCTTGATAATCTGCCCTTGAATGCTCTTGTAAACACTTGAATGCTTTTGTGGACTCAAATTTTCTATATGCATGAATACTTGAATGCTTGGGGTGAAAATGAGTGAAAGATACTTGTTTTATACTTAATTATGCAAGAATTCTGGAAATTACAACACTACAAGCTAACATCAGATCTAGGAGGATAAAATCCTACTAAGAATTTGAATTAATTTTAATTTTGGGTGACACGAGACTCATACACCCAAGGTGGCGTATGAGTCCCATTAGGCATAATTTATGGGACCAATTTCAAAAATGATTAGAAAGGTGTGAAATCAAGATCGTGACCCAAAACCCTAGGTGTAACCCATACGCCCAAGGTGGTATATGAGTCCTTGTGAACGCTTCAGCCTAGACCTATTCAAACATGGACACACAAACAAACATTAGTCCTCAAACAAGTTTAAACCAAGACATTCCCTATGAAATTCATTCAAACATAAGAACAAAAAAGCAACATAAAATATCAAATAAAAGCTAATGAAATCTCATTCGAATGCTCAAACCAACATCCCATAGGGGAATTGGTGCTTCTTTGATGTAGACAGAATCCCTTTCCCAATTCCTTGATAAGCTTGATGATGATATGATATTCTTGATGCAAAATTCCAATAACCTAGCTATGGATGATGAACTTATATGCTAAATTGGATGAAAATATGGATGATTGTAGCTAATGATCTTGCATAAACTTGTGTCTTCAAAAATCCCTAAGATTGTGGATCCAAATACAATAGAGAAGGCCTCTATTTATAACAAAGAAGGTTGGAAGAATGAAGAATAAGATGAATGTGGGATTAAAGAAGGGACCAATGGCATTGTGCCACTTGTCAACATGCTAATGAAGGAGAGTGGAGCACATTTTGAACAATGTGTATGTTAAATGCATGTAGGTGAAATTTGAATTTGAAGAGGTGACTTGTGTAAGAGGGGATGTAAGAGGAATTAATGCCAAGTTGGCTCAAGGAGAGGACATGTAAGAGCCTTTAATTCCAAGTTGGAGGACAAAAGTCCATTGGGAGGGAGAATTCAAATAAATGGAATATTCCAAGAATATGCCATATTTGAATGAAAATAAGGTAATTAATAAATCAAATAAAATGATTTCCATGTGCAACTTGCAAAAGCTAGAGGAATGGAGGGTTAGTGTTAGGAGCTAAGATTAATTAACTTAGAGGAGATTAGTTTGATTGTGACATTTGATTTAAATACTTGAATTTATTTAAATTAAATGAGAGGATATTGGTAGATTAGTAATTTAATTAAATAAATTAAATGAAGAACATTAGGATTTACTTAAATAAAGTTGATTTATTTAATCAAAGAGAGAACATTAAGATAAAGTTGATTTATTTAATCAAAGGATTTAATTAAATAAAGTTGATTTATTTAATTAAAGGAGGAACATTATGATTTAATTAAATAAAGTTGATTTATTTAATTAAGGGAGGAATTTAAGATTTAATTAAATGAAGTTGATTTATTTAATTAAAGGAGGAACCTTAGAATTTAATTAAATAAAGTTGATTTATTTAATTAATGGAGGAATTTTGATGAATTAATTAATTAAATATTATTTAATTAATTGGTTAGTAAAGAAATGATCAAGGAAGAATTGAAGTTAGTTAATTAGAATCAAGTGCATGATATCAATCAGGATATTTTGAGTGTCTACATTTTTCCCCTTTGAAGTAATGTACCTGCTGCGTTGGTTCAAAGAATAATCATGTTGAGATCAAAGTTTTAAAATTTTCTGATTTTTTTGGATGCCCCACTATTGCCCCAATGGAAAGAAGTATGTGGGTACACTACCCCCTCGAGAGATTGGGCAAAAAGTTCAATTTGAGGGTCGATCTCACAATAAAGAGGTTCAAGATGGATGTGTGGATGGTTAGGCTAACATATCTATATGATAATGATGATGCACCTGAGATGAATTAAGATGCTCAGAAAAACAAATCTATATTATCCTAAACATCTTAAATGACGATGCAATGCATGTGAGCTAGATGATGTTACCTATTATGATGATATGTATGAATATGCAGGATGTAGATGGTTTATGGATGACATGATACCATGTTAGTGTGAAAGAGGATAAAAGAAATAAGATGATGAAAAAGGATCCAACAAGTTTATGATTTGTCGAGACTTTATTAGAGCTGATGATGAGTGACTGATGATGTTTCTCTTATCAAAGATTGGGATTTTAAAAGAGCTTACTTACTTTATGTTTGATAACGTGCACATAGATACGATGCATCAAGGTATAAAGAACCAGGATGGCGTTGTGCCTAGTGAGATGGACTTTGAATCGACAATCAGATAGGAGTATCCTTGTTCACACCTGACATACGAAAAATTTACTAGGATGTACTTTAGATATTTCAAACATCTCAGACCAAAACACGGAAAGGAAAAACTTAGCAATGTAATAGTCAACAAGTTGTCCAAAACACCTTCCATCCATACCCAATAAAGCAAGTATTCACCAAGGTTATATTACAAGAACATCCAACAAGCACAAAAAATAAAAGATAATGATCAATGGCCCATTCCTTTCTCTCTAAATCGTTTTTACAAACATCATCGAGAGGTCATTGGAATGAGTGCAATAAGATAAATCAAAAGAAAAGATCAAGTAAAAAAACAAGCTCATGTTCTTCATACCACTAGCCAAGACTAAACTACGATGATGCCTGATGTTGATGTCCATTATAGGAAGGATGCATCCTAGGACATGATGTTATCAGATGATGGTGAGATTGATTGGATGATAGGCTATTGATACTCAGAGTTGACCAACCTATTTACCTACTGACCTAGACTTAAGACCCTGATGTTGGAGTTCACACTTTCAATTCAAGCTATACTTGTTTTCGATTGTGTTGCCGAAGGATGAAGGTGACAAACGTTTTATTATGAGTGGAAGTTTATTGTGGTTGAAAGTGAAATGGGATGGATTATTTTTTGGGTTTTTTGAATGTTTTTGGTATTTTCAAGATGTTTTACAAATGTTTTAATTTTCAAATTCTCTGATTTTTTTGGTTTTTTTGAGATTTATGAATGTTTTTGGATTTTGTGTCTCGGGGGCCCATCAATAATGGCCTTTCCTACATTTAAGCTCAAAGACGATGTAGTTCAGATACCATGTTTTAGATGTTTTTTGACTTTTTGACCTATTTTGGGATTTTGACATGTTTTGGATGGTTTTGGATTTTCGCATGATTTTGACAATTTGGATATGGATATGTGTGACGATATTAGTGATCTATTTTTGGATTTTGTTGAAAACCAAGCTAGGATTGATTGATTGGATTGATGGATTGATGATGATAACATTATTGAGGATACACAACAATGCAAGGATAGTGTTAAGCAACACGAGGATTGGGAAGGACATCTTGAGATGATGATGGATTGATTGGATTTGATTGATCAAGATTTTGAAGCTTGATTTGGAACAAAATTGTTTTGATGATTTGATGTGACGCTGAAGTGCAAGTTAGATGCGATTGATATTGATTGTTTGGATTGATGTTTGATGAACGATAAAGCTTGATAAGGAGTATCTTCTCGTCAAAATATGTCATTGGTTTGTGATTTGGATTTTGGCTCACAAATGTTTGACCAATTTTATTTTATGTTTGCCAATGTTTGGATTACCACATAAGTTGGACGATCTAGATCAAGATTTATTCCCGAAGCAAGATGTAAATCCGCCCCTAGTGTCTACCAATTTTTGAAAGGCCATGGGTGGATTCTTGGATGGATGGATGGATGGATATGGTAAGCATGCAAAGGATGCCAAGGATTATCTTGTGATAAGATAAGGTATTTGAATAGAGGATGCTCATTTGGATAACGCTTCATGGCTTAGATAATATTGGGTAGGATAGGATCAATGAAAATGACCCATGTCAAGGTGTTAACCATAAGCAAGTTTAAAGTGTGCACCAAATTTTTTCAAGATCAAGATAATTTGGAAGATGGATGCAGATATATGAAAATGGATTGGATAAATGGTTCATGGATGAATGGATTTATTATTGATAAGATGGATGGAATGTTGGCTTTATTATGGATGTGATAAGATTCTATCACCCAAAGTCGCACATGGAGATGCTCGATTCTACACATGATGCATGTTTTCAAGGTTTCATCATGGTACTTGCCTAAAGCACCACCATAGTGGTTTTCACTAGAGGACGATTTTTTTATCTTTACTATTTTCATGATTTTTTTTGTTTTTTTTGTTGAAAGATTTTAAGCTCATGTTGAATCACCTGGTGGTGCCGATGTAGATGCCTTTGTCATAATGTGCCACTGATATCCTGCTTGAAGAAGTTGTTTCACTAAAATACATGCACTTGAATGCAACTTTTGAGAATTATGTTCTGCTTTGTTGATACCAAGGTTAACTTTGTCTTTGTGCGCACATTGCGATAGAGTGCTTTTTGAATCCTTATGATGAAGGATTGCTACCAATACATGGTCAATGTGAGAATTGGATATCATGCATGGGGGAGTGGATGCTGATGTATGTTTAGGAATAAAAGATGGATCAGTTGATAGCTTGGAACCTTTGACTCTCCAAACTTGGGAAGATGAGAAATAATGGGTGGATACGGAAGTGTGCATTGAATTAGGACCATCTGCTTGATACACTTTGTACGTCGCTTGAGAAGCCTTATTTTTCCTTTGTGGACATCTTTGATGGATAATTTTCCCTTTTTTATTTTTCCCCATAGTTTCTTTGACTAATGGAGTTTGATAGGGATAATCTTTCTTTGTATTCTTTGGTATCCATGTGTATTTGATTTGTCCTTCATGTTTCACTACTTTTTCTTTGATGATGTTCTTTGTGCTTTGATTCAAATCTTTCTTTTGATGTTGGTCCCACTTCATAGATGGGGTGATGGGTGGATGAATATTCATGACGTGGTGGGTTGTAGTATTGACGTTAGTTTCATCATAAGGATTCTTCGTTCTCCCTATGTTGAAGTTTGCTTGAGATGAAGTTTCCCCCAGTTTTATAGAGGTATCACTGATATGTTTAGATCCCTTAATTGTCGAATAACTAAGACCTTGATAATTAGGATTGCCAATAATTTACACTGGTTCTAGGATACCCTGTTCATATAGACCTAATCCTTTTCCTTGATAATTCATCTGTCCAAAAATATTATTTGCAATAGGATATGATTTACCTTGGAAACAAGGTGCTAACCCTTCTCTTCTCTATTGTGGATCTTCAAAGGTGATATCTTCTTCATTGATAAGACAAATTTCCCTCAAAAAGTGATCCAAGTTTATAAGTGATAGGATCCTCCATAAGTGGGATAAATTATTGATTGATATTTGTGGCTTGATCTTGTGAAATATCAAATTTTAATGCTTCTTCAAGAGGTGTTGATGATCCAATGTCCACATAAAATTCTTCCTCATGATTCATTTTTGATATGCCTTCACAAGATGTTTCTGATTCACAAATTTTGTAGAAGCCTTCTTCATGACCCCTTTCTGATATGTCTCTAGCTTTTTCTATATCTTGATCAGGTGTACAAATGTTAAGAGTAGGAGACTATTGTTCCTTTGTAGTGATATCAAGAGTATGAGACTCTTGTTTTGAATGAAGATCATCCACATATCCATCCAAAGAAATCATCTCATGGGTATATGGAGGAGTATGTATATATGGATATGATTATCATTTGTGACATCTTGTATAGCTAGGAGATTTCCCATTAGACCATTTTAATATTGTGGAGATACAAATTCTTGATCTTGGTTAATTTTGGAATTGCTTTTGACATACTTTGGATCAAGTTCTTGACATGGGTCAATTTCATAGGATGGATTGCTGACAAAGGGTTCTTGGACATTGTCATTAGGAATGGGAAGTGGCTCAATATCTTGTTGATCTTTGAGTGGATTTGGATCAAGTGTTGAGTTGATGATTCTTTCAATATTCACAACCATGAGGTCGAAGGATGTCAATATATCTTGGAAATGACCACTGCTAGACTTCGGTGAAAGATGATGATCTTGCTTTGGAATAAACTCTTGAGATATGTCTTTTAACTCCTTAGGTGATGTAGATACATTGTTAACATGATCATTGGTCGATGGATCATGGATTATGTCAATAGGATGAAATAATTCTAACACTCCTTGAAATAGATCATTGTTTGAGGGGTTATGATCATGACTAAAAAGTGACTCTCAAGTGATGTATGTTGAGTTGATCATTAGATGAGGTAGAAACATATTCAAGGTGCTCATTGATGGATAGATCTTGATCATTGTTTTCAACAATTGTGGTGGAGAGATTGTCAATGTTTTCAACCATAGGATCAAATGATGTTAACATTACTTGGATTGGATTGTTGTTGGGTATTGTTGGTGGATTTCGATCATGATTTAAAAGTGACTCTTGATATATGTTGATATGATCATTGGATGAGGTAGAAACATCTTCAAGGTGCTCATTGATGGATAGTTGTGATTGACCTTGGAGACGTGATGATTGATCTTCGAGATGGGGTGATTGGGTTTTTTGTTGATGTTGTTGATCTTGATATCCAACCTCTTGAAATTGGAGATATTGTTCTTCATGTGGTTGTGGACACAACTCAATGCTTTGATGCCATGGTTTAACCAATGAAAGAGTATATTGATTTTGGGGTGGAGATGTCTCTTGGTGATATGAATAGATGATTTTTTTAAGTATAGCAATTTGATCTCATAAAATTTGATCTTGATTTTGATTTTTACACCCTTTATATAGTTGATTTGGTTGTTGGTCAAGCATATTTGGAATGTATACTTGTGGTGTTTGTATGGGATCATGGACAAATTGATTTTGGACAATGTTACGATTTGGGATGATATTTAGATTTGGAATTATAGGTTGACATTGAACATTGTTGTGGTTGGGGAACACATCACTTTGATTTAGGTAACCTTGATTTTGCATGAGGTTACCTTGAGTTGGATCAATACATTGAGTTGCTAACATATTGTTTAGACTTTAAATAACATTGGTTTGATTCACAAACATATCTATCCCTAAGTTCACCAAGTGTGTATTTGATATGTTCATGTTTGGTAAGCTTGTATTTGGTATAGTCACATTTGGCATGTATGGATTTGGTGGGATAATGTTGTTTGGAAGAAAACTCATGCATTGATTTTTTGGTTGATAGATTTGTAGGTTTTGACTTTTATTTGAATCTACCATAGGGAAAGATGTTCCAAAACTTAGATTGGGTATACTCACATTTGTTGTATCATTGAGGTTTTGTGTTTCAAAATTCAGATTGGGAAAACTCACATTTGTTGTATCATTGAGGTTTTGTGTTCCAAAATTCAGATTGAGAAAACTCACATTTGTTGTATCATTGAGGTTTGTAGGAGATAATGATCCCATGTATGGATTGTATAAATGCAAGTTTTGATAATCAATTGGTTTTGTAAGGCCTTGATAGTTTGGTTGACTTGGATTACTCATGATGTATGAATCGATTTTATATTCCATTTTTTTCTTTTGTTTTGACCTTGTTGCAAGAGTGAACCTCTAAGGTGTTTAGGACCAATGATGGTATGAAAGATGAAAGGGTGAGTGATATGGGTATTTGAAATTTTGAGAACTTTGGATCAATGTTAGACTTTGGGATTTTTCTAGATTTTGATTTTGATTTGGTTTGATTTGATTCAGATGATGGACTTGTAAATCCTAAGATGTTGGATGTTACCTCGGGATAAACTTGTCCAAAAGGATGACAATTTAACTAAATGTGTGGGGAAGGATTCATCCATACACACTTAGCCAAAGAAAGGGGATTTTGATTTTGATTGAGAGATTTACCAAAATTCTAATATGAATTATTTTTCCAAAGTTGCAAAGGTTGTTTGTGAAATGGGATTTGATTGATGTTTTGGGATGGGTGAAGTGTTTGATTTGATCCTAGATGAACCTAAGAGGACTTTGTTTGTAGGACCAAGGTAGTGAAGAACATGCTTTTCCTTAAGAGTACATCAAACCAAAAGATCAATGTTTGCTCGAAAGACCATAATACAAAAGATAAACAAGCACATGTGTAGGGTTCAATTGATTTCATCTTGATTAATGAATTTGATTTTACCACATCCAATGTCTTGCTTAAATTTCAAACTAAATGTCTATGTCTTAACTAATTTTCATCCACAAAGTCCATTACGTGGAAATCAAGAAACTCAAGGCAATAGTTCCCTATGTTGACTTTGGGGAGAAACAAATTAAGATGTGGGTCCAAATGTTTAGAAGCCTTCTAGGGATAAGAACCCCTAGGGACAAGCAGTAACACGTGGAAATTTTAAAGGTATTTGTTCTTCCCAAAGGGTTTGAAATTTTGACGATTTGTTGAGTTTTTTTTTCAATGTTTTAGATCCAAGCAAAGTGTTTCGATTCCATAGCAATGCACAACTCTAGGGTAGAAAAGGAAATATTTGTTGGATTCCCACTTGGATTTCTCCAGCCGCACATATTCAAATTGGATGATTAGAAGCTTGACCACACTGGCTCCCATCCACAACACACACTTCTCGGGTCATCCAAGCTTTGAGTTCTCATGAATCTCCCATGACAAACTCTTCATCTCTACTAAGAATCACAAGTATGTGGGAGGCTTCAGAGGTCCAACCTCCTGACACCAACAAATAGATAGGGATTTTGGATTCTACACAAATTCATTCATAGTCAAGGAACCCATTCAGAAGGCCACACAAGAGGCAAGATCAACCCAATAAAGAGTATCACCTGTTTGTCCATAGGAGGTTTTGTAATGTTGAGATTTCCTCAACATTCGAATTTATATACCAGTTGGGAGTAGCTTGGCCTTTAGCTCGTTACTGGTTTGAGTCGTTCCCTTGGGGTGAGTACTTTTTCCCACCAAGGTAGGCTCTCTAAGGGTAAACAATAGAAAATAAGTGCATTTGTACTTCGACCACCTAACACATTTAGGCGGGAGCACACACAATGCCTTTTCTTCACACGTGCATGTTTTTTTCAATTTTAAAACCCAAATTAGAAATGTGGAGGCAATCTTTTAGACAACCTAGTGTCACTAAAATGCTTTTGATTCTCAAGATCACTGTGAAGCATGAGAGAAGTGCATACACATTTGAATGGAAAGAGTTTGTAAAGAATATTGTAAAACAAGATAAAGACAAGTTCTTTTTAGCCCTCAAAAATAGAAATGAGTTCTTTTTATAGCACCAAATTTGAGTGTGAAGTTGATTTTTTAATTTTTAAAACCCAAAAAAAATGTAGTGAGTTTCTAAGGTTCTTTTTAACCAACTTTGACAAAGCTTGTGTAGATGGTTAATTTTAAGCCAAAAGTAATGCTAGTTGGTCCTAAAGCATGAATAAAAAATAACATATGATGGGTTATTTTCCCATGAGTGTTTGAAAACACTATTACAATGGATATCAACTGCTTTTTCTTTAACTTAAGTTTTCTATGTTCCTCTTAAAACATGCAATCAATGCTCAGAATGCTAGATGAGATCAAGAAACAAGAAGATATGAGGGTTAGATGAATGATTAAGCATAAAAACCCTAAAACTTAGACCAAGTTACAATGTGATTTGACTTTAGGTGTAAAATTGAAAATTTTAACTCTAAAAATAAAGACCTACACCATTGCATAGCTTATGAAATTCTACCCCATTTCAAAAAAAAGCTTTGAAAAAGACCTCTGTATGACCAAGATATGGCTATTTTAAGATTGACTAACAACATTTCCTAAAACAAAGAGCATATGCGCTAAAATATTTAGTATATGTGTTATTAAACACATTCAATGCTCTGAAACAAGAGTTAAATGTGCTGAAACATGAGGTAAATGCATTGGAACATGAGGTAAATGCACTGGAATAGGAGGTAAATGTGTTGGTTTGGGTTGTGGATGTGCTATAATAGGGCTTTGATGCACCAAAAGTCACCACCAACGCGCTGAAATGGACAGTGGATGCGCTACATCGGAATTCACAAATGGACCTGTTGGTGAAACTTGCAAAAAATATTAAAAATGGGGCTAAGCCCCACGGTGGGCACCAAAATGTCAATGCTTCAACCTAGACCTATTCAAACATGGAAAAAAAAACCATTAGTCCTCAAACAAGTTTAAACCAAAAAATTCCCTATGAAATTCATTCAAGCATAAGAACAAAAAAACAACATAAAGTATCAAATAAAAGCTAATGAAATCTCATTCAAATGCTCAAACCAGCATCCCATAGGGGAATTGGTGCTTCTTTGATGTGGAAAGAAGCCCTTCCCAATTCCTTGATAAGCTTGATGATGATATGAGATTCTTGATGTAAAATTCCAATAACCTAGCTATAGATGATGAACTTCTATGCTAAATTGGATGAAAATATGGATGATTGTAGATAATGAGCTTACATAAACTTGTGTCTTCAAAAATGCCTAAGATTATGGATCCAAATACAATAGAGAAGGCCTTTATTTATAATGAAGAAGTGTTGTGCCTTGCATAACCACCCCATCTTTTGCCTTGGTCAAAATGGGTCCCCCTTTGTTATTTTTTTATCTTTTGTTGTTCTTTCAAAACAAAGTCTGGAGTCTTTTGCTCCTAACACTTTGTTTTGTTTTGGTTTAGACTGTCGAAATCGGAGCCAAAACCAAATCGGGTTCTGAAACTTCTTTTAAAACCTGATCCGATTCCCATCCTGACAGTCTTTCTTTTGACCTTTTGTTTTGTCTTTATCGGAGCCAGAACCAGAGTGGATGTTAAGTTGGTGTTTATTGAAAATTGCAAAATCAGTATTTGTTCCTCTCCCGACTCCACTTTTTGAACTTTTTGTTTTAGTCTAGTCCTTGTGTTAAGTTTTATTATGTTGGTCTTTTGTTTTACTTTTTGTGTTTGGTTTTGTTTTTTGCTTTGTCAGCAGACCCGGACTCGGAATGGGAATGAAGTTATGGAAATTTCTTAAGTTTCTGAATCAGTTTCCATTTTGATTCCGCCCCCGCCGCTTCTGGGTCGTTGACTTTTTGACTGAAGTCGCACTGTAGTGAAGTGTTTGTTCTTCTCCAGATTCGACTCCGCTTAATTGCATTTAATGCATTAATGATAGCTGCTTGTGTAGGTAGAAACTCTAATTTTTACCTTCATTAAGGATTAAACGTATCATTATTATCATTGTTAAAAAACTTGAAGAGTGAAATAGAGCTGCTGTGAAGTCCATCTGAGCGAATCGATGAAGGGAGAAGGAGATAATTGTTTTGAATCAATTCAGAAGGTTAGCCAGGCTTTTTGTGTTCGAGGTAGGGTTCTTACTCTTGACCTTTTCTTTTGTTTGCTTTTGTATTTTCGTTCGTATTGTTTGATTGTTTTGATCTTTGAACATGATCGCTTTTTTTGCAGTTTGCATGTTTGTTTTTCTTTGTGTTCTTTCTTTTTGTTTGTTGTTCTTGTTTTTGTGCTTGCATTTCTAGATTAAATTATGTTTTATAGTGAGTTAGGGCACGACCGCTTTCACGTTTTGTCATGATTGTGTCGTGCTGGGTTAGGTTTTTAAATGCATAGTTTTAATCAGGGTTTTCACAGTGAGGTAGATTAAATTCATGTTTTACAGTAGTTTAGGGTTTATAAGATCTGTTGTTTTACTTAGGTTTCATTGCGCATTCCTTAGGTTAAATTAGCAAGGGTTAAATCCGTGCCCTAGTTTTATCATGTTTTCTAGATTAGGGTTTCGTGTGTTTCTATGATCACATTTAAAAGATTAAAATATGATGCCCTAAAATACAGTCATTCCCCATGGTCATATGAGTATAGTCTTTTATGATATATTTTAAAGCCTCTTTTCATTTAAATATGACCTTAGTTTTAATCATGGAGTTATGCGTTAAGTTGTGAAAATCTTTGATGACGTCATGGTCAATATAGCCGGAAGCGGGATCGGAATTGATTTGGAGTTTTGGATGTGTTTTTATGTTTAGTGTCAAATCTGTCTTCCATCCCATTTCCGACTCCGCTTATAGTAAGGAGCTTTACTTTATAAAAATGTTTACCTGGCAGAAGCAGGAGCGGAACCGAACCCGAATATGAAAACAAAAAATCTAAAGGAAACCAAATCAGTTTCCATTCTGGTTCCGGTTTTGGTCACTATTTCAGTTCCAACTCCAAGCCCGCTTCTTATTAGTAGAGTGTCCATTCCAGTTCCGACTCCGATCTCGGCAGTGTTGTAGAAGAAGATTATTTAAGATGTTTGTTGCCTGGTTCCGCCTTCGATGTGTGTTGGAAAGGTATGATTTTAAAGATATATTTTTGAGATATTTATTCAAGGATCTAACTAGAAATTTTGTTGCAGGAAATCTAAGAAGATGTCAGGAACATCAGGAGAAGCTTCTCAAAGAAACCGGCCTATAGGGACATCAAAGGCAGCGCCTAAACCAAAGAAAATCAAGCCTGAACAATTGTCTTATACCTTGAGGTATAATCACAGGAGTCCTGTTATCAAAGTCAGCAAAGTAGAATTAGATTGGTCGGACATCACCGATACCAATTTGGGCCAATACAATTTTGAAGAGCTATATGCAGAAACCTTTGCGGAAAGGGAAGATGTAACAGGAAGAACATAAAGAATTGTTGATTCCGGCTTGGCACATATCACTGTATTTCCTTTGTCAATCCAGTGCCCGGAGTTGATCTTGACAGCAGCTAGTGCCTACAATCCTGCGACTAGACAATGCATGGATTCATAGAACAATGTGATTATTGATCTTATTCCTCAAGCATTTCAAAATATATTTAATGTCCCAGATCCTAAGAACTTGGTGCATGAGGCAGTGGCCTTGGAGAAATATAGTAAGTATAAAGAATCCAATAAATCTCATTTGAACAAAAAGTGGTTGAAGACAAAGAAGAAATCTCTAAGCAAGCTTGCAGACCAGCCAAAGAGGGCAGATTTCTACAAAGAGGTATCCGATTTAATAATGATGTTGTCTAGGGTTTTTGGGAAGAGAGATACATTTCATTTCAAGGAGTGGATGGTTCCTTTCATCCAGACAATCTTAAATGGAGCCCAACAGTTTGATTGGCCGATGATTGTGTCAAGTGCTATTCATGATCAACTGACCAACATTAGGCAGACTAAATGTTTCTTTATGACCTCTTATATTGTGTATGCAACAACAAGGTTGGGTATCTTTTCAGGCTTAAACAGAGTGGGAATAATGGGAGTCATGGATGGACAGAAGAAAGTGTGGGAGCACTATGATCAGTTGTCTCTACAAGTTGTTGAGACTCAGTTCAGAAGAGTCAATGATGCATTCATATATGTAGTCATCAACCAATTGAATGGAGATGTAGGGTACAGGTTGAGACAAGAAGCCATGGAATTCATTGCTGAATGGGGATGTTGGTACATTCAATACCCCAAATTCACATATTTTAGGTTAGTTGGTTTTGAAGGCCATCCACATCTGCTTCCAAGGTGTTGTGATAAAAAAATAGTATTGATGGAATTTGTATATCAAGCTCTTGGAGTTAATGCTCAGTTTGGAATAAAGCATAAAACAGGATGTCACAAGTTCCCCATGAAGTTGGGTGAGTATGGTTGTCAACACTTGGTAGGAGCAAAGGTGGTTTGTAGTGAACTGATACAGTTGAAGTTAGGTTTATACATAACTCGTAGGAAATTTGATCCGAAGGGTAAGATGTATGCTTTATTGCCTTCAGTGTTTGACAAGCATTTTAATTTATTAGAAGATTTTTGGAGTGAGCGACAAGATGAGTATGACTTGAGGAAAAAGAATTATGAGAGGTTATCTGTCTCACTCATGGCAGAACTTGGAGTTAAAAATGATATTCCTGACACATTGGTGGATGATGGAATTGTATTAGATCCATCTTATGAGGCTTTAAACATAGGAACTAAGAGCCTGGATCCAATTGACTGGGATGCTGAAGAAACTATTGATATTAAACAGATAGGAAGAACAGTCTTGCATCGAAGTGTTAACTGGTTGGTGTTAAGAACCAAGACTCCTCAAGGGCCAGCCCCTAAAAAGGGTAAGGGATACAAAAGGATCAAAAGGAAGACACCTCCTAGAGAGCCTTTGGAGTTCTTTCCCCCATACATCGAAGAGATAGAACTTGAGGCGGTAGATGATGAAGAGGAAACACAAGAAGGGGATGTTCAAAAGGGATCGACTGTTTCAACACCTACATTAGGTGAATCATCTGCACAAGTCCCACTTGCAAAGAAGAAGAGTAAAGAAATTCAAAAGGGAGCTCTTCATAGTATGGTTGAAACTACAAAGGGAAAAGAAGTGGAGAAGGAAATTCATGATGTTGGGACAGATTCAGATGAGACTGTGTCAAAGAAGGATATGCAAGAGAATGTGCCTCTAGAGGAGGATACTGAGCAGGTTTTGACACAAGAAGATCAATGGACGCTGTTTGAAGAGGCAAAAAAGGATTCTGATGCAAGGGCTGCAGCCCTAGAGAAATAAAAGGAAATTGATGCCAAGGCACAAGCTGATGCTATACTGCACCAGCAACAATTAAAAGCCAAACAAACAGAAGCTAAGGCAGCGGCTGATGAAGTAGAGAGACCGAAAAGGCAACAAGAATATGAACTCAAGGTTAAAGAAGAGAATGACAAGTTGGAACTAATACAAAAGATTCGTGACCTTGAAGAAGAGAAGGCAAGGAATCAGAGGGAGAAAGAAGTCTTGGTTGCTAAGTTGAAACTTGCAGAGGAAGCTTGCCAAAAGGAAGAAGAAGCAGAAAGATTAAGAAAGGGAAAGAATGCCGAAGAGATGGTTAAGAAGTAGCAAGAAGAAAAAGAAAAGACAGAAAAACTTAAGGCTTTAGAGGCGGAAAGACTAGAGAAAGAAAGACTAGAGGCTTTAGGAAAAGAGAAACTAGAAAAAGAAGCTCTAGAGAAGGAAAAATTGGATAAGTAAAGATTGGAAAAGGAAAACGTGGAGAGAGATCGATTGGAGGAAGAGAGGTTGAAGAAAGAAGAGGAAGATAGAAAGATAAAAGAACAAAATGATAGGGAAGAGGCTGAAAGGCTTGTGTAGATGCATATAGTGCAAGAACAACAAAATAAATCAAGGGTTGATTCTCAACCCCAAGCTCATGTACAACCACCTTCTATTACTATTGCTTCCTCTTCTACTATGATGACTACTGCTCCATGTGCTCCCACTTGGCTAAAACTGGACCTGCAGAAAAGAATGGTAACACCTTCACAACCTCTCAATTGGGAGGATATGATGAAGGAGATTATACAAGAGAGGCCTAAAAAGAAGGCTAAAATACTACACTCTACCAGACTCTAGGAGATATTGTTGCTGAGTGTGCCATGCCAATGACATAAAAGGAGGTAGGGGACATGTAGTTAACAAATTATCAATTGAGTATTGTCAACTTGGGAAGGCCCACTAGGAATCAACAGATGAACCTAATTGATGTGATGGCTTCAACAACCAAGTCAAGAATGATAAAAGATAAACAGAAGAAAGATGAGCTTAAGGATCAGTTGGATCAATTGCATTCATTTTTGAAAAGTGTTTCCTCTCCGAGATCACAATAAGTAATGACCATTGAGACTCCTATTTTGTTAAGCAAAAAGGAGGTAGATGATTTGGTGCAGGTAAGAGGCAAAGCGGAGATGGTAGACAGAAGGGTAGACAAGTTGAATCAGGAAGTAGGTGAATTTTTGGTTGAAGGTTTTGAGGTTCATAAAGGGACAAAAGAGTTGATAAGAGAAATGCAGCAATATATTGAAGCATCAGAGAAACAAGAAGAGGAGTATAGTCAAAAATTGGAGAAGGTTAGTACATTGCCTTTGACTACTCTTCTTGAACAATCAATACTTGAGGGGGATAATAAGGATTTTGTGGAGAAGACCTCTTGTATACTCCAATTCAGGACAGATTTCTTGTGTAAACATAGGAGTGAGGTCCAAGATGCTGTTAATAATCTGATTGAACAATTTGAGGAGTTGGAGGCGGTTATTGCTATCATAGTAGATGTAAATGTATTATCAAAGGAAGGCATGTCTTTGAGTCAGATAAAAGAGAGATGGAATGAAAGATTTAGAGGACTCATGCAGAAAGGAGATGATGGAGAAGATCTGATGATAGATCGACTGATGGATGTCAAGGAAGAAATAAAATCTGCTAGAAGAGAGTTGACAAAAATAAAGGATATGAGAGGGTTTGCTGCAATAGAATTGGAGCCAATCAAGTTTGAAGACAATTGGGTTGATGGGCCAGAATTAGATGTGTTATAGCAAGTCTTCGCCAGTTATGATGAGTTCATTGCAGATCCAACTTCACATGCGTAAATCTCTTGCATGCATGACTTTCTTCTTCTTTGCATGTTGCATGCAACACTAACAGTTTTGAAGCGCATGACCTTATTTCTCTACTATTTTCTATTCTCCAGTTTAACTGAATGTCTAATGTAAGAACTCAAGATCAAATTGATCTGAGTTTCCAAGAGATTTTTTAGTTCCTAAAAGGGTGGATGACCTAAAATAGAAGTGGAGTTCGAATTTTTGTATATCTATAAATACCCTTTGGGTATCATATTGTAAGGGTCAGCTAATTAAGAATAGAAGTGGCTTACCTGATATTAGGAGATAGAATTTTGTAGTGATTACTGAGATATATTGTTACTAGATACTTTACAGTTAATAAAATTACAAGTTTATGCAATATGGTGTTAAAATTGAGTTGTTTTGTTTGATAAGGCTAATAAGTTATAATCTATTTGAATGCCAGTGATTGTGTTGAAGCATGAAAGTTTCTTATGTGATGAAAGTCATTAGAAGAAACTAGATTTAAGGATTATCTTGTTAGATTATCATTGAATAAAATTTATTGAAGTCTATTGATCTATAATCTCAATGATGAATGAATGTGTGTTGTCTTGAAATCTTTGAAATATTTGTGATGTGTAATTGTCAAGTTAATAAAGCACCTAAAATGTATGCAATGGTATAGATTATTCTATAGATTGTGTCATCTTATGGTTTTCTTGATCTGATTGGAAAAACATTCATTGTTGAAGATATATGTCAGGATGCTAGATAAGTTTTGTTCATTTTTACTGGTTTACCCTATGATCCATCTTTTTCTTTTGTTTTAAAACCCCATTGATCTGCTAAAACAGTTCGGTAAAATGAGTCATTGCTTGCATTCTTTTGTTACCAGCATAGGCCCCTTGAACATTACATTTGCATGAACCGATTGAGTGACATCAGACAGTTGAGAACCAACTACCAAGACCTTGGGAGTTAGGCTACTATATGTTGTCTTTCTTTTTCAGGAGAAATAGAGTAGAAATATTATGTTTTAACGTTGTTTGTGTCATTTTCACCATCAACAAGAAGGTTGGAAGAATGAAGAATATAATGAATGTGGGATTAAAGAAGGGACCAATGGAATTGTGCCACTTGTCAAAATGCTAATGAAGGAGAGTGGAGCACATTTTGAACAATGTGCATGTTAAATGCATGTAGGTAAAATTTGAATTTGAAGAAGTGACTTGTGTAAGAGGGGATGTAAGAGGAATTAATGCCAAGTTGGCTCGAGGAGATGACATGTAAGAGCCTTTAATGCCAAGTTGGAGGACAAAAGTCCTTTGGGAGGGAGAATTCAAATAAGTGGAATATTCTAAGAATATGCCATATTTGAATGAGAATAGGGTACTTAATAAATCAAATAAATTGATTTACATCTGCAACTTGCAAAAGCTAGAGGAATGGATGATTAGTGTTAGGAGCTAAGATTAATTAACTTAGAGGAGATTAGTTTGATTGTGACATTTGATTTAAATACTTGAATTTATTTAAATTAAATTAGAGGATATTGGTAGATTAGTAATTTAATTAAATAAATTTGATTTATTCAATTAAATGAAGACCATTATGATTTAATTAAATAAAGTTGATTTATTTAATCAAAGAGAGAACATTAAGATAAAGTTAATTTATTTAATCAAAGAGAGGAATTTAAGATTTAATTAAATAAATTTGATTTATTTAATTAAAGGAGGAACATTAGGATTTAATTAAATAAAGTTGATTTATTTAATTAAGGGAGGAATTTAAGATTTAATTAAATGAAGTTGATTTATTTAATTAAAGGAGGAACCTTAGGATTTAATTAAATAAAGTTGATTTATTTAATTAAGGGAGGATTTTTTTATGAATTATTTAATTAATTGGTTAGTAAAGAAATGATCAAGGAAGAATTGAAGTTAGTTAATTAGAATTGAGTGCATGATATCAATCAGGATATTTTGAGTGTCTATAGTCCCAAACCACCAAATCTAGGCCACACAACCTAAAAACACTTGAATCATGATTGGATGCTGATTTATGTTAGGATCATCCTCGAAAAGATGCATTAAATGAGGCTTGTGGATGTAAAACGAGGCCAATTAAAGCATAAAGAAGCCCAATTATTAATGACAACCTTAGAAAAGTGTTAAAGTGTGTTACAACACTTTATAACACTCTAGATAGGGCATTATTAATTTTGTTAGTTCACAACGGCCCAAGACCTAATGTGAATGTGTCAAACACATTACAACACTAAATCAAGGCAACATTCAGCTCAATTTTACAAGGAGGGCCCAAACAAGCAAGGAAAAGTACAAGGGATACTTTTTTTGTTGCCACATTTAGCCCCCACTTTAGTGAGAGGATGAACTTGCTTCAAACTCACACTAAAGTAGACAATCACACATCAAGAGGGGTCCAAGTGCATCAAATGTTGGTAAGATAGGATGACAACTATCAAGAGGGGTGATCAAGCCCCCAAGATCAAGATCCCATGGTAAACCAACATAGACACAAAATAACATAAATGATAATGATATAAAGAGCATCATTAAGGCACAAGCATACACTACCAAAGACAAAATAAAGGAATAAAGGTAAAATAAGGGTGGATCAAGCTTTGAACATTTGTCCATCATGATGTGGATCAGATCTAGGTTGTTTGTTCGAAAAATGCATGCTCACTTTGAGACAACGAAACTTCAGTCTATCCGTTGTGTAAGTAATCCAAGAATGTGAGGCACATACACACATGGCTGGTATGTACCCACACACACATGTGAGTGGCTATGGGAAAGTCATGCCTTAGATCGGCTTCTTGACATACCATACCAAAGTTATATCTCATGATAACTTTGATAAGGCGCCACACAAAAATGAACTTCGAGCTTCATGAGGCAAGCAAAGCTTCGTATGCTTGGAACTCATGAAAAAACAAGATGGCTCTACAGGCATGCAAAGTGCGTTATGCAAGGTGGCCATATAACTAAAAATGAAAATGCAACAATAAAGAACATTCAAAGGAGTCTTTCTTAGTTCATACAAGGTTTTTAACTTGAAGGGAACATTGTCTCTAATGTCTCCAAGAGAGGACCAACCAAAGAATAGAAGATTCACAAAATAGGGGATGCAATGCATCTCATCAATCCACTAAGAGGAATATAATATGCTAAGAGAGATCACACTCTTGAGGGACATCACACCCAATGTCACCACAAAAAGAAAAATGCATCATATGAAATAAAAATACTGCACCATGAAACATGAAAAAGAATAATGCAAAAGAATAATGCCAATGTATGCCCCCACTTTAAAGAAATTGCTAAACACCATGCTGTGATAAATTACTTTAAAGTAGCAAATGATAAATGGTAACAATAAAGAAGACGTGAGAGATAACTTGGAAAGCCCTATGCCAATTCATATGTTTCCAAATAAAGCTACTACATGTAAAAGAAAATAGAAAAGGGGTTGCCCCCAAAATGAAAAAACCCAAACACACATAAGGGATCCATGGATTTGGGGTCAATATGTTCTTGCTACAATTTTTTTAAAGAGCTCAGAACTGTCATCATTCCCCAAATACTCATGGAACTAGAAGAATGACACAAAGAGAATGAAAAAAAAGAAAAACCTTTCGGGTCAACATGGAAGAGACATGAATGTCTCAATGCCTTGTGTCATCCCCAAAAGGAAAAAAAAACAAGACAAAGAAAAGATAAAAGGAGAAAAATAAAAGGCTTACGACATATAGAAGAATGAAGGTACAAATAGAGGAATTTCACAAAGAGAGAGAACATCAAATAAAATAGCATGGGGGATCACATTACACATATACAATCACACAAAAGACAAGAAATAATGAAAAATACTAGTAAGGCACATGCAAGTCAACCTAAAGTAGGTCATCTGCATCCCAATCATGTTCATTGTATACTGGAGGCATACAACTAACCAAAGGGACAATGCCAAGTGTCAAACTAGGCCCATCACCAGGTTCAACACTCTTCTTAGGAGAATTGTCGTTTAAGCTCATAGAAGAGAAAAACAATGTATTCAATTCATTATGCACCTCCTCATCAATTTTAGTAATCTCCTCATCATCATCTAAATTAATCACAATAGGAGGTCGAATGATAATGTCTAAAGAAGGGTTCAACTCCTATTGTGGCTTCATTTTAGGATCTTTCTATTTTTGGGCAGGGGTGTACTCATTACACATTGCTTCAGTCAATTTTGGATCTTAAATTTATTTGTTTTATTTCTTCATTTAACCTATGAGCAAGGGGACAATGTCTACGCCTATGCTCTCTACCACCTTTGTTTCTTTTAGTTCAATTTTCAAGTTGTGTTTGTGTAGGAGTGGGTTGATCAACCATAGGTTCCTTTTCTTCCCCAAGGGGAGGAACAAAAGGAACCATGGGAGGTTGTTTGAAAACTTTTTGTTTGACTTTGTAAACTTGTTTTATTCTAGGAGGCGTGAGGGGATTGTTTTCATTGTCTATTGATCTCTTGTAGGAAATAGGTGAAGGTTTTGTCTTAGGTTGGTCTTGGTTATTTGGAACTTCTTTAGGTTCAATCATGGTTTCATCAAGGATGGTAGGCTCAGTTGTAGGTTGAGGCATGTTTCATAGGGATAATTCTACTATTTTATTTTCCTTGAAATTTTGATAGGATTTGAAAAATAAGTCTTCTCATGGTTTGATAGGTTCTATAGGCTCAGGCCAAAAGAAATCTAATGAAAAGTTTCTACAGGAAGACAAAGGGTTGAAGCCACTATGATGGATGGTGAAATTTCATTGTCAAAGGGAAACTTTAAGCATTTATGTACGACTGACAAAATGAAATTCATGGAGCGAAGCCATGGATAGCCTAGCTTCACATGAAATTGATTCGACTGTAGGATGATGGAGAATGAGATATCTAATGTTTTTGGTCCTATTTTTAAAGGAAGAGTGATTGATCCCATCGTAGGGCAAGTGAAACCGTTATGCATCTTGATCCATGCTTTCGGTTTATCATATATATCTTGATAGAGGTCATGCACAAGTAAAAAATCCTGAGTGATCACATTCTCTCCACAAATATGATCTATTAATATCCCATTAGTGGGCTTGTCATAGATTCAACCAACTATGTAAAGAGGACCATCGGGTGCATGTTTAAGTATATCTTGTGAGGAGAAAGCAGTCTCAAGAGGCTTTTTAGTTTGTCCCTTATGAGGAATAATGTCTATCACTCCTACCATATCATCCATAGGATCATTATCTATAGGATTATGTTGAACAATGTCATTTTTATAATCATCAGTATCAACATTCATCACATCATTCTTTGTAGTTTCACTAGATTTGATAAATGAAATGTTATGATTGGGCATAGGGTTGGCAAATATTTATAAATTTTGGTTGGGAGGGGAAAATTACTTATTTCCTAGATCATTAACAACTCCGACGAAAAGCCGACTGGAATCAATGAAGTCTTGCACTAGATGTTTAAGATGCTTACAATGTTCCATATCATGTCCATTTTGACGGTGATAATGACAATAAATTTTTTCTATACTTTGTGGGAAATGGTTTATTAGGATCGAGAGTTTTAACGGGAGGAAAGGTAATCATCTTCTATTCTAAGAGTTGTGATATTGTGTTGTGAAGGGTATCAAGTAAGGGAGTGAATTGTCTTTTCGGATCCCCATAGCTAAAGGGCATCACAACTTTAACAATGAATACTTGGTTATTAGTATTCTAAGTTGTTTGTTGAGGAGGATTGAATTGAAGGAAACTTTTATTTTGTTTTCTAAAGGGTTGAGAATTGATTTGCTTTACAAATTTGAACCTCTCAGTATAGCTAGAGGTGGATTTTGTATCTCAACTATTAACCAAGTTTTGATAATCACGGAGGGCAGTACATAAGTGCATGAAGGAGGGAAATTTCATCATGGTAAGTTTGTCTTGTATCTTACTTTGCAAATTCTCTATGAACATCTTTTGAATATGAGGATCAAGAACCTTGACATCGATTTGGGAATAAAGCGATTGATATCGTGAGATAAAATCTATAATCTTTTTTTCTTTTTTTCCTTGCATCTCATCAAATCGGCCAAGGTCATTTTAGGAGTCATATGCACTTGGAAATAGTTAAAAAATGCCTCAAAAAGTTCATTGAATGAACAAATTGAGTTGTTTGGCAATGAAGAAAACCACTCTAAGGCAATATCCTTCAAGGACATAGGGAAAAGCTTAGCTAAGAATTTATCATCAAGGACAAAGTCACTACATAAGGTGGTATAAGCATTAACATGGTTAGAAGGATCACCCTTCCCCCCATATTTCTTGAATCTAGGCACCTCTACACCTTGTGGCATCGGTGTTCACTATATCTCCAAGGACAATGGACTGATTTTGACATAATATGTAGGTGGGCCATTTTGATTTTGGTTGATGGTGGAAACTTGTTTTTGAAGGGATGAAACAATTTGCAAAAGTTGATTTATGAGAGGTTCATTGCTTGTATTATGAGATGGAGGTGAAAAGGGTGGAGGAGTGTATGTGTTCGAGGGACAACTGAATGGAATTCTTATAGGTGGTAAGGTTGTAGGAGATATGACATGCGATGCCACAAAAGTACTAGAGATGCTAGTGGAAATACCCAAGGAAGGAATCACATTACTAGTTGGTTGCATTGTTGTTGTGATTTGAGGGTTGGTATAGGTAGAAATAGAGGCAATTGTTTTGGAAGGAGGAATTTGGGTTCCTCCTTGGCTTGTGACATTTCTTGTAGGTAAAGGACAACTATTGTTTGAGGGGAAGTGTTTTCCAAAGATTTGAACTATGTTTTTCACAAGGTTGAGTCCATCTTCACTTTCAAACATGCGATGAATGTTATCTATGGTCGGGATGGCAATGGTTGAAATGTTGTCATTTTGCACTTGATGTTGTAGGTTTTCTAAATCTTCACGAATTTGGATTATGTTTTCTTGCAAAACACTATCAATCCTTGTTTCAACATGCATCACACTACTTGAAGGCAAAGGGTTGTTAAGGGTATTGTCCATGTGTACTAGTGTCAATACTAGGAGTGAAAGAGCTAGACAACCCAAGATCCATAATGATTGTGCTATCTTGGGATGCCATGAGTCTCAAACTTCATCTCACTATAGTATTAGAAATAGGACACCAAATACTCATGCAAGGGATACTAAATGCAAGATGAATGCAAATGAAATTTAAAATAAGTACAATGAAACGAATATAACAAAAACTTTGTAAACTAAAACATAAAGGTATCAACAACAAATAAAAGCACAAAAACAAAGCTTTAAATTTTGGAAAATGCAGTGCAGAATCTACACTGGGACATTCACCCTGAGGGGCGTATGAGTCTCAGTGGTTTTTTGGGTGCTAGCAAGAAGTTGAGTCCACTTTCTGGCCAAAAAGTGGAAGTGTTTTCCCTGATTTTCAGAATTTGACACATTTGACCTTAAAATTTGAAGCACTTAGAGATGGAATCTTCGAAAACACCACCAATCGTAAAATGTAGTACTCAGAGTCTAGTCTCCAAATATGTAATTTATTTCAATACCCAGATGGTATAAATTGAGTTTCAATAGGGGTTTCTAAAAACCACTATTTAAAAGTCACTTTGTTTTACCATACCATGCACATGTACGTCATCCATATTTTGACATAAATTATCGTATTTTTCCAAATCCTTTTGGGAAAAGATTTGTAACTCACTGAAGCACGTTTTTGATATTTTTTGTATTTTTTTATTGAATATTTTTTTTTGTTAATTTTTTATTGGCCATATTTGGTGTTTTGAAAAATCGTCATGTACGTCAATCATAAGATGACCTAAACCTATCATTTTTTTATTTTTTATTTTAAAAATTGAAAATAATTGTCTAAAGTACGTTCTCATGCAATCTGTTCATCAAAAATTTATGTTAATAAAAAGTTATTAAAATATTAAAAAACCTTGATAATTCAAGTTTATGGACCTGTTTCATCAAAAAATAATTGAAAAAAGGAAAAATAATCCAATTTTGTAAAAAAAATTACATATTTGGAATCTACAATGTCTCATCTATGATGGGTTTTAATTTCGTCGAAAAATTCAGCAAAAAAGGTCGTCAACCATATGTCCAAACTCACTATTTTTCTTTAACATTGTTAGGACCTTCAACTTGCAGGTCAAACCAGTTTGAAGGCCTAGGTTCAAAATCCCAAAGATTTTCCTGAACCAGAATCCAAGCCAAAAATCCGACCACAAAGCAAGGGGGATTTCAAATTTTTAAAAATGGGATCTCGTTTCCTAATATTAAATTGGGGACCGTTGACATGGAAACGAGATCCCATTTCCTTGTCAATGGTCCCCACATTTAATATTGGGAAATGGGGTCCCGATTATAAAATAGGATCCCGTTTTAAATAAATGGGATCTCGTTTCTTTTTTACCATTTTTTTAAATTACTAGCAAATTTTTACTGTGAAGTCTACAATTTCACATGTACAGCCGAGTGTGACATATTGGGCTATTTTCTATCAACTTTTGTCTTTACAAGTGTTCAACTTGCATTTTGGATTGAATTTTTCAAAGTAGACATCATGTAATCAGTTTTTGAAGTGGAATTGTGTTAGTTTTCTACTAGTTTGGAGGAACAAAAGAGGAAGACTTTTGTTTTTATAGGTCTTCAACTTGCAATTTGGATTGAATTTTTGAAAGGAGGCATCATGTAAATAGTTTTATAAGTGGAATTGTGTTAGTTTTCTACTTGTTTAGAGGAACAAATGCGAAAGAATTTTGTCCTTATAGGTCTTCAACTTGAAATTTGGATTGAATTTTTTGAAGAATTTCACTATTGATATTCATTTGTGCTTGAGAATTTTATAATCATGGGTTCAAATGCTCGTAATAAGAGGAAAGATAGGAAGGAATTGACTCTTGAAGAGATTCAAGAAAAGAGAGATAAGGAGAAACAAAGACAAAGACAAATAAGAATGTGAATTAAATCAATGAATGATGGTGGTGCATCCAATTCCAGAACTATTGAAGATGAAAACATTGAGGAGGCCATGGTTGTAGATGAAGCTAATTTGTAAGAATTCAATTTGGAAAATAATATGATTATACAAACAAGTCCTAGTATGTCTTCAAATCCCTATTTCAATGCTATGGAGAATGTTTCAATAGGCACAAATCCAGGTACGTCTTCAAATTTACATTTTAGTGAAATGGAAAATTAGTTTATAGAAGTTTTACAAGATGATGGACTTAATGATGTTGACATTGATAATATTTAGAGAGATGATTTTGTTATAGAATTAGTCGAAAATACATTAGAAAATGAAAATAAAAATTGTTTAAATGTTGTTGAAAATGAAAATGAAAAATCTTTTGTTGAAAATGAAAATGAGAATGATCCTTTTGTTGAAAATGAAAATGAGAACGATCCTTTTGTTGAAAATGAGAACGAAAACCGTTTTGTTGATGAAAATAAAAAACGAAAACAGTTTTGTTGATGAAAATGAAAATCTAGAATGTGATCTTGAATTTAATGAAAATACTTTTTTAAAAATTGAAAGTGATGTTTTAGATAATCTTCCTGGTAAGATTTCTTGGAGGCAAATAAGAACACATGCGAGTAGAATATACAGAAAAATATTTTATCGTAAAAAAACTTGCATTTCAATGTCAACTAATGATGCAATTGATGAGAATACTAAAAATGAGGAAAATAATGAAAAAGTTAAGCTTTTTGTTAAACCAAGAGGAAAAGGTGAATCATTAAAACATGTTATGTCTATTGTTGCTAGTTCCATTCAATCTATTGGGAAAAATAGTCAATCTAAAGATAAAAATGCAGCAAGAAGAGCTATAACAACTGCTATAGTTAATAAAGAAACTTTGAATAAAATAATAGTAAGTAATATTAGTGAAGTTCTACAAATACATCCTAAAACATTGCTAAGAGTGGCAAAAGAAGAGAAAGTATACAAAATTATCCAATTAACGAATGTTGGAGTTTTATGGTCGACTCTTGAGGTCTGACATGAAATTGAATGTTCAAATTAATTCTTTGATTGAAAAATATTGGCATGATAATACTAGGGTATCATCTAATGCTAGAGATGTTTTAAAACTAAGAGTGGGGTCCAAAGTTCATGATCCTCATCCAAAACACCTATTAGATACAACACAAACTGAATTTTATAGAAAATTTTGTGGTGATTTAGTGTTACTTGGTAATATTAAAATAACTCAAAGGTCTTTTTCAAAATATAAACCCTACTATGTAAAAATTAATAAGCAACAAATATCTTGTTGTTGTAAAACACATGTTCAATTTCATTTTTTTATGATGTTTTTCGATATATATGTTGTACTTTTCATACTAACATGATTATACAAGAATGTGGTATTAATATGCCACCTGAAACAATAAGGGATTTTATATCAAATTTTTTTTTGTGAAAGATCTAATGGTAAATTATTTTATTTAAGTTCTTGTATTTCTGGAAAATGCACTAGATGTGGAAATATTTCATTCTTAAGAATTTGTATCCATGAAAATATTGATAATGATTTTGGACAACAATTAGTAGATGTTAAAAGATTTAAGAATGTTGACTATTCTTCAAAAGATGGAAAAATAGGAAAGCGTTGTGATTTAGTTACAAAAAGAGTTAGTGTACATGCATTCATGAGTGAATTTAATAATAAGATTGTACCAAAATATGGCATGGACTCTCAATATGCTCGATGGCTTAATGGCTAATTTCGCGCATGTAGAAACACATTTCCAATTGGTAGTTTACTTTCAATGGTTGATTTTGCGGAAAATTATACTCTAGCTCCGCAAGAGGAAATTCAATCACAGTATTATAATTCAGTGCAAGTAGCTATGTTTGTCCATATTATTTATAGACATGCAGATGATAGCACAGAGGATGAGAGAATTTTTTTGAGGGAGTATCATTTTTATTTTGAGTGACAACTGGTTACACTCGTTAGAGTTTGTTCAATACTATTTCAATACTATTTCAATACATTTTATATAAATTTAAGAGAAAGAGGAATCCATATGACATAACACCTCATATGGTTAGATAATTGTATGGGGAAGTTCAAGAATGCTCAAATGTTCTATTGGTTAAGTAAGTTTCACAAGGAACTTAATGTCCAACATATATGGAGTTTTTTTGAAGTTGGGCATGGTAAATGAGAACATGATGGAGCTGGTGTATGTGTCAAAAGGATTCTTTCTAGAGAACAATTAAAATTCGAAGATGCAGTAAAATTTAAAGGTGCACATGGGATTGTGGATTGGTGCAATACAAGATTATCTACACCTATTTCAAGTGAGTACTCTACAGTTCGTCTATTCTTTTGGTTGGTTGAAGAAGATAACATTTTACCTAGAGTTGACTATGAGACAATCAATGGATCTACTAAATGGAATTCATTTAGGAGTTCGACAACAAGCACATGGACTATCTAGACAAGGGAGCTTGCATGTTTTTACCAATATTGTATCTCAAAGCATGTGAAAATACAGAATGGGTTGAAGAGTGGGAGCTAAGGTCATTGACACCTGCATAAGAACACAATCAATATGAAAGAACTATTGAAGAAAATGATCAAGTGTTTGCATCTGAAGACTATGATCGTGTTTTAGACCTTGTACAAGAAGGTAATTTAATTCAATTTTTTTCACTTTATTAAGTTATTTTGCAATACTAAATTATTTATATGGATACACGTAAGTTAAATTAAATCAATTTTTTTTTTGTAGGACATGTGTATGTTGTTGTTGCACCTGAGGGGAATGAAGAGGAAACAAAATATTGGGTGGGTCATTGTGTGGAGACTAAACATAAGTTAATAGCACCTCGAGAAGATGATGATGACTATCATTATCCAACAAGTATGGTGATCCCCTTAAGAAAATTTTGATAAAAAGTATTTGATCGGGCCTTTTTTAGAACAAGTATTTGATCCCCTTAAAAAAATTTTGAGAGCTTATTTGATGATGGTTTTCATGTTTTCGAATAGGATCGATGGTGGTTGTTGGAACTTGGTTACGAAAATACCTGATAAGGAAGAATGGTCTACCTACATTTGAAGATTATGAAACACATAAAAGGAGTATACACTATTCACATTTGGTGTTGGCAATAAATATAAAACTAGATTAGTATCGTGGAAGACCTACAAATAAAGTGCTATGGACAATTTCTATGGAAGAGCATGAGACAATCATAGATGTGTTGCAAAAGAGAGAGGATGCAGATGGTACAATGGAATAAGTAAATATAGGTAAATATAGTTTTAGTTTTATATTGAGTCCTTTTAAATAGATAAAATACATATTTTCATATTTCTCAAGTGTGTTATTAGTTGAAATTGATTTAAATTTTCCTTTTATATATCCTTAAGCCATAATCATAAAATGGAGAGTCCATGTAGATTCAACCTAGACAACATAGAATACTTGGTAAAAACAGGAAATTATTAGTTCAATTATATTTAAATACATGTTTTTATTATATATTAATAGTGTGTGTACATTAATAGCTAAAATTGATTTATTATCATTTTTGTATCCTTAAGCCATCATCTCATTGATCTTATACTTTGAAACAAAAAGGAGAGGATGTCTGGATACAACCTACACACATGTGTGGAATACTTTTAAATACAAGTACTTGAGTTGTGTACATATAGATAGTTTTATATAAATTAAATGTGCATGTTTTCCTACTTTAAAACTTTATATTTGATTGTATAATAACTAAATATCATGTATAATTTATTGTTAAATCAATTATATCCTTAAGACATCATATTAGGACCCCTTAAGACATCCCCTTAAGACGTGTCATAATTAGCACATATCCTAAATATTATACTTAATTATATATCATTTGTTATGATAACTCACCCTAAAGTATAATACTTGTTTATACCACTTATATTTATACTTAATTATACTCTTCTTTGATCCCCTTAAGACGTTGTATTAGGACCCCTTAAGACATCCCCTTAAGACAACTTATAAATTAGTGTTGGATGCTATTATTTGTTTTGACAACTTATAAATTAGTGTTGGATGCTATTATTTGTTTTGACAACTTATAAATTTGTGTTAGATGCTATTATTTTTTTTGACAACTTATAAATTAGTGTTTTCTATGGAACATGAGGTCAAGAGGACTTTTATGTTCTTAAGTTTTCTCTAACACTTTGCATGATTTGTAAATATAGAACCTAAAGCCTAGGAGATGATTTATAAACCATAGGACCTAAATCATAGGAGATGAGCCCTAAAAAACCCTAGAAACCCTAAACCATAAATCATAGGACCTAAAGCCTAGGAGATGAGCCCTAAACCATTAACCCATATAGATTTGATATTATAAGCATCTCATGAACCCTAGAAACCCTAAACCCTAAACCATAGGACCTAAAGCCTAGGAGATGAGCCCTAAACCATTAACCCATATAGATTTGTTATTCTAAGCATCTCATGAACCCTACAAGCCCTAAACCCTAAACCATAGGACCTAAAGCGTAGGAGATAAACCCTAAACCATTAACCCATATAGATTTGTTATTCTAAGCATCTCATGAACCCTAGAAACCCTAAACCCTAAACCATGGGACCTAAAGCCTAGGAGATGAGCCCTAAACCATTAACCCATATAGATTTGTTATTCTAAGCATCTCATTAACCCTACAAAGCATAAACCATAAACCATAGGACTTGAAGCATAGGAGATGAACCCTAAACCATTAACCCATATAGATTTTTTATTCTAAGCATCTCATGAACCCTAGAAACCCTAAACCCTAAACCATAGGACCTAAAGCCTAGGAGATGATCCCTAAACCATTAACTTATATATATTTGTTAATCTAAGCATCTCATGAACCCTATAAACCCTAAACCATAAACCATAGGACCTAAAGCATAGGAGATGAGCCCTAAACCATTAACCCATATAGATTTGTTATTCTAAGCATCTCATGAACCCTACAAATCTTAAACCATAAACCATGGGACCTAAAGCCTACGAGATGAACCTTAAAATATTTTTTATTCTTGGTATGTTGATCTATTTTGGGAGGTTGTTAATAAAAATGCATTGAACTTATGAATTTCCATAACAAATGTTCACTTAGATAAAGTTCTATTATGGAAGATTTTTAAACATATTTTGAGGTGTTTCATTTTATCATTTAATTGTTAAGATATATATAGAGCACTATTAATCATAGAAAGAAGGGATAAATAATTAGTACTATAGAGAAGGGGGATTCACTACTCATGAGTTATATTCACTCAGAGAGCCTTAGGGGGTGAAATGCTCTAAACTACCTCAAGGAATAATGGTGAGAGTTCTAGAATCAGAAAGAGCAGGTCACAAAGATTCTCTGGACAAACTGACAAGCTCTTGGCCAAAAGATGACAACATAAAATACAGACGACAGTGCAGCGCATTGGCATCCCAAAGGCGTGCTAGCGTCTCGTACAAACCAGAGATAACTTTTATCACAAAAAATAGCTAAGCGAGTACTTCTAATCTGATCATTGAGAACTTCTAAAATGTAGGAAAAGCTACAATAGACTGAAATAGAAATGATAAAGACAAGGAGAAGAAGGGAAAGGAAATTCTTACAACTGCACAAGTGATGAAGCCTCCAACACGTGGATGTCTTCAATACCTGCAAGTGTGATATCTGGAGAAATTGTTGGGGCTGTATAGGGATTTTCCTCATTCAAACCCCCTATTTTGGTGTTCTTACCTCCACAGATGACCAAATAGAAAGAGAGAGAGTAACCGAAATGGACAAAGTGCATGGTGAAAGAAAAACCCACTTCGGAGTAGAACCCACACCACAAAGTAAGAGTGATAAAAGAAAACATCACTCAAGGAGGAGAGCCCGCATCATGATATGTAAATGCAATAGATAGAGGAATGGAATCCCAAGATGCTCACAAGCATAAGGAAAGGGAGATAGAGTTGAAAGATCTAAAAGAGCTACAAAGGAGTATTGAAAAAGGTGTTGCTAAGAGAGTTTGAAAGAGCTTATGTTGTAACAAGTTGTGTGGAGCTATGCAAGCAAAGCTGGAGAGAACCTAGAAGCTGGAATGAAGCTAGAGAAGTTAGAAGCAGGAGAAGAGTTGCAAATGAAGTGAAAAGATAACATTAAAAGAGAGAATAGAAGGGAATAGAAGCTTCTTCAACCGTTACAAGGCGTCCCGAGCTGTTACCACTGACAAAAGGTGAGGACAAGTGGAAAACATGCTTAGAAATAGTTTTTTGAACATTGAAATGTCACAAGATGTTAGCGGAGTGCGCATACATCTATGCGGTGCACTAGTGTCCAAACACATCACACTACAAAATAAATAAAAATAGGAAAATCACAAGGTTCGATGAAAAGATGACGTGCAAGGGGAACTGCTGAAAAGGGGTACTAGAGCATCTTGAGAGGGAAAAAGGCTGATGCAAGGGCTTAAATGAGCCTACTCAGTTTGATAAGGAAGTGGACACTAAAGCAGATGCAAGAATATATGTGAAATCACAAGTGTGCAATTTTACGACTATACATTTTTCCCCCACTTTAGCGGGCATATGAATCTACGCTAATATGCACACTAAAAGAAGTCTACTAAACATAATTAACATCATATGCCAAAAGGATACTGTAGAGGAAACATATAACTCTTTGAACCATAGAAGCATGCCCCCAGGTTGAAGTCCTACAAAACACTCGTTAGATAAGAAAAACCTGCACCAGACAACAACGTTAGAATGTGAAAATCCACTTAAGGATTTGAGTCAGCAACGTGAAAGAGACCTCAATGTAAAAGGTTGTCTCAATACTATGCATCATCCCAAAATTAAAAACACTAACACATAGAAGAATTCTAAGATGAAAGGAAGGGCATATACTCAAGATAAAGAAGATACAGATCTTCAATCTAGTATATACAATTTGAGAAGAGAGAGATAGAAATGAATGCAAGAGTGATAAAAGAAATCCCCACTCGAGGAGGAAAACTCGTATCACAGAGTAAAGGTGATAAAAGAAATCCCCACTCGAGGAGGAAAACCCGTATCACAGAGTAAAAGTGATCAAAGCAATCCCCGCTCGAGGAGGAAAACCCATATCACATAGTATAGGTGATAAAATTAGTCCCTGCTCGAGAAGGAAAACCTACATCACAAAATATAGGATGTAAATGAGCTCTACAGGTTCTCAGTCTTCCAGAGCAAGTAAGCAGACAGTCACACAATCGTCGACAAATTTGGAAGTCTTTCAAAGGGGTCCCTCGAGAACCCTTCAAAAGGAAGAGGGGTCTACTCAAGGGACATACTGTTTGAAAAGTGAGGTCTAGTCAGGTTTCCCCCAAGCTAGACACAAAGATGTGAGATAGGTCTAGTTGGGCTGCCCCCAAGCTAGATGCAAAGATATGAAATAGGTCTAGTCGGGCTTCCCTCAAGCTAGACACCATGGAATTCATTCGAGAGAAATTATTTCAAAGGGGGGTCCCTCGATGACCCTTCAAAAGAAAAGGGGTCCACTCGAGGGATGCTCATATTGAAAGATAGAGAGAAAAGAGGGGGTCCTTAAGAAGGATGCACATCTCCAAGACAAGTTATCACCCCCTCTTAGATCATGCAGGATAGAGGTAAACTTCATATAGGGGAGGAGAACCATGCAAGCTACTTAGATCATGCAGGATAGAGGTAAACTTCAATATCACTTGTCATGTGAAGAAGAGGTGGGTGAATCAACAAATCAATGAGTGCTGGAACCTAAATCATGAAGTTGTTATATTTTATCCTTCAAGGCCTTACATTCACTAGTGGAATGGCTAAGCACTCGATGGTATGCACATAAAGAATGTTTTTCTTTATCATTTTTCTTACGTGTAGGTGGAGGAAGATTAATCAAGTGAGATTCTAGAAGCCACAACAAAATATGCTCTTTCTCAGACAAAGAATGAGGAGTACAAAGCAAACCTTTCTCTTATGGAGAAAATTTATACTGCTCACAAGAAGAAGATACAAAGATAGAAGACAAAGGAGGAGGATCTTCACAGAGAGGATTGTTCCAACAATGAGGATCACACTCCTCTATGGGATCACCCTCATCCTTTTTAACAGGACTGCCAACATCAAGTTCCTTAACATAAGTGTGATCATCTTCCTCAGAAGAAGGATCATCACTAAGAACATTACAATTTTCATTCATATTACCCTATGATGCAGAAGAACAACCATCTTTGATAGTGGGTATGGATGATGTTATTGAAAGGTCTAAGTGGATCGGGTCAGCTTTATATTCCTGAATGAATGAATCTGTAAAGTCTAAGGAACCCCAATCATCACCAAGACATGCATTGTCTTGAGAAGAGGTAGAAGGAGAAGACTTACGATTTCTTGCTTTAGAAGGATCTTCTTCAGGGACATCTATCTCAAGAGCATCCTTTGTAGTAGGTACTGTTGGAGTAAACATTGATGCATTGGAAGACACTGAAGAAATAAGAGTAGGCACAACCAAAACCTAACCAAAAGCTTCCATCTCACATAAGTGCATAGCATCAGGGTCAGCCTTGACTGTGACTACTTTATTGTTAGCAATGAACTTAATAGATTTATGCAAGGTAGACGATACTGCACCCATAGCATGAATCCACGGTCTACCAAGAAGAAGGTTATAGGGTAGCTTCTCTGACATAACATATACAAGGGTAGGTACAGTAATAGGTCCAAGTTGAAAAGGTAATACTATTGTACCTAGAACTTGTCGACCGACATTATTGAACCCATGAATGTCAACGAAAGCAGCATTAAGAGAAGATGGGTCAATATTGATTTTAGGTAATAGCTCAATGCTGCATACATTGAATGCCGAACCGACATCAATGAGAGTACATCTAATACCAATTTTATTAATGTTAACTATAATCATTAGAGGATCTGCTTGCTTCTGTACTTTTGGAGGTGGGAGCTCCTATGGATATAATATAATATTCGGTGAATCCGCACGAATATATGCCATCAATGCATCAACATCTACCGACTTAGCGAAAGAATGCAAGAGTATATTTTTTAAGGCTTCCTGAAGCATACCTTGATAAATTGGAGCAGACTGAAGTAAGTCCCATAGTGAGATCTTAGTTGGAGTAACTTGAGTTGCTCGACATGATTATAAGCACTGGGTGATTTAGTCATAGGTTTAGGTGCTTGATGAAGGCTCAGTTGTTTATTCATTCTAGTATCATAGGTATGGGCTACCACTCTATAAGAGGGAGTCGTAGAAAGATCAAGAGAATCACTCTTAGATGGAACACCATCAATAGAACAAACTTTCTTAGGAGAGGGACTAGCCAAAGTCAAGTAAATTACTGGTCTCTTAGGCCTTTGAGGGGCAACAGAGACATAGATTACATTTACATAATCATCACAACTAGCAGAACAATTACTTGAAGACATATTCTCAACATCGATCCAAATAGGATCAAATGTGGAAGGAGATTCATCATGCACCAATGCATCATCTCTAGAGGAGAGTGCATTGGAATGGATAAGAAATTCGTCATTCACAAATGTAACATCCCTAGAAGAGAGTGCATTGGAATGAGTAGGGGCTTCATCATTCACAAATGCATCATCTCGAGAGGAGAGTGCATTGGAATGAAGAGAAGGTAGAGTAACGTTAAGAAAAGTATCAATGATTTCATCTTCTTGCAACAAAATATCCTCCAAAGTAGGGTGAATTTCATGAGAAGCATCAAAGACACTAAGTGACATAGGAAAAGCCAAATCACTATCACATGCATGAAACAAAACATCATTAACATTTTGAACAAAATTAGATACAAAACTAATAAAAGAAGATATTAAATTCATTATGATTTTTTTGGTATTTTCTATGTTCTAGTAATTTGCATTTTTGGAAGTCTTCGGAGTGGAATTTGGGGTCGGAACTTGCGTTGGTCTCTAAAATTTGACTGTTGAAGGCATTGGCATTTTAGGGATTGAACTAATTCTCTAGGAGAACTTTCCAATGGTGCAAATGGTTCTGAATTTCGAGCACCGAGTCAAAAGTTTTGACCCCACCAAGTAGGGGTAAATAAATTCCTACTTTTTCGGTTCGCGTTGAGTTCACCAAAATGTAGAGAAGGGGGATTCACTACTCATGATTTCTCTTCACTTAGAGAGACTTAGGGGGTTAACTTTCCTAAACTACCTCAAGGAACAACAACGAGAGTTCTAGAATCAGAAAGAGCAGGTCACAAAGATTCTCTGGAGAAACTGACAAGCTCTCAACCAAAGGACGATAGTGCAAAATATAGATGACAGTGCGGCGCGTTGGTATTCCAGAGGCGCATTAATGTCTCATATGGACCAGAGAGAAAGTTTATCACATAAAATGGCTAATTGACTACTTCTAATGTGATCACTGAGAACTTCTAGAATGTAGGAAAAGCTAAAATAGACTGAAATAGAAATGATAAAGACAAGGAGAAGAAGGGAAAGTAAATGCTTACAATTGTGCAAGTGATGAAGCCTCCAACATGTGGATTTATTCAATACCTACAAGTGTGATATCTAGTCAAACCCCTATTTTGGTGTTTCCACCTCCACGGATAGCCAAATAGAAAGAGAGAGAGTAACTGAAATGGACAAAGTGTGTGGTGAAAGAAAAACCCGCTTCAGATTAGAATCCGCACCACAAAGTAAGAGTGATAAAAGAAAACCTCGCTCAAGGAGGAGAGCCCATATCATGATATGTGAATGCAATAGATAGAGGAATGGAATCCCAAGATGCTTACAAGCATAAGGGAAGGGAGATAGAGTTGCAAGAGCTAAAAGAGCTACAAAAGAGTATTGAAAAAGGTGTTGCTAAGAGAGACTAAAGCTATTGTAACAAGCTGTGTGGAGCTGTGCAAGAAAATCTGGAGAGAAGCTAGAAGATGGAATGAAGCTAGAGAAGTTAGAAGTAGGAAAAGAGTTGCAAATGAAAAGAAAAGATAGCATTAAAAGAGAGAATATAAGGGAATAGAAGCTTCTTTAGCCGTTGCAAGGCATCTTGGGCTGTTACCACTTGCAAAAGGTGAGGACAAGTGGCAAACATGATCAGAAATGGTCGTCTAAATGTTGAAACGTCGCAGGATGCTAGCGCAGCGTGCAGACATCTGCACAACGTGCTAGCATTTGGACACATCATGCTACAAAATGATGCAAACAAGAAAAACACAAGGTTCGATGAAAAGTTGAAGCATGAGGGTAACCGCTGAAAAGGGGTGTTGAAGCATCTTGAGAGGGAAAAAGGCTGATACAAGGGATAAAATGAGCCTACTCAAGATGCTAAGGAAGTGGACACTAAAGCGGATGCAAGAATGTATGTGAAATTGCAAGGGTGCAATTTTACGACTATACAGTACCATGTGAGAAATATCTACTACCCTATCTCTATGTACTTATTCTTGAAATACATGTCCATGAACATAAACATGCTTGATTAGAATCCAATGAAATGGTTGATGGGCTAATATATCTTTTAGTTTTTAAGAAAATTCTACATCATGTAGACCACATTGATTGTCCTATATTATACTCTTCTTTGATCCCCTTAAGATGTCGTATTAGGACCCCTTAAGACATCCCCTTAATACAACCTATAAATTATGTTTAGTTTATAGAATTTATTAATTCTTTTTTTCTCTAATCTTGTATGGTATTGTTTATTTCTTAAAATTTTATCCTTTGTGGTATATAAACGGATTGCTTTTATTTGTAGATTATGATTTTTTTCTTATTTTATTAGATGTAACATGTGTATTATGACCCCTTAAGGCATCCTATTAGGACCCCTTAAGACATCCTATCAGGACCCCTTAAGACATCCCATTAGGACGTGAAAATGAATAAGTTCATTGACTAATTATCACTAATTATTGAATGTACATATCATGTATATCATGTACATGGATCACTAAATTTGTAAAGTACAAATATTAAAATGTCATATTAATGTCATTTTTAATTTCATATTTATATTTATTTTCACATTAATGTCCTATGTACTAGTGTCTTGACTATGAACATAAATGCATAAATGTACATGTGTAAATTAAAATTGAACAATAATAAAGCCCATCATTTACAATATATTAAGTGCGTGAAACCAATATATTAAGTGCATGAAATAAAGTTCGTCAGAGTACAACCCACAAAATAAAGTCTAGCAAAGTACTCGACCCATGAAATAAAGTTCAACATGGTACATGAGAAACCAAATATGCAGTCCATGAAATAATCAAATATAACCCATAAAATCATGTTTAGGTCATGTATCGTCTCTATAATCAAGAGACCTCTTCACACCGTGCGGACTACGAGGATGACCTGAAACACTCTGTATAAGAGAAAGACAAAATGATATGTAAGATGATGAAAAATGATTTAATGACAATTTTATTTATAATTCATCATAAAATTAAAATACCATCATATCTGGGTCTGGATGCTCCGGTGCACCTGAACCAACCTCTAAACTCTATGAATCAATCTACATAAACAAGACAAAGACAATTGAAATTAGATGTGTGTCTACAATTAAAAATGATTTAATTCAATTCAATTTATAATTAATTATATTTTAATTGTACCGTATTTTGAGGTTGTGCACCCTCTACTCTAGAACCTATTTGTACATTCTCAAGTACAAGATGTGTCTCATGCTATAAAAGAAAATAAAATTAAAACATGTATTAGGTCATATTATATATATTCAATTTAAAATTTAAAATTAAAGTTATTTAGAATATATAACTTGTAACTTACTTTAAAAATAATAAAAAAATTAAATTACCATGATATTTGGAGCCTGTTCAACATGTCCTTCTAGAGGTGTAACTATGACCGAGTCATGGCAGAAAGTCACAGTAACAAAGTCCTACAAGATCAAATTTGAAGCATGTATCCTTGAATTAGGTTGAAATATATATATTCAAGTTTGCACATTTTGTGTAGAATTTTTTTTAAACAACCTGAAATTCAAAGTCCTCACGAGTAGCCGCAACATCTAATGTTTGCCCAATGCCCATTCTCATTGTCATATCAACCTAGACATACATGTAGACATTTACAAGTGTACATGCACATTTGATATATATTGAATTCAAAATTCATAATTGTAACTATACTAATGTAAGTTAAACAATATACAATATAAATGCATCTGCCCCTCATCTACTACACTTGACAGTGGAGGAGTGCTCAACAAACCCTCGGGTCGAATCGATGTGGAAGTCAATTGATTCCCCTAAAGCAACATAAATATTTAAAACATATGTTCATGATTCAATTTTATACAATTTAAAACTCAAGTTAAAAATTATTTCATATATAATTTAAAAAATTGAAATCAAAATACCCCATAAGGGTTGCCGACTAGAACTGGTATCGATGTATGTACTTGCAGAGTGGATGATTTCCCCATCGTTAGTGTGATATGTACACCAAACAATTTGATTGTTAAAATGTATTGCAAACTTTTCTTTGATATATACATTCATTAAAATTCTTATAAATTCTACAAATGAACTGAGGTGCATATTTATACCTATGTCACATTGTCCTCAAGGTGATGGTCTGCTGTAAGAAATTCTACAAATGAACTAAGGCAACCAAATGAACCACCAGAATCTCCATGTCCACCTGAACTAGGTGTGGCCTAATAAGGTCCATAACATAATTGATGGAAACTAGTACATACATGTAGTCTTGACACTCCTAGAGTGGTACTCGGACCAACTCCATAAAACACTCCTCCATCATCCTCGTTTGTATGCTCCCTACCCACTATCGCAGAAGCATGTTGACCAAGGTCTCCTACGAGTGTACTAAGGGATCTTAATATCGATACCACCACACATTGATGCACAGGTGCGGGAATGGCAAGACCAAGAGGAGCAACAAGGGGTTGTGCATGCATGGGGCATTGGGGATCAACCCTTTCCCCTAACCTTTGTTGTGGCATGCAGCCACCAACAACTTGAAATGATTTAAAATCAAATTAATTAGGCTTTTGCCCTATAACAAACTATACATATAGTTTCCTCAAAAAATACAATGATACCTCCAAATTAGCGTGTGGTGGACTATCAAGTACCATACATCATTGATCCAAAAAATGTGCACTCATCTATGGATGTATACACCACCTCATGGATATTCTAGATTTATTGGGAGGAATGGGCTGTCGAGTAACAATGTCGATAAAGGGGCTAGATGGGCTTTTGTTATTTTAAGGTCTAAAATTTGTTTACAGGAGAGACCATCTGCATAAAATTGTCTCATATGCTCTCTTTCTCGTCGATGCTTATCTAGATCAAAATCAATAGTCCCAGTGGCATCCACAACATTTTGCATCACAAATGCAAAACATCTCACGTGTGGTGGAATCAATGCTTAATTTTGCATAGAATTGATTTGATTTTGTATGGATGCCACTTGATCATTTATACGTGCTTGCAAGCGAGCCTCATCAGATCCAACAGGTGGTGGATGTGGGATATTAAGTGGAGGGGCGGAGGGGGAGGTGGAGCCTGGTGTGGAGGTGGGATATTAAGTGGAGGGGGTGGAGGGGGAGGTGGAGCTTGGGGTGGAGGTGGAGGTGGCTGGGGTGTTGGATTGATGATATCATCAATGTTAAATTCACCCATGATATCAAATATAAGTGCACCTGCATTAAATTATACAAAATTAACATACAAACTTACAAAATTATAAGAAATAGTTTAATTTGAAATTTACATGCAAATTTGTTTAAATAGGATGTGCATACATATACATACACATACATACATTGATTGAACTTGAGCATGTGCATACGAATTTCAAAATTTAACATGTACATACATTTAAAATAAAAAATACGATGCATAATTTGCATGCATACATTATTCAACTAAACTATGTACATGTACATACAAATTTCAAAATTTAACATGTACATATGTATTTAAAATAAAAAATACATTCACAAAAAGCTCATTTTATGTCTAACACACATATATATATTACATTTATTCAATAGGAGAAATCATGATCTAGTAGATGGTCATAAAATATATACTATTATAAATCCATCATTATAAGTTCATAAATTCCACCAAATTCATAAATTCATGTCACTAAAAATATCCATCCAACAAAAATCATAAATTCACATCACTAAAAATATCCATCCAACCAAATTCATAAATTCATCACACAAAATATCCATTGAATCAAATTCATAACTATAATCTATCATTGTTTTAATTTATAGGTTGTTGTGGCTCTCTACTATATCTCTTCATTTCTTTGTTTTTTCCTTTTCAGAATTAGAAGTTCTCCTCTCCTCTAGCCATTGTCGATGCTCATCTAAGATCCCATCCATAGACCGAACAACATCAACAACAGTTTGCATCCTAGATGCAAACATCCTCAAAGGTGGTGTGATACATTCTTCATTTTGAATAATGTTGATTTGATCTTGGATGGTTCTAACATTGGTATTGATTTTTTCTTGCAAGCAAGCACCATTGATTTCAAGTGGTGGAGGTGGATTACAAATATTATTGAATCGATCCATGTGATATCTAAGATATAAGTGAACCTGCATTAGATTTATAATTTCAAAATGTAAGATACATGTTTAGGAAACACCCTTAAACCATTCAATATAAATGACCTAATTGAATACAAATGATAAAATGTGTAAGCCTCATTTATTTCTAAGGCATGTTACTTGAATGAAAAAACAATTAACTATTAATATAGGACAATTTATGAATGCTTTATGGTTTACGGTTTAGAGTTTAGGATTTAGGTTTTAGGGTAATAGGATGGCAACTTCACCAAATTTTATTCACTTGAGCCATGTCATTTTGTCCTAGGACCTTACTAGACATAGATCCCCTTAATCCATCCTATCACCCTAAACCGTAAATCGATCAACCTAGATCATGAAATCTCATTCATATTGTAATCTTGTACAATCTTATATTATTGTTAAATTTGGTTACCTTGGGTAACTTCACTAAATTTTCAGAACTTATTTTATCCCCCTTAAGAAATGTCATATTAGGACCCCTTAAGACATCCTGAAGTATGGCTTAAGGGGATCTATGTAGTAAGGTTCTAGTACAAAATGACATGGGTTAAGTGAATAAAACTAGGTGAATATTCCCAAGGCAACCAAATTTGATTAAGGTCCTAGGAAACTTCACTAAATTTTATTCACTTGAGCCATGTCATTTTTTCCTAGGACCTTACTAGACATAGATCCCCTAAAGCCATCCTATCACCCTAAACTATAAATCAATCAACCTACACCATGATTTATCTCATTCATATTATAATCTTGCATGATCTTATTAAATTGTTAAATTTGGTTGCCTTGGGCAACTTCACCAAATTTTCATCTTATTTGACCCCCTTAAGAAATGTCATATTAGGAACCCTTAAGACATCGATTTACGGTTTAGGGTGATAGGATGACTTAAGGAGATCTATGTCTACTGAGGTCCTAGGACAAAATGACATGGCTTAAGTGAATAAAATTTGGTGAAGTTTCCTAAGGCAACCAAATTTCATTAAGGGCCTAAGGAAAAATGATGGCTTTAGGGTTTGGGGTTTAGAGTTTAGAGTTTAGGGTTTATGGTAATAGGATGGCTTAAGGGGATCTATGTAGTAAGGTCCTCGGACAAAAGGACATGGCTTAAGGGAATAAAATTTGGTGGAGTTTCCTAAGGCAACCAAATTTCATTTTAAGGTCCTAGGATAAAATGAATGCTTTAGTGTTCAGGGTTTAGATTTTAGAGTTCAAGGTTTAGGGAACTTAGGGTAAAGTTTTGGTGGCCCTTGGAATAATGGACTTGCAAGTTAGTGAATAAAATTTTCTTGTGGAACAGTTGCTTGAGATACCTCTTGTTTTGACTAACCCACCTAGATCATGAAATCTCATTCATATTATAATCTTGCACGATCTTATTAAATTGTTAAATTTGGTTGCCTTGGGCAACTTCACCAAATTTTTAGAACTTATTTGATCCCCTTAAGAAATGTCATATTACTTGACCCCTTAAGACATTGGTTTACGGTTTAGGGTGATAGGATGACTTAAGGAGATCTATGTCTATTGAGGTCCTAGGAAAAAATTACATGGCTCAAGTGAATAAAATTTGGCGAAGTTTCCCAAGGCAACTAAATTAGGGTTTAGATTCTAGAGTTTAGGGTTCAGGGTAATAGGATGGCTTAAGGGGATATATGTAGTAAGGTCCTAGGAAAAAACAACATGGCTTAAGGGAATAAAATTTGGTGGAGTTGCCTAATGCAACCAAATTTCATTTTTAGGTCCTAGGATAAAATGAATGCTTTAGTGTTTAGGGTTTAGATTTTAGAGTTCAAGGTTTAGGGTTTAGGGAACTTAGGGTGAAGTTTGGGTGGCCCTTGGAATAATAGACTTGCAAGTTAGTGAACAACATTTTCTTGTGGAAGAGTTGATTGAGATAGCTCTTGTTTTGATTGACCTGCCTAGATCATGAAATCTCATTCATATTATAATCTTGCATGATCTTATTAAATTGTTAAATTGGGTTGCCTTGGGAAAATTCACCAAATTTTCACAACTTATTTGATCCCCTTAAGAAATGTCATTATACCTGACCCCTTAAGACATCAATTTACGGTTTAGGGTGATAGGATGACTTAAGGAGATCTATGTCTATTGAGGTCCTAGGACAAAATGACATGGCTCAAGTGAATAAAATTTGGTGAAGTTTCCCAAGGAAACCAAATTTCATTAAGGGCCTAGGAAAAAATGATGGCTTTAGGGTTTAGGGTTTAGATTTTAGAGTTTAGGGTTTAGGGTAATAAGATGGCTTAAGGGGATCTATGTAGTAAGGTCCTAGGACAAAACAACATGGCTTAAGGGAATAAAATTTAGTGGAGTTGCCTAAGGCAACCAAATTTTATTTTAAGGTCCTAGGATAAAATGAATGCTTTAGTGTTTAGGGTTTAGATTTTAGAGTTCAAGGTTTAAGGTTTAGGGACCTTAGGGTGAAGTTTGGGCAGACCTTGGAATAATGGACTGCAAGTTAGTGAACAACATTTTCTTGTGGAACAGTTGATTGAGATAGCTCTTGTTTCGACTGACCAACCTAGATCATGAAATCTCATTCATATTATAATCTTGCACGATATTATTAAATTGTTAAATTTGGTTTCCTTGGGCAAATTCACCAAATTTTTAGAAATTATTTGATCCCCTTAAGAAATTTCATATTACCTGACCCCTTAAGACATTGGTTTACGATTTAGGGTAATAGACTGACTAGTTTATGAATATTTATTATTTTATGAATAGATTGAATATTTCCGTAATAGAAACACATAATTATGTATTATTAAGATTGAGTTTGATGTATATTTTAACTCGATATTTTATTGATTGAATATAATATTATTTTATTTAACATTTTTCTCATTAATATTTCCCACTTAAATGAATTCTATGATATAAAATGTATAATAAAATTAGTTAATGTTGAATCTTATTTTATTTTGGATTGTTTGGGATTGAAAGAACCTAAAAGAAAGAAAAGAAAAATATTTAGATTCTTTTAGTGTCTAGGTGACTAGTGCAAATTGAGATTTTAGACTAAAACTAGAAGCCTAATTAACAATTAATTGACAAGAAATGGAAACAAGGCATGACTAAGAGAGATCAAAACATAAAATAGAAATTAATGCAAATATTATCTAATTAAGTGACAATTGGAAATGGATTGTACACTTGGATTTAGGAATTTGCTAACTAAATTTGCAAACAAACATTGATAATTTATGAATTGTAACTATTCTTTAACATATTGTTTTCTAATCTAATTATAATTTAACATTGAAAGTAAATTTTAACAAATTGTTTTCTCCATACAATACAAATGAAATTTAAAACATTTAAGCAATGCAAATAAATTTTCTCCAGATTATCAAATATTCTTGAGCTTGAAATCAAGGTTTTCAAATGCAAAATGATTTCTTTGATTTCAATTTAGGGTTTTAGTAATTTTTTTGTTTGAATTCAATATAGGGTTTCAATCTAAGCAATTAGTTTTTTTAATGCAATTTTTTGTTTCATTTCAAACTAGCATTTTTAAATCCAATTTTTTTTGTTTGATTTGAACTTAGGGTTTCCAAAAGAAATTAGGGTTAAAATCAAATGTAATTTTTTTTATTTCATTTCAATTTACAGTTTTGAAATGCAATTATTTTTGTTTCCATTCAATTAAGGTTTCAAATGCAATTTTTTTTTGGTTTGATTGAACAATTTAGGCTTTAAAAGCTAAATTTTGTTCTTAACATACAATTTAAGGTTGATTTTTTACTTTCTATTCAATTTCTTCAAGGTTTCATTGCATGTTTTCATCTACTTATACAAATCATCATTTCTATTATTATAGGGAAATAAAATGCATAAAATGGTAAATAAACTGAAAAAAACATGCTACAACACATTATTGAATTATTTTTATTTTTTTTAAATGAAAAAACCAAAAAAAATTGGGAGTGGAGGCACACCTGGAGGTTGTTGCAAATTGCTATTGTCCTAGGGAATTTTGGATCCCATTAAAAATGCACTGAGTTTTCTTTTAAAAAAATAAAAAAATACTATCTTACAATGAGATCTTGATTTTTACAAAACGGGATCCCACTTTCTACAAATCGAGATCCCGTTTCACGTCCATCGGTTCGGGACCCTCTTACAAACGGGATCCCATTTTCAATTTAGGCTTGAGATCCCGAAGCTAAATGGGATCCCATTTTTTAAAAATCAGGATCCCGTTTATGAAAATCGAGATCCCGTTTTTGCATTGTCGATTTCATTTTTTTTGCTAAGGCAAAAACTTCCACGTTTCGTGGACTCAATTTCGTGCACTTACCATTTTAAAAAAATAAATCAGAAATTTTCAATTAATTTTTATGCTTTTTATGTTGCATGATCTATAACCTAAGTGAAAATGTAGATTTTTTTATGATTTTCAATGATATGAGGTGCAAAAATGCAAGCTATATGCACTTTCACTAATGCAAAATTTGAAACTCTAGAATGCCAATTAACTAATGCAAACCCTAATGCAATGTTGATGCAAGCAAGATCTAGGATGACGATGCACTCCAGATCAGAATTATGATGTTTTAAATGCAAGTTCACCAAAATAAAATATCCAAAAATGGTGGGTGGGAGAATGCTTTCCTATGGTTTAGAACATAGAGCACAACCCATTTTCCAATTATTTCATTGAAGGAAGACCCTAGAGATCTCAATGCAAAAGAGAAAGAGATCTTGCAATAGGGTTATCCTAGGGGATGATTGTAAACTAATGAGGGGTTCTCCCCCAATTTAGGAATTGGAAAGACAAATGCAATGCAAGATGTAATGCTTAACCCTAATATGATGCAATCTTTCACTAAATGACCTAGAAATGCATGTAAAATAGAATGGAAAGCTGCAAGACAAAATGTGTGCACCTAGAAATCTAGAGATGACTGAATGAAGGCCTAAAATGCTGAAAAAATGACTTTAATGCTAACTGGGACTCATAGCTAGGCTAGGCGAATTAGTCCCAAATATGGGTTTCTATGTAGAAACAAGAATCTAGCAAATGGGTATCTTTGTGAAAACCTAAAAATTGACCTAAATTGGAAATCATATGCTAGAACTAGCATATCAATCCAGTTAGGATTTTTTGAAACTTTTAAGTCTAAATCTAGTCTTCAAGGTTTGCTTTGCACTTCCTGATTGATTTTTGGATCTGAAACCCTGATTTGCAACCTGTAGAAGTCTTCCAAGTATCTCCAATGCAAGGTGACAACTTTCAACACTTTGAAAACTTTATCCAAACTTTCTCTTTAATGTGTCTTCAACCTAGACGTATAAATCACACACTAAAGAGAGGGGAAAATGTTGTTTTGTTAGTGGAAATGGGTTTTCCTTGGTCAAACCCCGTTTTGGTAATCAAACCTTGAGATCAAATGAAATAGGAATGGAGAATGATGAATGAACAAAATATGATGTTGCAACTCACCAAACCCTAGCAATAAGGTGTTGTAAACATGTATGAAGTGACTCCAACTGAGATCTTGAATCTTGCTTGGATAGGATGGATCTTGAATGAAATGCACTAGCTTGAATCATAAAACCCTACATCACAAGTGTTAGCTAAAAAATAAACATGATGCATGAAGACTTTGACATGATGCTTGATGCTTGAATAATTCTCTAAAATGCTTGATAATCATCCCTTGAATTCTCTTGAATGCTCTTTTAAACACTTGAATGCTTTTGTGGACTCAAATTTACTATATGCATGAATACTTGAATGCTTGAGGTGAAAATGAGTGAAAGAAACTAGTATTTATACTTAATTATACAAGAATTCCCAAAATTACAACTCTGCAAGATGACATCAGATCTAGGAGGATAAAATCCTACCAAGAATTTGAATTAATTTTAATTTTGGGTGACATGGGACTCATACGACCAAGGTGGCATATGAGTCCCAAACCACCAAATTGGTCCACACAACCTAAAAACACTTGAATCATGATTGGATGTTGATTTATTTTGGGATCATCCTCAAAAAGATGCATTAAATGATGCTTGTGGATGTAAAACAAGGCCAATTAAAGCATAAAGAAGCCCAATTATTAATGACAACCTTAGAAAAGTGTGAAAGTGTGTTACAACACTTTACAACACTCTATATAAGGTATTATCAAGTTTTTTAGTTCACAAGGGCCCAAGACCTAATGTGAATGTGTCAAACACATTACAACACTAAATCAAGGAAAAATTAAGCTTAGTTTTACAAGGAGGGCCCAAACAAGCAAGGAAAAGTAAAAGGGATACTTTTTTCATTGCCACAATCACAATACACATCCGTAGTATAAAACCCTCATAAAATAGGGTTGCCTTCTAGGGAAATTCAAGCCAACAAAATATCGACCATCAGATCTAAGACCTAATGACGAATGGTTCAAATTTACAATAATAAAATAAACATAAAATGTGGCTTTTGAGGGCATTGTCCCCCAACCCTTGCTAGGGCACATGGCCCCCGGACCCCCACAAGGGGGTACCCCCCACCCCCCTACGTGCATGCTAATGTATCAACAATACCTTATGTATTTAAGATGTTGAGACACATTTTTCCAGTAAATCTCCCACTTGTCGAACACCTTGCAAAAGCAATGGGAGGGTGTATAAACATCATCTCTTAACTGCTATGGGCCAAGAGGCCCATAGTCTCTGAACACCATCTGAACTTCTCTGTGCTCACAGGCTTAGTTAAAGAATCAAGAACATTCATCAAAGTATCTACCTTAACCAGATTCACCCTGCCATCTTCAACCATATATCTAACAAAATGATATTGTACATCAATGTGCTTGGTCCTAGCGTGAAATGTCGAGTTCTTGGCTAGACATATCACACTTTGTCGCAATAAATTATCACTACACCTTGTTTTATTCCAATGTATTCAAACACAATCTCTTAAGCCAAATGGATTCTTTACAAGCATTAGTAGTTGTCATATACTCTACTTTAGTAGTGGACAAAGCCACAACCTTCCGCTTATTCATCTAACTAATTGCACCACCAATTAAAGTAAAAACATGCACTGGTGGATTGTCTTCTAACATCACCTACTCAGTCTGAATCCACATAACCATGAATATCAAGGGAAATCACATCTTTAGTCATATTACCATGATAACACAAGGAATAATTTAAGGCACCACACAAATATCTGAAGACTCTTTTAATTGCATCCTAATGAACTCTACCAGGATTAGACATATATCTGGAAAGAACTCCCACTACTTGGGAAATGTCTGACCAGTCTAGTACAAACCATAGCATACATCAAACTTCCAACTGCACTTTGGTAAGGCACTCTGCTCATGTCTTCCATCTCTACAAGTGATGTTGGAAAATATGAAATAGATAACTTTGTTCTAGTTGAAACAAGAACACACGATGGTCTACAATATTGTATATCAAACCTCTATAAAATTGAATTGGTCACATAGTTACTTTAAATGGCCAAGCCATAACTTTTTGTTCACTCTATCTCTTCTAATTTCCATCCCAAGTATGTGATTAGCTACACCAAGATCTTTCATTTAAAATTTAGTAGCAAGTTGAGATTTTAGTTCTGAAATCATACTTTTCCCTTTACCAATAAATAACATATCATCAACATATAATGCAATAAACAAGAAATGATCACCATCAATTTTATAATAAACACAATGATCTGATTTAGAATGATCAAATCCCAAACTCAATACATATGTACCAAATTTTTGGTACCACATTATAGGACTTTGTTTTGGGCCATACAAAGATTTCTTCAATTTTCAAACCAATTTACTTTTACCTTTCACCATGTAGTGCTCTAGCTATGTCATAAATATCCTCCTCCAAGTCACAATGAAGGGAAGTAGTTTTCACATCTATAGACACTCAAATAATCATGATTGATATTATGCATCTGATTTTCATTAATTAACATTACTTCCTCTTGAAATCATTTCTACACTAACCAATTAATTAAATAATCTTTAATATTTAGTTAAATTCACAATTTCTACTATTAGTCAACTAATTAAATTTATTAGATTAATTCACTTCCTGCTCACTAATGTTCACCACATTTAATTAAGTAAATCAAATTATTTAATTAAAACTCTAAAGTCCTCTCATTTGATTAAATAAATCAAATGTCATAAATCCCCTAACCCATTTGAGTTGATTAAACTATGAATTAATTTACTCTAATCTCCTCCTAATCCTCATTACCCATTTCTCTAGATTTTGACTCAACCTTGGTCAACTAAACCCATGATCAACTAACCAACTTGCACATGAAAATCATTTCTTCTAATTAACTAATTAGTCCATTTTCCTCTCAAAGGCATATTCTTTGGAATATTCTTCTCAACCACCCATTCATAAATTTCCATCCAAAAGGGTTTTAAAGCGTCTTACAAAGGTATTAAATTCTCTTACAAGAGTCACCTTTTCCTTAAATGGACTATTACATGTCATCTTGTCCCTCTTACATCTCAACCATTTTTATTTAATTCCCTTACATTCTCTTACAAATCCACCTAGATATTTGAAATTCTTCACATCTTTCAAAATGTGCTCCACACAAAACCCCATGGCTTTAATTAGCCTTGTGACAAGTGTCATGATGCTATTGGCTCCCATTTTAGTCCCACATTCGCCAATTGCATCCATTCTTCAACCCTTCACTCCTATAAGTAAAGGCTTCTTCTACTTGAAATGGATCCACAACTTGAAGCATTGTTACTCTACTCATTTCACTCTTTAATCACTTTCTTTTTCATGTCATTTTAACTTATATTTCACTATCTCTTTGTATCAAAGTCATCTTCAAATTAAGGGATCGAAATATTATCATAAGGGATTAGGAAATGACCACTTTTCACATTAAAGTGACACCAATCCCCCCATGGGATGATGATTTGAGTAGTTTAAAATAATATTTCATGTTCATTTACTTGATTGTTCCATGTTATTTTGTTAATGTTTTCATTTTCTTTGCATGCTCAACAATTTCATGGGGAATGATTTATTTGGCTTGTTTAAAATGTGCTAACATATTTGTCCATATTTGAACAAGCACAGATTTGGCATTCACATTCTGGCACCCACCGTGCTTGTGCATACCCTGCAAGTATTGCATTCACTAGGAACATAATAGATAGGAATGTGCAAGGGAGTTTTCCTTCCATTCGTGATATTTTTTCTATATTTGCACATTTTGAAAGATGTATAGGTTTGATTTCATATACAGTTTTAGCAAAAACCCAATTTAATATTGATTAATACATTAGATAAGAATATAACATCTTTGTTTCTGTTCATATTAACTTCAAGCTTTGGGCACTCAGTTATTTTTACTCTTACTGTGGAAATATTTGTCGGAGTAACATCTATCTTGAGTTACTTTTACTCTTACTATGGAAATATTTGCTGGTGCGACATCTTTCTTGAGGTGGGCTTGGGTGATCCCACAATACTGGTTTACAATTTTTGGCCAAACTGGACACTGAACTATTTTTTTCTAACTAATTAAATCTTCACTTTCGGGCACCTATAGCGACTAAACTATGAGGAATTTGAAGATGATGCAAACTAGCGATTTGTGACATTTTGTCTATAGATTCTAAATATATTTTTTTCAAAATTATTGGAATCCAATTGCACTTATTTTTCCATCTCCTTCAAAAACTAGTTTTTTTCAGTAAACACCATTTTTAAGGAGTGATGCTCACCGTATACAACATAAATTTTTTTCCATGAAGGATAAAGTTATATTTTTTTTAAATTTAGATTTGTAACTATGATATACAATGCTTTCATTTGGTTTCATAGTGTTTTATTGAATATTTTTTCCTTAATCAAGTTTCGAAGTCAAACCAATTACAATTCAGACATAGACGAACTGTATATAACATAAAAAAGTTTGTATGTATCAAAATTCAATTTTTATTTTTTGTTGGATCAAATATTTTAATATCTAGTGCACTGATATTTTTCAATTTTTTTTTTTGATAATCTGCTATTTTCCCACATGTGCAGAACAAAGAGCTTGATTTCTAGTGAAAAACCTACATTCACAAGAAATAAAAAATAAATATAATAATAAAATTAAATTTATTTAAAATTATACTTTTTGGGAAGCTTATAATAAGGACTACATACTTACAAAAAATAAATTTTAAATAAATTCATTTGATCCCCCAAAAAGTAAATCAAAAGTGATTTTTTATCAACATTTTGATAGGTGTAAAGGAGACTTTGTTATAGGTATGGTTTAAAACTAGCGGGGTTCCATCCAAGGGGGTTTGATCTAAGGTGGTTTGATCAAACCCTCTTCAATTGAAATCCTTCAAATGGAACTTTTTAAGGATTAAATAATTATATTTTCTAAAAATATGTGATTTCAACAAAAATTAGAATCTCCCAGAAATTGTAAACCAACATTGTGGGATCACTCGTTATTTATTTATTTATTGGCTTAATTTACGTTAATCATAGCTACAACTCTAGCAGAAACCCAATTGATCATTTGATTGAAATATGAGAATACTAAGGATGGCTACGTGTGCTTTAATATCGATTAATGCATTAGAAGGCGCTGGAAGCGTTGGATGGCTACGCGTGTTTTAATATCGATTAATGTATTAGATAGGAATTGAAAGTCTTTGTTTTTGTTCATATTAACTTTAATCTTTGGGCACTTAGTTACTTTTAATCTTACCATGGAGATATTTGTTGGCACGACATCTTTCTTGAGGTGGGATTTTTATTTTATTTTTTCCTAATTTGTGTTAATCACAATTACAAACCCTATTGATCATTGATTGAAATATGAGGCGTGATAATTTTGTGTTGTTAGAGGCACTTTGATATATTCTTGTGAACATCACGCTAGCCTCTTTGATATATGCTATATATCCTTAAAAGAATCTTTAACTCTGAGATGTTTTAGCAGTTGCACCCAAATCTGAGCATTGGGCAATGGAATTAAAAAAAGAATTTACAAATTTCTTGAATATGATGGTGTAGCAAGTCGAAGATCTAGAAAAATAACAAGGAGATTTGAGTTGAAGAATTGGGCATTGGAATTAAAAAAGCATTTTTAAATTCTCATTGTAATAGACTAGGGCATCCATTGCTATTTTCATTTTCTATTTTAGGACCAACTAGCTTCATTTTGGGCCTAAAATTAATCATTGACTTGAGCTTTTCAAATTGGTTAAAATTGAACCTACAAACTTACTAGACATTGCTATGTTGGGTTAAAATTGAACAAGACAAACTCACACTCAGTTTGGTGCTTAAAATGAAATCACTATTACTTTGATGGATAAAATGAACAAGTGTTTGAGTGAGGGATCTTGTTTTTTGACACACTTCAAGTGTGTATCCTCTCCCCTTGCACTTCGTGTGATCTTGGGTGACGAGAAACACTCAAGTGTAGCTTTTCACTTTTTATGCAATTCAACTATATATCCTCTCCCCTCGTGCCTTTTGGAAATCTTGGGTGATGAAAAACATCTTGATATTTTTTCACACATTTTGTTTCCATGTCAAAGTGTTACCTTTAGAGGTTCTGCCTCCCAACTTGTGAGAGGGAACAACCCAAGCGATGCTTTCATTTTAGTCCGCTATATAAATTAATCGGTTGTGACTACATTCATCAACTACTTGGTGTTGCTATCCCATACCGAAAAGTGCAACCCCTAGTATCCGTGTGATACGTTAAAATCCGTTCTTAGTAAGGGATTGGGAGGCCTCTTAATTGAGCTAATCTTGTCACATGTATAGCACCGGTTTTATCTCAAAATTCTGAATTAAGAACCAACTTGTTGTAGAGACCAAAAACCGTTATGTTTGTTGTTGCAGGAATGGTCATTCATGTAGTTGCCCCACATTCCACTATTTATTGTAGAAACAAAACATCTTTTGGATCTTCAGATCTTCGAGGTTTGAGATTTAGTGTGCCTGTGTCGTGTAAGGGGTAGCGAGTGTCACCAAATCTCTAGTTGTTTGCTTTGTATTAGTGTTTGGATCAATCCAAGTGGGGACTCAACAAGTAGTATCTCTTCAACCTAGGTTGTTCTTTTTTATGAGTTAGTTGAACACAGTGATTGGTTCCAAAATATTGAAACAAACATTTAACAATCACAAAATTTCAAACCATTTAAAAAGAGTGAATACCTTTGAAGATTCCAATATTATTGCTTGTCCCTAAAGATCTCATCTTTAGAGGCTTCTAAATATTTGGGCTCATATCTCAATTCACTCTCTTCAAAGTCAACCTAGGGAAACTATCGCCTTGGCTCTTTGATTTATGCATAATGGACCATGTGGAATGAAAAGGAGCTTAGACATAGAAATTTAGTTTTAATTTTAAGCAAGACAATTTGATGTGATAAAAAGAATTCATTAATCAAAATTAACTCATAATTGGACCCTACACAAGTATTTGTTGTCATGATTTCTCGCAAGATCAAAGTTCTTAAATGAAGGTCCACATTCCGTCACTTCAAACTTAGGCATCATAGTCAAAAATCTATCAAGAAACACCTTGTGGGTTTTTATCGCAACAAATATATCTTGGTAAGAAATTTTTATAGACACCTTTCGAGGGATGATCCAAACTTGCATGTCTAATATGAGCCCCTCATTCAAGGTATTGATGTTTTTGGGTTTTAGTCATTCATAGGGTAGAGAATATTCTTCAACACCTTGGTCTTGTAAACAAAGTTCTTCTAGGTTCATCTAGGGTCAAAACAAACACTTTCATTCATCCCAAATTTATCAAAATCCATCTCAGAAACAAATTTCTAAAACTTTGGAAGCACCCTCATGCTAGACTTTTGGAAAATCCTTTCAAACCCAAATCAAAATCATCTTGTTTAGTTAGGTGTGTGGGAATGAATCCTTTTTCACACACTTAATTAAATTAAAACCTCTTGTTGGAAACTTTCATCCTAAGATCACATCTACATCTTAGGGTTTACAAGTTCATTATCGAAACCAAAACAATCAAAATCAAAATTCCTAAAGTCTAGCATTGATCCAAAGTTCCTAAAAGTTCAAACACCCATCATCGCCCATCTTTTATATCATCACCATTTGATCCTAAAACATCCTTTAAATTCTTTTTGTACCTAAAGTTTAGATCAACCAAAGGAGTTAAAGGTTCATCCCACATATTCCTAAAAGTTGATCCCAATTTTATGGTCCAAACAAGGTCACAATACAAGAAGATCATGGAGAAAAATAAGGAAACTTCAACCACAAGTGATTTGAGCCAAACTAAATTCGACCCAAGGGCATCTACCAACCCTCCACCTAATCTCCCTCAACTACCACAAGATCCTCAAGAGGGAGGTTGTCAAGTGGAGGATGTCACAAACAACTTCAAAGAGATGTCTCACGATGAATTACTCAAATTAGTACAAAATCCCAACACCCACAAACTTTTCAACACGGTCATGAAACTAAATCCCACCCAACATGTTGGCATTAGCAAAAGAAGGGGCTAAAATCCCTTCCGATTTTGACGCAAGAATCATTGCGGAGCAACCTTTGGTGAACATCCAAAAAAATCATTAGCACCATCTTTTCCAAGCATCATCCAACCAATTAATCAACCATCATCATTTCATGCACCAAGTCAACCTATGATCGCAAAAGGAATTTCACTACTCCAAGCCATTCAAGGGAATCCACTTTTCAACAATCAAAACTTGGAGGCCAACATAGTATTGGGTATGCCAAACACCATCCCACAAGACCCTAAACATTCATATGTGCCACTTTTCTTCCAAAACTCAAACATATCATCCACTTTCAATGAAACACCCGCCTATGCCCTTAATAAACAAGGTTACACTTCCAACATCTCACAAGGACAAGTTGATCTATTCGAAGAAGAGGGTACCTTCAATGCTTCATCTTCACTTCCACAAGGGAGCATATCACAATCATACCCATAATTCTCTATCATGACACCATCACCTACACCAATCCAAGGTATAGGACAAATTGCTTCATTGAACACATCAATCCAAAATCAACCAAGTCAAGTCAACCCCCCAAACACAAATCAAATCAACACACCCATCACATCAAATAATGCAAACATGCCACTAATATCATAACACCAAGTGGCATCATCCCAAATATCTCAACCACCAATCACATCATCAACAAAACCTCAAACATCTCAAAGTCTAGTCTCACAAGAGCTAAGCACATCAAATATGGTTCCAAATCCACCATCTATCACCCGACCCCTCGTCATTTCACAACAACCACCACAACCTCTCAACACAACATCACAACAAAATCTGCCACCCCCACATCAAAATATTAACATAGAAAATTAGTACAACATCACGTTGCAAGTAGTGCAACAAGCATATCAAAAGGCACTACAACAACTTCAAACACAACAAGCACAATAGGCAACCCAAGCACAAGGTCAAGCACAAGTGCAAGCTCAAGCACAAGTACAAGCACAAGCCTTATTACAACAAAAATTATTGTAAGAACAACAAACACAAGCCCAAGCCTTGAAACAACAACAAGTGGCACTACAAGCCCAAGCACAGGCCCAACACCAAGCACAAAAATTGTGAGCGCAAGCCTATCAAAAAGCCCTACAAAAACACACACAACAACAAGCATTGATAGCACAATAGCAGCAAGCAACGCAACAACAAGCCCAACAACAAGAACAAGTGTACCACCAAGTATTTCTTGCACAATAAGGTTTCTAGCAACCCTTCATGAAAACGCAACAAAATGCCTTGAACCTTAACATGCAAGTAACACACGCCACCTTGTCATTCATACAACAAACCATACGACCCAAAAACACATACATTTCACCACCCAATCCCCAAACTGATCTTTCCACATAGGTGAAATTGCTCTCGCAGTAAATATAGGACATTCAATCTGGAAAAGAAAAAAATCATACACCCAATGGGATTTTTTCCCCTATCCATTCGATAGGAACATCACTATGGTTCCATTCCCTCTAGGATTCAAAATACCAAAATTCGACAAATGCCTAGGAAAAGGAAATCCTAAGGACCATATCAGAGAATTTCATGTACATTGTATGGAAGTAGCATATGACGATTTCTATTTGATGCAACTCTTCCCCCAAAGCTTGGTTGGTCCTGCAATGAAATGGTTCTCCCGCTTACCTCCTGGAATCAAAAAGTTCCATGAAGTCATGGACCTATTCATATAAAACTAATCATTTAACCTAGACATGAAGGTAAGCCTAGAGGAACTATCCAGCCTCAAACAAGCTAAGGAAGAGACATTTGTGGCTTTCTTACAATGATGGAGATCCGAAGCCATCAAAAGAAAATGGTCAATGCCAGAGGAACAACAAATTGGAACCATCATCTCTAACCTCGAAGGGGAATTGTCCTTCCATATAAAAATGCAATGCATAACAACATATGATCAATTAATCCCTAAAGCTCTCAACATTGAGAGAGCCCTCATAGCACAAGGGCACACACCCACATATAGGGATAATCGACCATCAACTAGTTATAATGACAAGCCTCAATTTTCAAAAAAGAATAGGAATGTCACTAATGATGGTTTTGTTGATGAAAAATAATCACAAATTCCCCACCACAACCAAACATCCAACCAAGGAACACACGACAAAACACAACAAATAAATGTACAACCATAAAACAATCAATCAATGATCAATGTTGCCAATACTCAAAGGGAACCACAAAGAACAAATAACAATGTACCAATACATCAATTCACTCCCTTAGGGGAACCCATGGACATAGTTTGAAGAAGTGTATACAAGCTAACCTTATCACACTCCTTGATTTCTCCAGCTATCAAGAGCCACAAATCAAACCTCCTAGCTATAGAGAAGATCATTTTTGCGAATTTCATCGATACAAAGGTCATAATACACAAATTTATTTTTGACTCAAACACCTTATTTAGGATCTTATTGAACAAAAAGACCTTGAGGTTGATCAACAATCTGGGAATTGAGACTTACAAATCTATAAAACCCTTATGAATGATCATGGGGAAGAAAAAGATATAGGAAAGGAATCAAGTTCTAATAACATAAACCATATCCACGATACCACAATAGCAGAAATTTATGTCACTCATCCCTCATATGAATAAGAATCAAACAAGCATTAAGAAAAATTCTTAAAATAGGTTCAAGATTGATCCATAATTCCTAGCAATGTTTTATATCAAGATGGTATCGTGTATCTTTTAGATAGCCACATTACCCCTTCGTATGAATTCATAATTGGCCACATTGAGGAGGTTCTGAGGAAACAAGAAGTTTTTAATTCTCCATCCATAAATCTTGTAGCTTGTGAAGAGTCTCCTATCAATGATACATCATCTACCCAAGAGTCATATCAATATGATAGTCTAGAGGATAACAAAAGTTGCTCTGAACTAAGTCAAGATCAAGATACTATTCCCCCACAACATAGTCATGAGAGTAATATATTATCAACCACAATTCATAATGAAGAGATCAAATCCCCAAATAATTATCATGACTTACTAAGTATTCTCCAATCCTTCCTAAAATTTGAGAAGGCACCAGATTCCTCCAATGATATGTTTCCTTTGCAGGGACATATAGATGTTCTTCATACAAAACAAGAGTCTCCCACTCTTGATATTCCCACACTAGAGCAAGAAATGGTCAAGATTCTTGATTCTTATAGGGACTGTGCATCATCAACCTCTTTTAAATTGGGAACAATCTCTTTTGAAGTAGAATCAAAAAATGAATATGTCATAGAATCATAACAAATAGTTAATATTCCTTAACAACGAAAACCCATAGAAATATCACGTATTCATGACAAGTCATATTTAGTGGCTATGGATCAGAGGATATATTATCAGGGCAAAGGGTTAGGTATTGGTAATACCTTCACAATGTCAGGGGAAATCTTGTTTAATGCAAACGTCAACATAAGGGGCACAAAGAATCCTTATGATGAAAATATTGTCAACACTACAACTAGTCGTATCATGAATTTTCATCCACCCATCATATCATACACCAAATGGGACCAACATGAGAATAAATATTCTTGTCAAAGCAAGGAGAAGATCACCAAAGAAAATGAAGCAGTAAAGCAAAGAGGACAAACCAAATACAAATGGATACCAAAGAATACAAAATAAAATCATCCCAATCATACTCCATCAGTCAAAGAAACTATGGGGAAGAGTAAAAAAGGGAAAGGTATCCATCAAAGATGTCCTCAAATATAAAAGCAGGCTTCTCAAGAAAGGAACAAAGCATATTAAGTAGTTGGTCCTAATTCCACTCAAAGCTCCATTCCCACCCATCATCACTCATACTCCCAAGTTTGGAGAGTCAAAAATTCCAAACTATCGACCAATCCACCTCATACTCCTTTATGCATGACACTGCATGCTCCATCCATGATATCTAATTCTCACATTGATTGGATGTTGGCAGCTACTCTTTGTTATAAGGATTTTGAAGGCACTTTATCGCAATGTGCACACATAAACAAGATTAATTTTGTATAGATAAGGTAGATCAAAGTTCTTCAAAGTTGCATTCAAGTGCACATATCTTAACAAAAGAACTTCTTCAAGTAGGATACCATTGGAACATTATGAAAACAACCTCTACATCAGTACCACTAGGTGGTTCAACATGAGGGTAAAATTTTCAAAACAACAAAAAAAATCAAGAAAATAGTAAAAATAAAAAATCTTCCTCCAGTGAAAACTGCATTGGAAACGCTTTGGGCAAGTACTATGATGAAAAATTGGAAAATAGGCATCATGAGTAGAATTGAGCATCATATGGACCTTTTCAAGTGAATGCATCTCATTTCCTTCATAACAAATCTAGTACTCCCTCCATTTATCCAATCCATTATCCATACCTTCTAGCATATCTTGATCTTGACATAGGTTTGATGTATACTTTGACTTTCCTCATGACTAGAAGAGTTCTTACATGGTCTTTACCATACATCTCATGTCCTATTTCATGTCAAATCTCTTTGCATGGTTTTCCAATTGATATCTTGATTTGTCCATTATGTTATGAAGCATTGCTAGACAGTGGGGGAAATTTCTTGCACTCTCATTTTCAAATAACTCTTGATCCATGTCTTATATCTCATAAATGATATCGAAATCGTGATATAGGTATCATTTAAATCAAAAAATTCAAAAGATTCATAAAACATCAAAAAATCCAAAAATATTCGTAAAATCAAGAAAATCCAAAACACATCAAAAAACCTAAAAATAGGTCAAAAAATTAAAAATTCAAAAAAATAGTCACCATGTCAAACTATGAGGCTTATGCATGTATAAAATAGGCAAGGCTAATATTTTATCAGCCCTCGAAGCCCATAGGATAGGTCCTTTAGGTGTCCACCATAATAAACTAGCAGTCCAAATTGTTCATATCTTATCAATAAACGAGTTTGTTTCAGTTGAACTACGAGGTCTTTGTATATATAAGATAAGCAAGGCTAATATTTGATCAACCCAAAAGGCCCCTAGGATAGGTCCTTAGGTTAGGTTCTTATTCAAAATCTCAAAAAACACAAAAACATTGGAAAAAAATTGAAAATCAAAACATATGTAAAACATCTCAAAAATCTCAAAACAACCTCAAAACAGTTCAAAATACCAATTTTTTTTGAAAAAACCCAAAATCATCATACCATTTCACTTTCAATTGTAGTAAACATCCACTCATAATAAATCGATCATCTTCAACCTTTGGCAAAACAAGCGAAAACAAGTATGGAAAATTTATAAAGTGAAAACCTAAGCGTAAAGGTCTCGAGTCTAGGTCAATCGGCAAACAAGTTGGTCAAATATTGGTATGAATAGACCATCATATCATTAATCACAACATCATCTGATAAATCATGTCCTAGGATGCATCCTTCCTACAAGGGACATTAACATCAGGCATCACTATAGTTTAGTCTTGGCTAGACGTATGAAGAACATTAGCTTGTTTGTTTGTTTGATCTTTTCTTTTGATTTATCTTATTGCGCTCATTCCAATGACCTCTCAATGATGTCTAATCAAAATTATCTAGAGAGAAAGGAATAGGGCATTGATCATTATCTTTCGTTTGTTGTGCTTGTTGGATGTTCTTGTAGTATAACTTGGCAAATACTTGCTTTGGTAGGTGTGTATGGAAGGGGTTTTGAACAATTTGTTGACTATTACATTGTTAGGTTATGCCTTTCCGTGTTTTGGTCCAAGATGTTTGAAATTTATAAAATACATCCTAGTGAGGTTTTTGTATGTCATGCGTGAACAAGAATACTCCTATCTGTTTGTCGAGTCAAAGTCCATGACACTAGATATCCTACCATCCTGGTTGTCTATATCTTGATGCATCATATATATGTGTTCTGTCAAACATAAGGAAATTTGCACCGTTTAAGTCCCAATCCCTTGATAAGAAAATCATCATCACTCATCATCATATCTAATAAATTCTTGGCGACTCGCAGACTTCTTGGACTTTTGCATCTTCTCAAAATCAAGGGTTGATCCCTCTCATTCTTCTATCATCTTTCACGCTAACATGGTATCATGACATTCACCAAAATAACAATACATCCATCCTACATCCACAAACCGTCAGCATCCTACATAGTCATCGCATATCATCATAATAGGAAACATCATCCATCTCACATGCATTGCATCATCATTTAAGTTGTTTAGGATAATAGATTTTTTATTCTAAGCATCTTAATTCATATCCTTTGCATTATCATCATCATAATATATATTTGTTAGTCTAACCATCTCATTTCAACACCTTAAGCCTATTTTTGTGAGCTTACCTATTTTTTGCAGGTAAACCATTGTTGAAACTTTATCATGAGCTCGACCCAAAAATTAGAATTTCTGCCAAATCTCTTGAGGGGGCACCAATATAGCAGCGTAATTCCTTCCATTGGGGTTGATCCGGTGGACATTTTTCAGTGAAAATTGAAGTGTCTCATTTTTCTCCAGAATCTGCACCATCAGAAAGAGCTCAATGTTCTGATTCCAACGCAACTTGAATGGAGCGAAAAGGTGTCCGTTTGCGCAAGTTACGGCCAGTCAAACCTTGGGTCAAACTGGAATCAGGGGCGTCCAGAAGGCAAAAAAAATGGCATCGTCAAAAATCTTCGAAGTCGGTGTCAACGCGAAGAGCTCGTTGAGACGATTCCGGCAACGTTCGTTTCGTCAAAATCCGACATCGTATGCGAGAGTTATCAGCGGTCAAAGCTCTCGGTTGACTTGGTGACTAGTAGGCACAATGATGACATCATCATCCGTACAGATGACGTCAGCAAGTGGTACGAAATCTGATGTGAACAAACCAGTGTGACATGTGGCATTTGTACGGACCAATCGCAGAGTGACACGTGGCAGTCCGTACGCCCAGTCAGCAGGCCACGTCATCGTCCAGTCAGCAGGCCACGTCATCATGACACGTCAGCGTCCACATCAGCATCCGAGTTGGCAGACACGTCATCAGTTTGCACAGTCAGCTCTCTGTCAGCGACACGTCAGTTCTTAGTCAAAACTGTCGTCGAATCAAATTTTGCCACGTGGCACCTCTTCGGCATGCCACGTGGCCTTTATCTTCGGCCGGCGGATGGGATCAGTTTGTTGGTTTGTTATAAAAAAATTTCTTTGCTGTTGAGCGGATTCGAACTCTCCACCATCCAGCCGCGAGAATTCTGGTTCACCGTTGCACCAACGCATATGGGCTTAACTACAAGTGGCGACGGTTTCCTTTTGTTATGAAATGGCCAGAAATTGGCTATAAAAAGCCAACGGCCAAGGTTGAACCCCCGACCGCCGGTCTAATAAAATGTTTATCCACCACTATGCCATCCGACGGTTTTGGGAAAAAGTTGGCATCGGTTGGTTTTAGTGTGTTGTTAACCCGAATGCCTTTAAAATAAACAAAAACTCCCTAATTTAAATTAAATAACAACAAACTATAATCCTTTTAAAGGATTAAATGTAACCTCCAAAACCATAAAGCCCGAAAAGAAGAAAGATTGAAGGGCTCTAAAATATTTTTAAAGATTAATATATGTTAAAAAATGGAGGAGGTTGAAAATATTATGTAAAATAGGGAGATTTTTGAAGATTTTTATGTATTTGGAGAGATAAGGTGGATTTGGGAAATATTTTCAAATCAATTGGTTAAAGGCTAATTTGAGGAAATTTTATGTATTTAAAGGGGGCTTGAGGTGAGAGTAGAGATGAAGTTTTCTTTTCAGGTGACGAAGTCTTGAAGCTGTGGAGATAATTGAAAGAGAGGTCTTGTAGAGATTCCATTCTTGCACGTTAGAGCGTTGTTATGCTGCCGAAGTGCTTGGAGAATGATAGTGGTGCTTTGTAATTGATTTTGGAGTTAATCGGATCGGTCTCTCTATTGGAGTGGACCCGGAGACGTAGTCACGTTTGTGACGAACTCCGTAATCAAACACTGTTTGCACTTCTCTTCTTCTCTCTCTTTCTTTCTCTCATTTCCTTCCATTCTGTTATAATCACCTTGTTATTACTTTCATTTTAATTATTTCCATAAGTTAATTTTGATATTATTAACTTGGAATAATCATTGTAAAAGTTAAGCATTTAAATACTGCAATCTAGTCTAGATCCTATACAGATCAGGGGTAGCAGTGGGGCATCCGAAAAAACATTTTTTTTTTAAATTTTGATCTCGACAATGTTATTCTTTGAACCAACACAATGGGTACATTATTTCAAAGAGAGGAAAAATGTAGACACTTAAATAATCCTAATTGATATTATGCATCTGATTATGATTAATTAACATCACTTCCTCCTAAAATTGTTTCTACACTAACCAATTAATTAAATAATCTTTATTATTTAGTTAAATTCATCAATTTCTACTATTAATCAAGTAATTAAATTTATTAGATTAATTCACTTTCTACTCACTAATGTTCACCACATTTAATTAATTAAATAAAACTATTTAAAAAATCCTAAAGTCCTCTCATTTAATTAATTAAATCAAATGTCATAAATCCCCTAACCCACTTGAGTTGATTAAATTATGAATTAATTAACTCCAATCTCCTCCTAATCCTCATTACCATTTCTCTATATTTTAACTCAACCTTGGTAAACTAAACCTATGATCAACTAACCAACTTGCAAATGAAAGTCATTTCTTCTAATTAAATAATTAGTCTATTTTCCTCTCAAAGGCATATACTTTGGAATATTCCTCTCAACCACCCATTCATAAATTTCCCTCCAAAAGGGTTTTAAAGCCTCTTAAGAGGTCTTAAATGCTCTTACAAGAGCCACCTTTGCCTTAAATGGCCTCTTACATGCCATCTTGTCCCTCTTACATCTCAACCAATTTCATTTAATTCCCTTACATTCTCTTACAAATCCACCTACATGTTTTAAATTCTTCACATCTTTCAAAATGTGCTCCACACACATCCCCATGGCTTTCATTAGTCTTATGACAAGTGTCACAATTCTATTGGCTCCCATCTTAGTCCTGCATTCACCAATTTCATCCATTCTTCAACCCTTCACTCCTATAAGTAGAGGCCTCTTCTACTTGAAATGGATCCAGAACTTGAAGCATTGTTACTCCACTCATTTCACTATTCAATCACTTGTTTTTTCATGTCATTTTAGCTTACATTTCACTATCTCTTTGCATCAAAGTCATCTTCACATCAAGGGATCAAAATATTATCATAAGGGATTCGGAAATGGCCACTTTCCACATCAAAGTGACACCAATACCCCCATGGGATGATTGTTTGAGTAGTTTATAACAAGATTTTATGTTCATTTACTTGATTATTCCATGTTATTTTGTTAATATGTTTATTTTCTTTGCATGCTTAGCAATTTCATGGAGAATTCTTTATTTTGCTTGTTTAAAATATGTTAACATATTTGTCCATATTTTAACAAGCACAAATTTGGCATTCACAACATCTATTTTATCAACCTCTAAATCATAAACAACAATAGAAAGGAAAAATCTAATGGATGCCATTTTTCAGTAGGAGAAAATATCTCACCATAATCAACACCCTCAACTTGAGAGTAACCTTTTGCAACCAACCTTACTTTGTACTTCTCAATACCTCCATCTGAACCAATATTTTTCTTGAATACCCATTTGCAATCAACAAGTTTTATTCCTTCATGCAATGGTACAAGCTCCCATGTGTCATTCCTTTTCAAAGCTGTCATTTCTTCATCCATAGCAATCTTCCAAGATTCTGCAACATTAATACCTAATTCCTCTTCCACTAATCTGGGTTCATCCATGTTAGTATTCAAAGAAAAAATACATATCCAATCATCAGGTGAATACCTTTCAAGTAGTTGTCTATTCCTTGTAGACCTACAAAAAAGTTGAGTTGGAGGTTCTTCCTCCTCTTCTAAACATTCAAAGCTAGATGAGCTCTCCTACACTTCTTGTCTATCCATGGGTCTTGATTCAATTTTCTCTGATGTAGAATGAAATTGAATCACATCTTCCTATTTACTTTTTTTCTAGGTGCAATATAATAGAATAAGGCTTAGTTTATCTAAAAATATAAATTCTACTATGTATTACCTTATGTGCAACAGGATCCCAAAGCTTGTACCCTTTCACACCATAATTGTATCTGATCAAAATACATTTCAGAGCCTTGTTCTCCAACTTTGTTCACTTCCCCTTTGGCACATGTGCATATGCCCCACAACCAAAAAATCTAGTTAATGAAGGCTTGCAACCCAACCATGCTTCTATAGGTGTCTTATAAACAAGAGTTGATGTAGGATACATGTTAATCAGGCAACAAGAAGTGGCAACAACGTCAGCCCAAAACCTTTGTTCTAGGCTAGCACCACTCAACATACTCGTAGCCTTCCCCATCAATGTCTTGTTCATTCTTTCTACAAATCCATTCTGATGTGGAGAATACGAAGTTATCTTTTGTCTATGAATACCACAACATTTATAGAATATATCAAAATAATTAGAGAAAAATTCACTGCCATTATCAGTCCTCAAACATTTTATTTTATTTCCAGTGTGCAACTCAACCATTACTTTAAATTCTTTAAATTGACAAAAAACTTTAGATTTACTCTTTAGAAAGTATACCCATGTCCTTCTACTATAATCATCCATAAATGAAACATAATATGTGAATTTTACAATTGAAGGAATATCTACAAGACCAAACACATTAGAATGAATAAGATCCAATACACCACAAGATTTATGAGAACTCGAGTAAAACTAAACACAATTTTGTTTTCCATAAATGAAATGCTCAAAGAAATCAGCTTCAAGATTATAATCAGACAAACCTTCAATGAAGTTTTTATTTTTCAAGGTCCTTAGACCCTTTTCTCCAATGTGGCTAAGTCTCTGGTGCCATAGCATAGTTTTCTCTATGCAGGTAACTTTGATTCAGAAGAAAGAGCACCCTTGGGTACCCAAAATCCATGACCATCTACTAAATATGAAATCCTCACCTCTTCCACATACTTTCTTTTCATAGAATTACTATTGCACTCAACAGTGCATGCATCAAACTTATACAATGCGCTATATCTGACATCTCTAGAAATCAACATAACACCTCTAACCATCTTACATCTTACATAAAAAAATACTCCCTGCACACCTGCATCTATTAGTTTGCTCACAAATAATAGATATTGTGCTAATCTAGGGATATGCAACACACCATTAATCCTTTGTATTCTACCACCAAAAAATCCAATTCTAACTTTACCATGGCTAACAATTTTTAAATGAGAATCATTAGCCAAGTACACCTTACCTCCATCAAATTCTTCATATTCAAAAAACCAATCTCTATTAAAGGTCATATGGAAAGATGAACTTGGGTCAATTAACCATGCATCATTACCCGCACAAGTTGCCAACGTTGCAATGAATGTGTCACCATATTCCTTCTCTTACTCAAAATTAGAATTGAATCTCTTCTTTTTCTTATTATTTTCTTCTTTGTATTCCTTACGAACATGTCCAGGCTTACCACAGTTCCAACAAATAACTTTGGACTTTCCAGGAGATTTTGATCTTCCCTTGGACTTGGATTTATCATGCTTCTCATTCTTCTTGCCTTTTTCCTTAGGTATTCCACAAAAATTCAAGGCTTCCTTGGCATTGATGGATACCTTCCTCCTCATCTCTTCAAAAAGAAAAGAACTCACCACATCTTCAGTCTCCAATATAACATAAGTACTTCCAATATCCATAACAAGAGAATCCCATGAATTAGGCAAAGAACAAAGCAAGATCTGGAATTTCTCCTCCTCATCCATTTTGACACCAACTGATGCCAATTGAGCCACCAACATATTGAATGCTTCCAGGTGGTCTGTAATTCATCCACCCTCTTCCATTCTTAAAGAATACAATTTCTTCCTCAAGAAAATAGTATTCACTAAATATTTGGCTTGATACATCTCACCAAGTTTCTTCTATCATTTAGTGCAGGGGTCTCTTCATGGACATTGATTAAAATAAAGTCTTCCAAGCACAATCTGATTAGACCCTTGGCTTTTCAATCCATAACATCATATTGAATATCCAAAGTAGGATTTGTAGGCCTTGAAACCTTCTCATCAACAACATCCCACAAATCTCAATCTATTAATAGATCCCCCATCTTCAACTTCCACATCTCAAAATTATTTCTAAAAAAATTATCCATCTCTATTCTCCTTGATGAACTTGCCATCTGAAAATTCCTGCAACAAGATCACAAGGTGTCTTCTACAAAATCTCACACTCAAATCTGGATTAGTTCAAAAAATTCAACAACCCACAATTGAAAGCAAAGATGATCAGGCTTTGATACAACTTTTAAGGAAGCTAAGGTAGTGGAACAACTTCCTACACTAATCTTGAGAGGAGAATAATGCAAAACTTTACAGATATTTTCAACAATTACAAAAACTTAAACAAAAATAAATATAAATATCATGCATACCACAACACAGTGATTTATGTGGGGAAAACCCTTTCGAGAGAAAAACTCCACACTCCAAAAGCTACCCAATATATTATTCAAAAATCACAAAGATTATAATATACTTGCAGAGAAAGCTTCTTACATGAGTATCACCAACTAAGGATCCAAAGGCAACAAAACTGCAATCAAACTCTCAGAATACATAAAAATACATAGTTGTAATAAAACCTTCTCATAAAATAGGGTTTCTTTCTAGGGAAAGTGAAGCCAACAAAATATCGACCATCGGATCTAAGACCTAATGATGAACGATCCAAATTTACAATAATAAAATATACATAAAATTTGGTTTTTCGGGTGTGTTTCCCACAAACCCGTTGTTGGGGCATGTGACCCCCAGATCCTTGCAGAGGGATACCTCCCCTACACCTCCCTGCGCTAACGTATCAACAATACCTTATGCATTTGCAAGGTTGAGACACATTTTCCCAACAATCACCACCTTATGAATATATTACAAAAAATGATGAAAAATAATATTACAAAATACTTTCCCAATACACTCTAAGTGCCTAGGGACACTTTCCAAGGATGTTGGAACCATGCAATATGATATATGATTTACAAGGTAGATGGAACCATAATCCTAACATTCTCCCACTTGACATCACACATTATAAATACATCCATAAGAATCACAAAAAAAGGAAAAAAATACCTTATCCAAACATGTACCATCTAAATCTTCACCACGCTCTCATGTTCCAACAAGATACTTGCAAAAGAAACCACATGATAAACACCATCAAGAAAAATAACTCCTTACATCCTCCAACATACCACCTATGAAATAAAAATGAACATGCCAAGGTGAAACATATCAAGTGTCATTAAAACTTGCACCATTCTTTACATGAACACAAGCATCAAATTCAAATGATAACAAAGGCTTTGAGTAGCTACCTTACTCATACTAGTTGGAATAGCAACCGCAATAGATTGTAACTCATCCAAGCTAACCATACCTCAAACCAGGGTCTATAAAACATAGATAGAACTTCATTCCATAAACATACCAACCCAAAATTTGTAATCAAGTCTTTGTTTATCCATCCTCCTATCTCAATGCAACATACCAACAAACAAATGACCATAGATAAAGCTAACTAACAAAATCTACATAAGAATTAAAAAAATCATGTGGATATAGACAATCCACGTCTGATTCATCTCACTGCAACCAATAGGCTATACACACCTACAAATTGCATAAATCATAGATCCAAATCCAATGAAACATGCAAAATCATCATCACATCAATAACTAGAAAACCAAGATATCAAAGAGGATAACCAGACATATATCCAAAAACTCCCACTACATGAGTAATGCCAAATATAAAAAATAGATTAATGCATACCAAGTCTACCTATAGTATTTCACATAGAGGATGTGGCTAATTCGTCTATTGCACAGTGTTAAGGAAACATACAATGATATGAAAATCTTGCAAACAAATATGTTGCAATACCTCTCTCACCATTAGTCTCCATAGTTCTCCCAAGTTCTTCACACTCAACCATGTGAATATAAACATCTAGGAAGAATACCATGACCAAAAGGAGAATTGACAAATCAAACCATATCCTTGTTCCACACTAACATGTACCGAGTTGTATAATGTAAGATCTCTTTCACCATTACCAAACTGAAAGAATATCAACATCTAACACTCAAATAAAATGAAAATATGGTAGAAATAGATGTAAACCTCCCATTTTGAAAGATAGATCAAGCCAACCAATCATTCCCACAACAAAGGGAATATGCTCAGAGCCACAAACCATTTCTTATACCTCTCCAAATGAGTCCTCAGAACTAGATCCATGGATCAAGAACAAAACAAAAAGAACAAAAATCCATATAACTATGCATCTTCATCTTAACAAATCCTCAAAATTTCTATATTCAAGACTAACTCAAATGAGAAGACAAGATAAAAAAATAAAGAATGAATCTGATAATCAAGCAAGAAATATCTCTCAGATCATTCACCTGCCGAGTATACCAAGAGTGGGATTCAAGATTCTTTTGTGCACCCAACACAAAGAAATGACAATATTCTCTTTAGTTCCATAACCAGGTGTAGGCTCGTTGAGTTTTTGTTGAAATGCTCATCAAAGATGTTGCAAGTATGAATGAGTATAGCGGTGTTTTCATTGATGCCAACACAGTATAGTTTGTTGTAGTGAAAGGAATCAAGTGATTACAGGTGGTACATGTATGGTTGAGATACTGTAGAGATTATGTGAGTACATGGAGCTATCTTTATGGTGTTGCAGGTGTTCTGATATGATGAGTTACAAAGTGCTTATGAGAAAATTAATAAATAGTGAAGATAAAATTGTGTGTGTTTTGAATGTGCTCCGGTAATGTGCTCTGAATTTATTATGTGTTGATCCTATGCTTGTGAAAATTTGTAGTGTTTTTTATGGGAATCCTTGGGTGATATATCCCGAGTTATAGCTTCTAGGTTGATGAAGAGTGAAATTTGTGTTCACCGGTTTGTGAATTGGTTTGGTAGAGTTGTTTGTCTGTGGATTGGGAGAAATCATTCTGCTCTGCAGTCCTTTGAATGTTTGTCTCAGATCTTGTGAATCTAGAAGAAGGCTTGTAATGGTTTTATCTATCTTCAGGAAAAAGTTCTTGTGGTTTGGTGCTCTGGAAGACTAGTTCCAGAGTTACTATGTGTGTTTGTATAGTCTGTGTGGACTAATCAAAAGTGTTCTTTGTATGAGGATTGTTGCAGTTGTTCTAGATGAATCTGAAGGCTTCTAAGAGGTGTTCCAGTGTATGGTGAAGCATGTTATGTGATCCACGTGTTATTCTCTTGTTGCAAATGCACGTACTTCAATGTTCATTGGTTTTCTTATTAGGTTTGGCCGACCTAGTTTTTACATGTCATGCGAAGGATAAGTATCAATTAAGGAAGCATGTGATTGATCTGAGAAGATATTTTGGGTCTTGGTTAAGTGTTATTTTGGTTCACTCTCATTCTCTTCCACCATAGGTATGTTGAGTTGCATACCTAATTTGAATATGTAATATGAAGTGTGTGCAACCGACCTTGGAGAAATTTTCTAAGGTTGAAGATGGTATAAATATAAGGAAAGATGTCAAGGCTTGCAAGTGACAAGTGTGAGAAGCAAGAGTGTGCAAAAGTGAATTAAGGAAACAATACTTTAATGTGTTTGAATCCTGAAAGAAATGAGCTTATGGTGTCTACAATTCTTTAGTCAAGGTTGCAGATGTGTGCAAGTTGTTGTGGTGGATTTTATGTTATCTTTCTTTATCTATAAGCAATGAGATTCCCTTCTAGACAGTGAGTCCTATCTAGGGCAGTGAGCCTCTTATATCTGATTTTGTAATTACTATTATATTGTGAGTTAATCCTCATCGTGGTTTTTCCCTTATTGGGTTTTCCACGTAAATCTGGTATTTCTTGTGTTGATATTACTTTTTGTTATTTCCACTTCATGCTCATACTTAATAACAGATTAATGTGGATGTGGAGTTAATAATTGTTTTGAGATTTGTGAATGTGATTGGTGACAACTGATTCCCCCCCCCCCCCCTCTTAGTTTTCTTGTGCATTTCAACAATTGGTATCAGAGCTTTGGTTCCTCGAAGAATATCTTAATTTCTTGAGGTAGATCCGATGGCGCAATAATTATCAATCCCTGTGTTTGATGGATCTGACTACATGGAAAGTGCAGATGAGAGGTTACCTGATCTCTCTTGGCTTCAAGACTTGGAAAGCTGCTAACACAAAATATGTTGAGCCGACTGTACACATCTAAAAATGGTCACGGTCGATCAAACCTGTTAATTAATTAAATATGAATTATTTAATTAATGTTCTTAAGTCATCTACATATAAATAAATTTAATTATTTATTTATATTGTTCATTTTCTAATTCTTCTAATTTAATTAAATAAATAAAGTTTATTTAATTAATGCTACCTTCCTCTTAATTAATTAAATAGATTTTACAATTTATTTACATTAATTATCACAAATTTAAATTCATAATTTAAATGATATTCTTCTCTCCACATTTAATTAAATACTTAATTAAATCATTTTTCCAAATTCCCACTCCTCTCACAAAAATTAAATATTCTTAATATTTAATTAAAAGGCTTTTTCTTTTGTCACATAATTAAATATTTGTAATATTTAATTAAAACCTTTTCATATTTCTCTCACACATATTTAAATATTTATTTATTTAATTATGAGAGACACCTCTCAATTGTCTCTTCATTTTTTGTCTCTCAGAATTCCATCTCCTTTTCGAATTCTTGATCTCTCACCATTCATTCTAACAGGTTTGAAATCAACCGTCGATCTTGGCTAATCTAATTCCTACCTTCAAAAATCTATAAATACAGCCCTTTCATGAGTTGAAAAGGACCTTGAATCTCATATTTTCATGCGTAGTTATTATAGTCGCATTTTAAGCATTTCATAGCATTTTAATTCAATAAGCTCAATCTTTACATGCATATGCATTTTTGATAATCTCATTCTCTCAAGTGCCAGTCTACAAGCTGTTGTTTGCACAACTAAGAGCAAACATATTGAAGCGAATCCTTGGAGATAGAGGACAATGGAACGAATTTGAAGAAGCTGCGATTTAGAGTTTGCATTTATTTTATTTATTTAGTTTTCTTCAATCTAATGTTTCATTGGTGTACTAGTTTATATGCAATTTAATTGACACATTCTAACGCACACACTGACAAGTGGTCCTTCTTCTACAGATGAGATTTTTGCCTATGAGAAAAATGAAAAAGCAAGGTATGCAATCTATAGTGCTTTATCTAAGACTGAGCAGACAAAATTTATTTCATTAGCTACTACTTATGAAGTGTGGGAAAAGTTGAAAGATATCTATGAAGGAAATGATAGAGTCAAATTATCAAAGAAGCTAACAACAAAGCACATATATGAGAACTTGAAAATGGAAGAAGGTGAAGACATTGCAAGCTAGTTTCAAAGGGTTGATATTGCAGTAAATGAAGTCAAAAATCAAGGTGGTAATCTGACAGATGAGGATATAATAGAACATATTTTGATGACCCTACCAGAGAGTTACAGTGACAAGGTCTCATCCATTGAGGAAGTGTATGATCCAAAGAAATTCACTAAAAAATAGCTATTTGGCACCTTGACTGCATTTGAAATGAGGAAATTTGGAAAATAAAAGGATAAAATAGAAACAACCTTCAAAGCCTCTAAGATAGAAGATGATCCGGATAGTGAAGGTTCAGAGGAGTTGAAAGAAAACTTTACAAGGAAATTAAATAAAGGTACCGGAAAGTATAAAGGTATGCTACCTTTTAAATGTTTCAGTTGTGGAAATATTGGTCACTATGCTTCAAGATGTCCAAATAGAGCCATACACAAAACAAATAGAGATAATAAAGACAAAAGGGATAAAAAGTTCAAGAAATTGTATTATATTAGAGAAGATGTTGGAATTTCTGATGATGAATCTGATTTTGAGGATGATAAAGATGAATGCTTGTTTCTAGCCTTGGAGAATAAATCTGTGTCTACTAACCATGGAAGATGTGCAAGGGAATGTGGTATGAAAAACAAGAAGGATGAGATAAAAGGTACTCTAGTTACTGCTTTTCATGCTAGACAAGACAAATATTATTGGGTAATTGACAGTGGCTGTTCAAATCATATGACCGGAGATAAAAGTAAATTTACTAAACTTGAAAAGTATGATGGAGGATTAGTCATGTTTGGAGATTATTTTGGTGCAAAAATTGTTGGAAAAGGAACAATTAGTTTTGATGGAAAACATAGTGTTGATGAGGTCTATTATGTTAAGGGATTAAGGCATAATCTGTTGAGTGTTGGACAAATGTGTAGCAAAGGATTTAAATTTGTGTTCTAGGATAATACTCATGAGATTAGAAAAGGGTCTAGAACTGTGGTAGATGTAGGAAGAACATATGGAAAAATTTATTAGCTTAAGAGTGTTGATGGTTAGTGTTTTGTGTCTCAAGTTAATGACAGTTGACTATGGCACCAGAGGATGGGACATGTAAACTTTGACAATCTGATCAGGATTAGTTCAAGAGAAGTTGTTAGGGATCTGCCTAAAATCACAAAGCCCACCAATACTATTTGCAGAAGTTGTCAATTGGGAAAACAAACAAGATGTGGTTTTAAAGGAAAAGAAAAATCAACTACGAGAATGCTGGAATTGATTCATATAGACCTCCATGGTCCCACAAGAACAAGAATTCTTAATGGTGATAGGTATTTTATGCTTTTGATTGATGATTATTTTAGAATGGAATGGGTTAATTTTCTTAGGGAGAAATCTTAAGCTCTAGATAGACTCAAAGTGTTCAAGACTAGGGTAGAGAATGAAGTGAACCTAAGAATCAAATGTTTAAGGTCTGAAAAAGGTGGAGAATTCACTTCCAGTGAGTTTAATACATTTTTTGAAGAGCATTGTATAAAGAGACATTTTTTTGCTCCTAGAACTCCTCAACAGAATGGAGTTGTAAAGAGGAAGAATTGGACTATTCAAGAGGTTGGAAGGACTATGATGAAAGAGGAAAATTTAATTGATGTATACTGGAGAGAAGCAATCCACATTGCTTTTTATATTCTTAGCAAAGTTCAGAGCTGAGGTAACAGCACAAAGACTCCTTATGAACTGTGGATTGGCAAGATTCCTATTGTTAAGTACTTTAAGGTGTTTGGAAGCAGATATTATATTAAAAGAGATGATGAGAACCTTGGAAATTTTGATGCAATATGTGATGAAGGCATTTTCATTGTATATTCAACTAATAGCAAAGCTTATAGATGCTTCAATAAAATATTGAGAAAGATAGTTGAAAGTGCAAATGTAAAAGTTGATGAAGATATGCACATACCTATTGAAATAAGTGAAGTTGAACTAGATGAAGCTATCTATGGATAAGAAAAAGAAGAGAATAATGAAGAAGAAGAATAGATTGAAGAAGAAGAAGAAGCTCTGGAACCTGCTCGTAAGACTCCATAGTATGTACACAAAAATCATCTGGAAGAATAGATAATTGGAGACAAAGGAAAAGGTGTAACAACAAGAAGGAAAGTGGTAGTAGCTGAAGTAAATTTATGTCTACTTTCCAGGATAGAACCAAAAAAAGTGTGTAGTATGCAAAGATGAAATTTGGGTTAGATCCATGAAAGAAGAATTACAACAGATAGAGAAAAATCAGACATGGGAATTGGTTCCTAGACCAGTAAACAAGAATGTAATTGGTACAAAATGGGTATTCAGGAATAAGCTAAATGAAGATGGTGAATTAGTAAGAAAAAAATTAAGGCTTGTGTGCAAAGTTTATTCACAGGTTGAAGGAATAGACTTTGAGGAGACATTTGCTCCGGTGGCAAGAATGGAGGACATTCGAATGTTCTTGGAATTTTTTGCTCACAAAGATTTCAAGGTATACTAGATGGATGTTAAGTCTTCATTCTTGAATGTAGAATTAGAAGAAGAGGTGTACATGGAACAATCAGAGGGATTTCAATTATTAGATAAATTGGACATGATCTGTAAGTTGAAAAAGGCACTATATGGACTTAAACAGGCTCCTAGAGCATGGTATGCAAGGTTGGACAAATATTTGACACAACAAAGGTTCATCAAAGGCTCCATAGATAGTAATCTCTATTTCAAAGTTGAAAGAAATAGAATGTTGATAGTGGTTGTGTATGTTGATGATATTGTCTTCAAAGGAAATGAGGGTATGTGCAAGAAATTTGTAGAGGAGATGCAAAATGAGTTTGAGATGTCTATGATTGGTGAATTGAACTTCTTTCTTGGACTTCAAGTGAATGAAACTGATAAGGGAATATTCATTTCACAATCAAAGTATGTTAAATAATTGTTGAAGAAGTTTTGGAATGGATGATTCCAAACAGGTTTGTAACCTTATGGCGACTGGATGCAAACTAAGTAAGGATGATGATTCTCCTAAAGTTGATCAGAGCATGTACATATCTATGATTGGTTGACTATTATATCTTATTGCTACTAGACCGTATATCATGCATGCAATATGTTTGGTTGCCAAATTTTGAGCGGAACATAAAGAAACACATGTTATAGCTGTGAAGAGGATATTCAGATATCTAAAAGGCACTCCAGATTATGGTTTTTGGTATCCTAAGGATATTGATTTTACTTTGAATGCTTACACTAATGCAGATTGGGTTGGTTGTGTAGATGATCAAAAGAGTACAAGTGGTGGTGCATTCTTTCTTGGAGGAAGATTGGTTTCATCGCTAAGAAAGAAATAGGATTCAGTTTCTTTATCCACTGCAGAGGCTGAGTATATTGTAGCAACATCTTGATGTACACAGGTACTTTGGATGAAGCGAAAATTGAAGGATATAGGTGTGATGTGTGATGAGCCTATCCCTATCATTTGTGATATTACAAGTGTAATAAATATTTCAAAGAATCTGATAATGCATTCAAGGAAAAAGCATATATCTATTAGATATCACTTCTTGAGGGAGAAGGTATTTGAGAATGAAGTCAAGATTGAATATGTGCCTACAAAGGATTAGATTGCAAATATATTTACTAAGGCTCTTCCTAAGGATACTTTTGAGTATCTTCAGGAGAAGTTGGGGGTTATTGCCCCTCCTTCCTTGAACTAGGTGCACATAAAGGTGCATCGGTCCAGTGGATCTACAAATTCATCATCTATCTGGACTGATGATTTGGGTCTACTCCTCAAGGGGAGTAGAGAGTATCATTGTTGTTGTATGATGTATGTGTTGTCATGGGTGCACTTCTCAGGGGGAGTGATCAATATTTTATATGGCTGAAGAATCATGTAAAAAAAATTATTTTCCATTGATGTCAAAGGGGGGGAGAGAATCATGTGAAAAAGCCTATGTATATCTCAAAAAAATTTGAAAGGGAGAGAGAATCTTGCAAGGAGAAGAGAGTGCAAGAAATTTGTGTAAGTTGTCTAATCTAAAAAAATAAGAAGTAGGAGAGTGTGTATGTTGTCTTTGATGGTTTTTCACATCATGTGTTGCCATCAATGACAAAGGGGGAGATTGTGGCAAGTATGAATGGGTATGGTGGTGTTGTCATTGATGTCAACACAGTACAAGTTGTTGCAGTGAAAGGAATCAAGTGATTGTAGGTGGTACATATATGGTTGAGATATTGTAGAGATGTTGTGAGTACATGGAGCTATCTTTATGGTTTTGTAGGTGTGCTGATATGACGAGTTACCAGGTGCTTCTGAGGAAATTAATAAATAGTGAAGACAAAATTATGTGTTTTTTGAATGTGCTCTGGTAATGCACTCTGCATTTATTCTATGTTGATCCTATGCTTTTGCAGATTTTTAGTGTTGCTTATGGGCATCCTTGGGTGATATATCTCGTGTTATAGCTTTTGGATTGATAAAGAGTGAAAGCCATGTTCACCAGTTTGTGAACTGGTTTAGCAGAGTTGTTTGTCTGTGGACTGGGAGAAATGTTTCTGCTCCACAGTCCTTTGATGGTTTGTCTCAGATCTTGCAGATTTGGAAGAAAGCTTGTAATGGTTTTATCTATGTTCTAGAAAAAATTCTCATGGTTTGGTGCTCTGGAAGACTAGTTCCAAAGTTACTATGTGTGTCTGTACAGTCTGGGTGGACTGATGGAAAGTGTTCTTTGTATGAAGATTGTTGTAGTTGTTGCAGATGAATCTAAAGGCTTCTAAGAGGTGTTCCAATGTATGGTGAAGTGTGTTATATGATCCACATGTTATTCTCTTGTTGTAAATGCATGTACTTCAATGTTCATTGGTGTTTTCATTAGGTTTGGACGACCTAGTGTTTACATGTCACATAAAGGATAAGTATCAATTAAGGAAGTGTGTGATTGATCTGAGATATTGTTTTGGGTCTTGGTTAAGTGTTGGTTTGGTTCGCTCTCATTCTCTTCCACTGTGGGAATATTGATTTGCCGACCTAATTTTAATTTTTAATATGAAGTGTGTGCAACCGACCTTGGAGAAAGTTTCTAAGGTTGAAGATGGTATAAATATAAGGCAATATGTTAAGTTTTGCAATCAACAAGTGTGAGAAGCAAAAGTGTGTGAAAGTGAATTAAGGTAGCAATACTTCAATGTGTTTGACTCTTGAAAGCAGTGAGTTGATGGTTTCTATAATTCTTTGATCAAGGCTGCGGATTTGTGCAAGTTGTTGTGGTGAATTTTTTGTTATCTTTCTTTATCTATAGGCAGTGAGCCCTTTGGAAGTGAGCCTCTTATATCCGGTTTTGCAATTACTATTATATTGTGAGTTAATCCTCATCGTGGTTTTCCCTTATTGGGTTTTCCATGTAAATCTGGTGTTTCTTGTGTTGATATTACTTTCTATTATTTTCACTTCATGCTCATGCTTAATAACAAATTAAAGTGGATGTGGAGTTAATAATTGTTTGAGATTTGTGAATGTGATTGGAGACAACTGACTCACCTCCCCTTTTCAATTATCTTTTGCATTTCAACAAAAGAGTAACCATCTCAACATACGATCCCATAAATAAGAGATCTCTTAGCCTCACCCAAGTCTCACTAGTCTCCATGAGCATCCACCAATCAATCCATGCCAACTTCAAATGCAACCTTGCAAAATCATGAAGCTTCAAGCAAATGATCAATACTCAAAACCAAAGAGAACCAAACAAGACCATTGTCAAAGTTCTAACTACAGAATCAGGAACACATACATGACATCATGATCTAACACCTCTAAATGAACATATCATGGTCTTAATAGAACTTGTATCATGCCAAAACTCTAATCTAGAATCAAGAGTACATCATGATTGTTAGGTCCCTAATATCTTATACTAAGAATATAATATATATTCCCAAGTATAATAATTTAAGCACTTGTGGTATGTTTAACCTTAACATTATTATTCACTAATACATTAATTACTCTTTATTAGGATGAAGGGGAATGTCCTTGCATAGTTAAGCCTACAAATAAAGAGGAGATGTTCCTCCCAAAACATCATATCATCAATTATTAAATTCATATAATTTTTTTGATTATTGGAGGTGACCCCCTCAAAGTGGTCTATTATATTTCTAAATTTTTATAAATATTCCCAAGAAATACCATAACAAGTGGTATTAAAGCTATGATTTGGCCCTACATTATTATTTCCGCTATAACTTCCAAACCAATACAAAATTTGATCTATTTTTTTTGGGTTTTGAGGTATATATTAGATAAGCTCTTAAAAAAATAAAATCAAACTTTCGAGGTAAGTTTTCTAAAAATTATTGAGATTTTAATGTTTTTCATTTATTTTCTCAATAGGTCAAAAAATTTGGATTTCTGTTTTAAATTTATATTTTTGGAAAGCATATCAAAAATTAGGCAGGGTTAGTTATTTAAGATTTACTATTAAAAATAAAATAAATTATGTAATTTTGTGGTCAAAGTTTAGTCAATTTTTTTCATTATTCTACTCTACATACTGTAATTTTTGAAAAAAAAATTCAAATATATTTTTGGGAAATCTTATTGAAAAATTAGTTAGGGTTAATTCTCTGAAATTTAATATTAGACATAAAATAAGCTCCTTAATTTAGTGATCAAATTTTTAGTCAAACCATAAATTTCAAACCTTTCTTAGCATATGTTCTAAATTTTTATGGTTACAACTCGCACTAGATACTATCCTCCCTTAATTAATAAAGAGGAAACTATAGTTCATAATAAAAAAACTTGAATCCATACATCATCTTTAGGAGTAGAGGACTTTTTTATGAATGTGGAAATCGATAGCCATCTTTATTGTCCACCGCAAAAAAATGAGGGAATAATCCACCAGATTGTGAAAAGTGGTACATTTTATTAAGAATAAATTAATTGAACCCTTTACAACATCCTTAAATGAGGGATTATTTAAGTTTGAAAAAGTTATATTATCAAAATTGAGGGGTTCAAAAACCCACCAAATTGGGTACAACCTTAATAAACAAAGTCAAGGAATAGGACAATCTTTTCAAGGTCCAAAATTAAACCTACCAGAAATAGATATATGTAAGGTTGATGGTGCAAATGTAACTTCATGGATAAGTCGAATGGAAAAATATTTTAAACTTCACAATATATCGAATGATGAAATGGTTGACATAGTTTCATTACATTTAGAATCTGAACCTTATCAATGGTACCAATGGATGATGAGAAAAAAAAAGAAGGGAAATTACTTAGTTGGAGAGAATTTACCAATGAATTAGTAGATAAGTAGGAGGTTTCTTCCACAACATGTCAAATTATGATATTGCTATCAGGATTCAACCGTGTAGTTTTCAATTCAAACTCATTGAACCATGATTCATGAGTAGTGGTTCACAAGAACCCATCTCTCATGATAATGAATGGTCCACTTAGCACGCATTGCATCTAGGTGATGTTCACAGAGGTGAAGCATTGGTCCATCCCGGGAGGTCACCCATCCCAATACTGCTCCAGCTCAAGCACGCTTAACCTTGGGGGAAACTTCATGGCTAAGCGTGCTTGAGCTAGAGCAGTACTAGGATGGGTGACCTCCTGGGATGGACCAATGCTTCACCTCTGTGAGCATCACCTAGATGCAATGCATGCTAAGTGGACCATTCATTATCATGAGAGATGGGTTCTTGTGAACCACTACTCATGAATCATGGGTCAATGAGTTTGACTCGAAAACTACACAGTTGAATCTTGATAGCAATATCATAATGAATTAGTAGCCAGCTATGAGAAACCATGGAAGGGGAGCTATTTTACCCTTGACTTAAGGGTGGTGCATACACTGATCCCCAACTCATGGATCAAGCAAACAAAATTCACAAATTTAAAATAAATAGGGTTTGTAGTATAATACAATGTTGAACACATGAGATTGGTAATTCGAACCCAAAATGTGACACCTTATAAAAGGCTAGAGCTCTACATCAATGAACTTGATGAACAAATTAAATATGATTTCCATTTATTGGAACCTTGTACAGTTTGAAAATCAATGCAACAAGCATTAGATATTGAGCAACAAAACCTCACTACAAAAATATCAACACAAGGCCAGATAGTAGGATGGAGAGATAAAAATGTCACTAATCCTACTAATAGAAATAGGGCTAATCTCTTTAGCCTAAAAAAAATAACAAAATCTCTCTCCTCAACAAGAGGCGGAGAAAAAAGAAAAAGGTCTATGTTGGCATTGTGATAGAAAATGGTCTAGGGGCCATAAATGTGGTAATAATGAGATGAGACTAATGATCATTGAGAATGAGGTTGAAGAAGAGGAACAAGTACCTATAGAATAACCAAATATGTAACTAAAGAGTGAAAATTTAGAGGAAGAAGACAATGCTACTATCTCCTTACATGAATTGAATGGAACAAGAACACCACAAACACTTAAATTTTTTAGCTATATAAAAAAGAGAAAGGTAACAGTGTTGATTCATATAGGCAGTTCACATAAATTTATCAATAGGATATTAGCTCATGAGCTCAATTACTTTGTATATTTGATCTCTAACTTCCAAGTCATGATAGCTGATGGAAAACAACTCTCTTGTGGTGGAAAGTGCTATCATATAAAGTGACAAACATCTCTTATTTTCTTTGAAACTCATTTATAATTTGGCTACAAGAATTGGTTGTAAACACTAAAAATTATAGTTCACAGTTTAAAAATCAATCACTAATTTCATTTATTAACTAATATGTTTTCTTATTAGGTTTGTGATACAATTGTAGGTACAAAAAGTCATTTTATTTCTTCAAAAAAGGTGGGAAAATGTTGTACCTACTTATATATTTATATATTTGTAGTGAGCTTCTGGAAGTTAATGAATTCAACAATCAAAATTTCAAAATGTTGTACGAGACCTTCAATTTCTATGTTTTTTCCAAGTTGGATTATCAAAAAGATTCAATTCAATTTGAAATACAAATTAGTAGTGATCAAGTAATCAGAGCCAACAAAGGAATACATCCATCTCTACTTATCGGTTTTCTCGGTAATGTGGTGGTTATCTACCCAATATGGCTTTGATGTGTGTGATATTTTCTAGAAAATAAAATAAAATGTATTGCATTACCTTAAAATTCATTCAATTTTAAATAAAACAATATTTAAAGGTGAATGCACTAATCCATATTTAAATAACTACATTTAATGGTGCCTTTTGTTGAATATACACTTATTTAAGGTTAAAAATTTGGCCAAAACAATAATCTTAGGCCAAGCTTGCAATTTCAATTTTTTTGAGGGGTTGGAGGCCAAAGGGAATATCTTTTAGGTAGTTGTATATGTTGGAAGTATGAAGTCCAATAGACTCTTGTCCCTTCCATTTCCTTACTTTTCTCCCACCAACATCTCTTTTTCCTTTTTCGGTGACATAAATTATCATATATAGATAATGTTATTAATGCATTGAGTATATGTTGTTGTAAATGTACATTGTGTAACAAAATTAATAAAATAGATATTTTCCATGCTTTAGTGGATGTAGCCATATTGGTGAACCATGTAAAATCCATTGGAGTACAGAAAACACTGAGAGGGGGGTGAATCAGTGTTTTAATAACCAAATCAATTCAATTGTTTTTCAAAACACATAACTTCTTTGTAATCTCATAATGTTCAATTTCAAGAATGTATTCAAACGTGATAGTCAATATCAGAACCTTGAACCACATGAAAAACTCAAATGTTGCAAAGTACATAAAGGAAGCTGCAAGACTAAATTGCATGAATCATGATAACCACATAGATCACAAAAGAGCCATAACACAATATTTTTATGAGTGGAAAACCCTCATAGGGATAAAAAACCACTCGAGAAAATTGCCTCACTGGCTTAATAAAATCCCATTGATTACAGAGCTTCACTAACTACTTTTTGTGCCTCACTGGCTACACAAAATGCCTCACTGGAAAACACAACTGCCTCATTGTTAAACACAATTGTCTCACTGGAAAACACAACTACCTCACTGGCAAAGCCTCATTGGGTACACATAATGCCTCAATAGAAAAACATTTTCACATCAAAATGATTCAAAAAGAAAAAATACAAAGTATAATCTCTGCTTCAATACAAAGCATTTCTTGACTATCTCATTTTCATTTGAGACTCAAGAATCTATATGTAAATACAACCAACACTTAAAGTGCTTTCCATATTTCACAACAAATTGTTCATCAAATATTTTAGCATAAACATAATAATGACTTTTTTCAGATTATAAGTCTCATTCCCATCGAACCTAGTACAGTGACCATATCACTACATTTATACCATTAAAAAAAATGACATTTTCCATCATCAGAAAAACTATCTATGTAATTGCCTTCATAAACTACCAGCATAACCATTCATAACTACTTTCAACATTCAACATGGAGAAAATTTGGTATATGTTTAAAATAGCTTCTAATCATGTAAACAACATTCATTGATACCTGTATCATGGAGCGAAGCGGGAATAGGTGAGGAGCGGGAGTTTTGAAATTTACAAAAGATGGCGAGGCAGATTCTGAGGATGGAGATGGTGATCGAATGTCTGTGTGTGGGGTCTTCTTCCTTTTGGAGCCATCTGGCCTGCTATTGTGTTTGGTTCCTATGGTTTATGGCCCTTTTCTGGTGTTACTCATTTTATGGATGGTTACTCATGCGTGGCTTATGCGGCTTTGCTCAGTTAGGGTTGTTGTCATTGTTGTCGTGTTCCCTGTAGCAACTTTTCCCACCCTTTTTTGGATGAGTCCTGACTGCTTGTGTTGGTTGGAGTTTGATCTCACTTGGAGTGAGGTTTCTTTCTTGGCTAGCATGGCTTCCTTTTTGACGTTTGGAGTAGCTTTGGATTTTTGCTCTGTTGTTCTATTTTGGAGGGTTTTGGCTAGTTGTTTGAAGTCTCTTGGTTCTACTTTTTATATTGAGGCTTTCTATGCTTTGTACACATAAAATATATGTTACCTTTGTAACCAAATCAAAAGTCTTCAATGAATACCACACATGTATGCAAAACGTATAACACCTGAATGTGTATGTCATCTATAGATATCTGATATGTATGTCACCTGTAGATATGTGTCAAATCAATCATGCAACCTGAAGAGCACAAAGATATACTGAGAGGCGGGGGGGGAGGGGGGGGTGAATCAGGATATCAACAAACTTTTACCCTCTTACTTATTTATCAACTTCAAACTTACACATACATCAACTATTTGATATTAACCATTTTACACAAGTTAACACAACTTTTATTGAAATGATTTTTACAAAGTAGGCACCAACCTATAGATTTATAATAAGATGATTTAGTAGGACGCAACCTACAAGGAACATCCAAACCTTTATAACTTTAGTAGGCACCTACCTACAAGGAGCACCAGCCCCTAATGCAAGGCACCAACCTTGACTTGATGGTTGCAAGATGATGCCTTCAATCTGACCTGCACTATCCCAATCCTCCAATCTGCCTTTGGTGATGAATGATCTCACACTTAGCCCACACAAGGAGATGGGACTTCAAACTTAGAATGCTCTCTTACACAACAACTACACTTGCAAATCTGATTTTGGATTCTTATATGTATGTTGATCACTTTGCAACCTTTGAAAGAACACATCATTTAAGATCTGTTCTTGCACCCATTCATAATAATCTGATTATTGTACCATTTCATTTTTAAATCATGCCTTTAAAATGTTATTCCATCCCTCTTGAACAAATCATACCTTTTCAGATATTTTTTTTTAATTAATAAGTATACATTGTATCTCTTCATAAATCACACCTCTCTATAAATCTGAATTTGTTTTTTTAATAAATTGTGCCTTTATCTCTCAACTTTTTGCTGTTTACAATCTTTAATGAATTACACCTTTTTCATGTTTGACTTGTTTTGAATTTGAATAAATAAATCATACTCTTTCAAAAACAAATCACTTCCCTTAAAAGAGTAATCGCACCACTTCACTTATAAAAATGTTTTTATCAGCAAAATGACACGTACTTCTCCACAAAATAATTCGCACCATTTCATTCAGAAATCGTATCACTTTTTGACTTTTAATATTCATCGTATCATTCAAAAAGTGAAGTGTATCCTTTCAAAACTGAATCGCTGCCTTTTAAAGACTTTGTCTTTTCCTATTTTTGTCTTATGTGCTGCACAATTTTTTTGTTTTAATATTTAGAAAAGATATTGCTTTATTCACTTAGCGATCTGTTTGTGCTCTTTAAGGAATACTTTGATTTTAACATCTGTTCATTGCTGCTTTCAACAAAGTTTATAATGATCTTCAGATTAATTTGATTTCTTCAAGGTTATAATGATCTGATCTAAACAATATCTGGTCTTCAACAAAGCATAGAAATCTTTAGATTAATTTGATCTTTTTTACTTTACATGACATCAATGACAAATTTCCAACACAACCAACCCAAACTGAACCATGTCTTTCATATGTAGAGTACCTGAGTCCATGCCAATACTGTAAATGCCAAAAATAACCCTTGGGTGATCCCACAATAGTGGTTTACAATTTTTGGCCAAACTAGACACTAAAATTATTATTTTTAACTAAATCTTCACATTCGGGCACCTATAGCAGCTAAATCGTGAGGAATTTGAAGATGATGCAAACTAGAGTCTCATCACATTTTGTGTGTAGATTCTAAAAAATATTTTTTCAAAATTTTTGGAATCAGATTGCACTTCTTTTTCCATCTCCCACGAAAACTAGTTTTTTTTTAGAAAACAACATTTTTAAAAAGTGACGCACACTGTATAATGCATAACATTTTTTCCATGAAGGATAAAATTCTAATTCTTTCGAATTTAGATTTGTAACTCTGATATCTAGTGCTTCCACTTGGTTATATAGTTTTTTATTGAATATTTTTTCTTTAATCAAGTTTCAAAGTCAAACCAATTACAATTCAGACATAGTACGACCGTATAACGCGTAACTTTTTTTGTATATATCGAAATTCAATTTTATTTTTTTTGTTGGATCAAGGACTTCAATATCCAGTGCACTCATATTTTTCATTTTTTTTTTTTTTATAATTTTCTATTTTTCCACATGTGCATAACAAAGACCTTCATTTTCGATGGAAAACCTATATTTAATAAAACTAAAAAAACAAATACATAATAAAATCAAAACATATTAAAATTATATTCATTAGATAGCTCGTTCTGAGGACTACCTGATTCTAGTTGGGTTTGTGAAGATTCCTCCATTTTCATCCTCAACCTGAGCTCCGAAGTGCCAAAAATTAGGTTTTTTTTGTGTCTCGGGGAGGGATGAGGGATAAGGGGGGTTTGTACGAACCCCTAGGGATTCGCTCGAACCAGGGTTTGATCGAACCCCTTTCCAATGCATTTTTTTTGTTTTTTTGACGGCCAAGATTCAAAGAGGTTCACTTGAAACCTGGTTTGAGCGAACCCCTTATGGGTTTAGTCAAACCAGTGGCTTAGTACGAACCCCCAAAATCATATTTTTTTGCCTTGGGGTCATTTTTTGTGAGTTTTCCTTCCTCACTTGAATTGTAAACCACTATTGCGGCTTCACCCCCTTGACATGAATGCTAAAATCAATGTCAAAGGGGTCAACAAAGATAGTGAATACACTGATATACTTGATTAATCAAGATCCTTCATCTCGATTGGATTTTGACACTATGGAGGAGACATGGGTGGGAAAAATTATTTCCTATAATCACCTATGGGTCTTTGGTTGTGAAGTATTTGTTCACATTCCTAAGGAGAAGAGAAAAAAATTTGATCCCAAATCTAAACCGTGTATCTTTGTTGGCTATGGAGAAGAACAATATGGCTTCAGATTATTGAATCTAATTACAAACAAATTAATCCATAGTCGGGATGTGGTTTTTAATGAAAAAGTGTTTCCAATTCTGCAAGCACTTAGGACACAAGTAAATGACTATGTGCGACTAGCAAACATTATAAAGGACAATGATTCATAATTTTTACATCCAAAAATAACACCAAGTATGCCTCAATAGAAACTTGGCACTAGTAGTTCACAAGCACCACCAATTAGCAGGACCACACCATGTTCTTCTAAAAATTCCCCCTGCACCCCACTATCCTTTGCATCTTCAGTGCCAAACTTGACACGAACTGGGGGAGAATTTCCCTCCATGCGACCTACTCAACAATCACCCATACCAAATTCAATGCCCACCAATAATTCCATGACTAGGGGCACTAAGGAATCCTCCACAAGTTTTTGATTATGGCACATTCCTCATAATTTTCATATGCAACAATTTAATCATTCATTCTTTCCTTCCCAAATAAATAGGAAACCATTTTCAAATTTATCACTGCCTTCTTAGACTCATACACAACCCAATAATGATCTTTCTTAGGCACATTCAAGGAAATACAAACTCCACGCAAGGCATACATCAGACATTTAGTTTGAAATTTCCTAATAGAGGCGTGATAAATGATGATCACTTGCAAGCAATAAGAAATAATTCGCTACCATAGTCAACAAGGGACATACAGAGCAATGATATTATACATATCGACAATGTTATTAATATTAGAAATAATGGTAATTCATCAGTAGGGACAAATTTACAAACAAATATTGAGATCCAAGCTCCTCAATTATGGAGGTCTACCCGAGAACATCGACCTTTGGCCAAATTAGAAGACTGTCAGTTGTTGATTTTTGACCAATGAGAGCTAGCGACATTCCAAGATGCTTGCAGAGACATAAACAGTGCAAAATGGATGAATGCCATGAAAGTGGAAATGGATTCATTGATGGCCAATCACACTTGGGATTTGGTGAAGCTTCCACCCAATCAAAGAGCCTTGAAGAATTGATGGGTGTGCCAATTTGAAGAGGAAGAGGGAGGCAAAAAACTTTATCCGACTAGATTGGTAGTGAAGGGTTATGATCAACAAAAGGGAATTGATTTCAATGAGATCTTCTCACCAATTGTGAAGATGACTACTATTCGAATGGTTTTGGGCCTCGTGGCGGTTTATGACCTTGAACTTGAACAACTTGATACATCAAAAGTGCATTTCTCCATGGCAACATACAAGCGGAATTATATATGCAGCAACCTAAAGGTTTTGAGAAGCAAGGGAAAGAGGATTTATATTACAAATTGAGAAGAAGTTTGTATGGGTTCAAACAAGCCCATAATAGTGGTATCTCAAGTTTGACTCCGTCATGATTGAGCAACATTTCACTCGCTACATGAATTAGATTTGTGTGTCTACTAAAAGGTATTGGACAATGGTGAGTTTGTCTTATTGCTTCTCTATGTCGATGATATGCTAGTAACCAAGACTAGCATGAGTGTTGTTCATTATTTGAAACAACAATTAGCTCACAAGTTTGCAATGAAAGATTTAAGGGCAGTGAAGAGGATTCTTGGTATGAGCATAATTCGAGATAGATAGAAGGGAGAAATCATATTGTCACAAGAGAAATACATTAACAAGGTTTTGGAAAGGTTTAATATGCAAAACATTGCTAAGGTTGCAAGCACACCACTTGTTGAACACCTTCATTTATCTTCCCCAATGTGTCCCAAGACACAAGAACAACAAGAATAAATGAAAGGTATCTCGTATTCATCAACTATTGGGAGTATCATGTATGTTATGGTATGCACTCATCCCAAAATTTTCTCATGCACTGGAGTGGTGAGCAGATTTATGAGTAATTTGGCTAAAACTCATTGGTGAGCAGTTAAGAGGATTCTACGGTATTTGAAGGGAACTTCAGATTATGCTTTATTCTTTGGTGGTAAATATGCACAACTGCAAGGTTTTGTTGATTTTGATATGGCCGATGACTTGGAAAAATGAAGATCAACTATAGGTTATGTCTTTACATTTGTCAGGGCAACAATCAGTTGGGTTTCTAGATTGAAACAAGTGGTTGCACTTTCCACTACTAAGATTGAATACATTTCTCTTATTGAAGGTGCAAAGGAAATGATTTGGTTGCAATAATTTTTGGATGAATTGGGATGTAAACATTTTTTCATGCTCTTTTGTGATAGAAAAAACACTATTCACTTGGAAAAGAATGCAATATTCCATAATCAAACCAAGCATATTGAGTTGTGATATCACTTAATCTAGACTATTATTAAGGAGGGAAAACTCAAATTTGAGAAGATCCATACCAAGGTGAATCTAGTTGATGCACAACTGACAAAGGTAGTTTCAAGGGAAAAGCTCGAGTTGTTGCAAGAGTTTCTCCCTTGGTCTCCTTGTGTTGTGCAATGTAGTGCTTGGGTTCGTGACATGGCTTAACCGCCTCCTGTGGATCTTGGATCTTGTATAAATCTGACGATTGTATTAGGCATTAATAGGTCAATCTTTTAGTGCAACGGTAGTCACCTGTACAATAATTGGTATTAGAGTCGAGGTCACAAGTTTGAATCCCTCGCTTGTGTTGGGGGGGCCTTATTGCAATATTTTCACCCTTGGTTTCCCTGTGTTGTGCAGCACAACACTTGGGTTCATGAAATGGATTAACCACCTCCTATGGATCTTGTATAAATTTGACAGTTGTATCAGGCATCAATAGGTCGATCTTTTGGTGCAAGAACAATTTCCTGTGCAACACAAGTTTTGTAGGACTTCTCTTGGCATTGTCAAGATTTGCCAACTAGACTGAAGTAGGGGAATATCTCTAAAACTTGTAGTATTGGTTGGACTTCAAGTGGGAGATTGTTGGAAATGTGAATTCCAATAGACTCTTGTCCCCTTACTTTTCTCTCGCAAACATCTCTTTGTCTTTTTTCGGTGACATAAAAATTATCATATATGGATAATGTTATTAATACATTGAGTATATGTTGTTGTAAATGTGTCGTGTAATAGAATTAATAAAACAAAGATTTCCCCTACTTCTGTGGATGTAGTCATATTGGTGAACCATGTAAAATCACATTTTGTGTCTTGTTTGTTTTTGAGTCTTAATTCTAATTTATTGTTTTTGTTTTATCTGCTCTTAATTGTTCAACGATAGAAAGGGATCTAAATAAGTAAGAGAATAATAAAGAACATGCTTCACACAGTTAAAATCCAACCTGTGTTCCCACAGGAGGCATGTGATAATGATCTTTAAAGGAATGGAAGCACATTACAATGGTATTGACTGTTTGACCAAAACAATACTTGTGTTTTCTAAATTAATGAAATCAAATACGGAACACCATTTTCCAATGGGCTCTTACTTTTCTCTTTGCATTTAAAATAGTTTATTTGGCCTAATGGAATTAGTTTACCTTGCTCCTTCCCCAACATATTTTAATGTTTTAGTTTAATTTGTTTCAAAGTGGAAATTTTATTGTTCGCACACCCTAGACATAAAAAAATTAATGAGAGAAGAATCAATACAATTTCAAAAATTTATATAGCTAAGAAAACTAAGAAAAAAATAGTAGTAAGTTGTAATATCCAACAAGCTTAGTTGAGTTCACATGAGACCAATACAAAGCAAACATAAAATAGTCCAAAAAAGAGGTCCAACTAAAAACAAACTGAGCTATCCAAGACAAGACAAATTAGAAAGGTGAATTAAATTTAGAGTCTCTTTCCACAGCTAAATTAAGAGAATTAACAATGTGTATTGGAGTGAGCTTATTATCTTCCCTGGATGCTCGAGCAATCTACATGTATGTTCAAATCAGTTGGAAAACTTTCAATTAAAAGACAAATGAACATGATATACCAAATCAACTAGCATGTTATTTGTAACCAAAGGAAAGAAAATACATGGAATGATAGGAAACAAATGAAGCATCGAGAGCAATCTAAAGAAAAGCTTGCCTAGGTAGGATTATGAAAGACATGAAGCACCATATAATGACTTGTTTATTTTAAAATAATGAGCACATTTCAAATTATGGTGAAGAAGAGCTAGCAAAATATGATGTCCAATAGAGGAGGTGATATAATGGAAGGAACCAAATTTGTAAAATATCAATAATGTATGAGATTTTTTAAAATATTATGCCTAATGATCTTATATAATATTTTATGAGGCATTCCAATATATCAATTCTTCTATCAATTAGAAATGCTATAGAAAGCATGGATCGACACATTGGGACTTGACATTTATATTTTCAATTTCTTGACTAAGTTGGTTCGATAATACATATTTAGTTTTAGAACAAAAATAGTGATTAAGAACTAAAAAAATTACAGTTAATCATTTATTTTATTTGTTCTTAGATTATTTATCCTATATGTTGAAATTATATTTAGTATGGTATGTCATTTTGATTTGTAATTTTATATTGATTTTTAAGAGAGGAAATAAATAATTGACCAATGGTCTCTAGTATTATTTCCTAGATGGTTTGTATCCCCATAAATAGCCTCTATCTCTTATTATGTTGACTTGGATACCTACAAAGGTCGACTATATGTTGAAGAACAACAAATTTGTATAAAACAAAAATAATAGGCACGTGCAGGTCAATATGGGGATCAAAAAAGTGGCCACTCCACTTTTTGGTCCCATAAAAGAGAAAACAAAAGTGTGAACTATAATGAAACATGCTTGCATTATGGGATTGCAATCATAACGTGAGTGTGTTATAACATAATCATGTTACATGTGATTTCATTGACATAATGCATGTGTATTATAACATGCTCACATTATTGTTTTCTTTTGAAAATTTTCTTTCTCTTTCTCTTTCTCTTTTGAAAAAACTATATATACATGAAATAAACATTTAAGTGACATTTATATGCATGGACATTTAATTTCTTATATTTTAAGCTATATTTCATGTATATAGTTTTAGGATGTTTGAGAATGGTTTCAAATTTCTAGGAGTTATAATGCAAATTCTAATTTTTGGAAGATCTTATGATTTTTTAGACAATCAAAATTTAGTAATCAGCAGGTCAAATTTTAGTAATCAATAGTTCAAATTTTAGTAATCATAAATCTCTATCATCTTTCTCTCTCACACACACTCTTTGTGGGTGATCCCACAAAAGTGGTTTACACTTTTTGGGACATCCTGATTTTTGCAGAAATCACATATTTTTTAAAAAATATAATGATTTAAGCCTTGAAAAGTTCTATTTTAAGGATTCCAATTGAAGAGGGTTTGATCAAACCACCTTAGATAAAAACCCCTTGGATAGAACCCTGCTAGTTTTAAACCATACCTATAACAGAGTCTCCTTTACACCTATCAAAATGCTAATAAAAAACCACTTTTGATTTACCTTTTGGGGGATCAAATGAATTCATTTAAATTTTTTTTTTTGTAAGTATGTATTCCTTATTATAAGCTTCCCAAAAAGTATAATTTTAAATATATTTAATTTGATTATTATATTTATTTTTTATTTCTTGTGAATGTGGGTTTTTCACCAAAAACCAAGCTCTATGTTCTACACATGTGGAAAAATAGTATATTATCAAAAAAAAATCTAAAAAATATTTCCATGCTAGGTATTGATGTCCTTGATCCAACAAAAAAATTAAAATTTAATTTCAATACATACAAAAAAGTTATGTTGTATATGGTCCGCTATGTCTAAATTGTAATTGGTTTGACTTCAAAACTTAATTAAGAAAAAAATATTCAATAAAACACTATGAAACCAAATGAACATGCTAGATATCATAGTTAAAAATCTAAATTCAAAAAAAATAGAATTTAATCCTACATAGAAAAAAAATTGTTGTTTACGGTGAACATCACTCTTTAAAAATCGTGTTTATTGTTAAAAACTAGTTTTCAAAGGAGATGGAAAAAAAAATACAATCTGATTCCAATTTTTTTTAAAAATATATAGAATCTACAGAAAAAATGCCACAAATCACTAGTTTGCATCATCTTCAAATTTCTCATGGTTTAGTAGCTATAGGTGCCCGAAAGTGAAGATTTAGTTTAAAAAAATCAATTCAATGTCGAGTTTGGCCAAAAATTGTAAACCAGTATTGTGGGATCACCCTTGTATATCCCTTACACTCTAAATCTCTCTCTCACACTATCTCCATCCATTTATCTATCTATCTCTATCTAACTCTTTATCTACCTTGAGCTCAAGAACTACCTATCTACCTCTCCATCCTTCTCTCTCCTTCCTTCTCTAATTCTTTCTATCTCACTTCTCTCTGTCATGTCCCTGAAATGTGACCATAAGATTACAAAAGGCATATCTAAAAATATTTAGCCAATTGATATCATTATAATTATAATTATTATATTATAAATATTAAAATATAAATACTAATAATTTAAATATTATAATCATTATGATATTAAAAATTATAAAATTAATGTAAAACACAAAACATAAAATAATACTATAACTATTGAATATAAAATCATAAATATTAAGCGATTAGGGTCATTATAATATTTCCATATAAAATGATATTAGGAAACATTACAGGCCCGCATTTGGGAAGCTATTGTTGGAAGAGTTTAGCATAAAAATTTCACACACATGTGGAACATATATTAGAATTGAACATATGGGAGATGCTAGGGGCGAATAAAGGGAAAATCAACACCATTGTCAAAATCAATCAACCAATTAGTTTTAATCTACAATGGAAGTGCGGTAAGAGAACATTGTGATTGGAAGATCAGTAGGTGATGGCTATTGCCAACATATTTATTTAAATTTTCTTAAAAAGGATTACAATATTAGGCCTCTAAAAATTCATTACATTAGTTGTTGTAGTCATTCAATGGAAATAGATGAAGTAGTGATTAAGATTAGAGAGGAAACAATTAATTGAGTTACTATTAAAAGGCCCGATATTAAGAATAAGCCAATAGTTTAAATCCTCTCAGGGCAGTGCTTATACTCAAAAGCTATATGAAGGAGATCAAAATGTGTGCAAAAGGAGGATGGAAGGGAATGGTGGAGATATATATATATAGATTTGAAGAACAGTGTACAAATTTATAGATTAAAATATATTTAAAAGGTAAAAATTTATGAGTAATATATATACTTGACAACAGATCATTTAAAATATTATATAGATATATATAACTGATCTGATAATCAAGCCATTATTAGCCTTTGGAAGTATCTCTTAATAGGATTGAGAATTTAGCATAAAAAATATTGACTCTGAATCTATTGAATATCCCAATTTAGAAGACAAAGAATTTTTTTTTTTAGATAAATAAAAAAGGGACATTACACTCTCTCCCTCTCTCCCTCCTCCCCTCTCTAATTCTCTTTATCTCCCCTCCCACTCTCCTTCTACCTCTCCCTGCCTCCCTCTCTCTTTGTCTCTCTAATTCTTTATATTTGCGTCACCAAAAAGTGTAGCCTTTGACACTTTTCACTCATTTGGACCCTTGCCTATGGATTTTGGACCTTTTTCAGCCTCATTTTATCCCTTTCCAAGCCTTGTACCAAAGTGTTGTAAGATGTTGCAAAATATTTTCACACTCTCCTAGGCTTGTCATCACTAAATCAACTCTTTATTATGCTATTATGACCCCTTAATACACATATAAGTCATATCTTAGTGTGTTTTCATGAGACAATCCCAACAAGCATCAATAACCACATGTTATTCCCCGAAAACCAATGAAAGTTTCCCAAGTGGACTAGGTTGCCACCTTGGGTGACCTAGTCCCATGTGGCTTAAAATTCTTTTGGGATTTTGTCTCTAAAACCCTAAAGTCAGCTTGTATGATGTTATTTTAGGAAAATTAGGGCACAACTTGTATAAATAAGCCTAAAAACCCTAATTTCTCATTAGAGATATTAGACACTCAATTCACTCTCCTCTCAAGCACCCCTCTCTCCCTCGTCTCAAGCAAGCTAGGGTTTGAGTATTCCAAGTCAACAAGACATCTTTTCTGAAGCATTCAAGGGTCGATTGCTGCAACAACACAAGATCTCTCATCATGGCAAGGTAACTCACTTCATTACTCCATTGTTTCATGTTTCATTACATTATTTCTATTCATTTTGGTTTAGTTACCTCAAAGGGGCTTGACCAAGGCAAACCCCTAATCCCTAACAATCAACATTTTTCTCCTTCTCTCCTTGTGTGTTTGCAGATTTAGGTGCTTTGAAGATCATTGAAGATTTTGAAGACTTGTTGAAGACTTCTCCTTACTTTCAAAGTCCAAACATCCACCAAAAGTCACTTTCAAACCCGAATATTAGAGTTTTAGAAGCGGACAACTATGAAGAACCAAGGTGCAAACCAGGGGCTTTCGTTTCCCCTTCAAAAATTCCAAAAATCTTGAAGAGGACTAAGTTTCCAACAATGGCGACCTAGTCCTACTGGATAGGCCTTTTTGTAATTTTTACATTTTCAAACACCCATTTGGTAGAAACGGGCTCCAAACCAGTTTTCTCAAATCTGGGACTAGGTCGCCCAGATTGGCACAAGTGTCCCTCTCAGCGTCTGCAACATTTTCATCAGTATTCCAGATCTCCATCAGATTCCTCTTCAAATCCTAGGTGCACACATTCTATCTCCTTCATTTATGTATATTCTAGTGTACATTATTAGGTCATTTTGTATATATTTGCATATCATTATGTGTTTTCCAACACTTTACATTTCTTAGGTTTTACATTCATAGTTATCTTCTATTTTTAGTTTATTACATTTAGGGAATCTCACACATAGCACATTAAGCCCCTAACTCCCCTTTTGAACTAACCCTAAAGTGAAAAGGTGTGAAATAAAGACCTCTTTCCTCTTAGGTGCAAAACCCTAGAAGTGTAAGGGTACATCTCTTTCCCCTCTTCATTTTTGGTGGTTCAATATCTCACTTATCTCTCCCTCTCTCGCTCTCTACTTCTCTCTATCTCACCTCTCTCTCCCTTCCATCCTCTCTCTACTTATCTATAATACTCCTCTCCCTCTCTCTCCCTACCTCCCTCCCTCCTTCACTATCTACTCTCTATCTCCCCTCTCCCTCTCTACTTACCTCTTCCTCCTTCCATACCTCCCCCTATCTCCCTCACTACCTCTCTCTCTCTTTAATTACCTCTTCCTACCTTAAGAGATATGTATAGAGGGATGGATAGTGGAGATATATATAAGTAGATATAGAGAGACATAGAGAGAGGGAGGGTGGGAGCCAAAGAGGGAGGGAGAGGTAGGTGTAGAGGGTGAGAGGAGAGATACACAAAATTAGAGAGGGAAGGAGGAAGGGAGGGGGAGGTAGGTAAGGAGAGAGAGAGAGAGAGGGGCATTTTCAAGATCATGATAGGCCAAAAAGTGGCAATAAGAAAAAACACATTTTTACTTTGTCAAAATCGTGAAACACAAAGTTGAATTTTTGTATGGGTCAGGAAATTTTTTATTTTTCTTTGGTAATACCAAACCAAAATTGATATCTATTAATAATGAATATTCGTTTCCCAAAATTATTTTTTGTCAATTTAATGTATTCAAAATGGATATCCATTTTGCAAGCAAAATAAATATCCATTTTGAAAAGAAAAACAAATATCCATTTTATATAAGTATTATAATTAATTTTATATTTTCAAAATAGATATCCATTTTGAAAAGAAAAATAGATATTCGTTTTGAAAAGCCCAAAAAATCACACTTCAATAAAATGGGCATAACTTTTGCGTTATCTAAATTTTGATTTTTTATAGGCATTGGAAAGGTGACTTAGATATTACACAATGGATAAGATAATTTTGATAGATTTTCACAAAAAAATAATTATAATCATTTTAAGTTCCTCAATTTTTAAAATTTTAAATGCTCATAATTCTTGCATACAAAGTCTTTTTTTTTTGTATTTTTTGTATTTTTTGAAATAATCATCCTAAATGTCTTGAAACATTAAATAAGTAATAAATAATGAAACATTTAGATTTTTGTACTAGGGAGAGTGAAAATTTTGCACAAATCATCATATAAGGCCTCCTTGTTGTCTTTGATCCCATGTGCACCTTTGCCCAAGTTGAACTAGGAGAACACATCTCTCTCTCCCTCTCTCCCTCTCTCCCTCTATCTATTTATATCTCTCCCTCTCTCCCCCTTTCCTTCATCCACCCTCTCCACCTATATCTCCCCTTTCCCCTTACTCTACCTCTATCTATATCTCTCCTCTCTCTACCTAGCTCTCTCCCTTTAGATTCCCCTCTATCTCTCCCAATTTATATATATTAGACATATATCTCCCTCTTTATATCTCTATCTCTCCTTGTCTCCCTCTATCAGTATCACTCCCTCTTTATATATCTCTCTACTTCTCTCCCTCCCTCTCCCTCCCTCTCCCTCCCTCTATCTATTTATATAATCTCCCTCTTCATCAAGTTATATCCATATCTCTCTCTCATTCATATACACACACACCCTATTTCTCCCTCCCTATCTCTCTATCTTTATCTCTATCTATATCTCATTATATCTACATCTCTCTCTATCCCTTTCTATCCATATATTTCTATATTTATATCTGCATATCTCTCTATCTCTCTCCTTATCTCTCTATATATGTATCTATCCATTTACAGGTCTCTTTTTCTATATATCTATTATATCCATCTCCCTCTATCTTCCTTTCTACCTTTTTATAGAGAGAGGGGGTGAGTGGAGATAGAGAGTAGAAAGGGAAGGTTAAAGAGGTAGAGAGGAGAGAGAGAAGAGAGATATAGAGAGAGATATCTAAAGGGAGAGATATGGGAAATAGGGAGTGATGGAGTGAGAGGAATATAAAGAATGAGATAGAGAGACAAAGAGGGGAGATAGAGAGAAGTAGAGAGGGAGGGAGAGGTATAGATAGAGAGGTAGGGTGGGAGGGATTTAAGCAAAGGTAGGTATAAAGAGATGGGGATGGAGATGGGGGATAAAGAGAAGTAGATATAAAGAGAGAAGTAAGGTGGAAGGAATAGAGGGAGAGGTAGGTAAAGAGAGGGAGGATGAGGGAATATATAGAGAAGTATAGAGGTAAGGGGAGAGAGAGGTAAGGTGGGAGGGGTAGAGTGATAGGTAGATAGAGATAGGGTGAGGGGAGATGGAGAGAAGTAGAGATGGAAGGGGGGAGAGAGAGAGGTACATAGAGAGGGCGAGGGAGAGGGAGAGGGAGAGGGAGAGGAGAGAGAGAGAGACAAGGAGAGAGAGGGGGGAGGAGGGAGAGGTGGTTAATGAGAGAGAGGTAGGGTTGGAGGGATAGAGAAGTAGGTAGAGAGAGAGGGTGGGTGGAGATAGAGAGAAGTAGAGATGGAAGGTGAGAGAGGTAGAGAGAGGATGAAGAGAGATATAGAGAGACATCTAAAGGGGTAGAGAGGGGGAATGAGGGAGGGATGGAGTGAGAGGTGGGTAGAGAGAAATAGAGAAGGGATATATAACACTATTGTAAGCATTTGATTTGTGTTTAGACCTAAGGACCATATCAAGTACTTTGTCAACAATTCATATCAAGATGCTTAATAATCAAGCAGTAGAGGTATGATAATTATATATGTGTAAATTTTGTAACTATTATGATACAAAAATGTTATGATTCCTCTATATTATATAATTTAGAGTATTAAAAATCTTCCCTATAGATTTTCACATGCATAACATCTCATTAATTTCAAGGTCTGCATGAAATTCTAATATGTGTTAACAAATTTATTTCTTATCCTTAATGCTACATTCTTAAGTATAATTGTTGTATAGGAAAAGATTGAAATATATCATTCTTCAAGTAATTTTCTAACAATCATAGTATTTGTGTGAAAATAAATAGATTCTCTAGCATACATATAGATCATAATAGATTTAAATAGACATTGGATTTAAGATTTAATAAATCTCTAGCATGCAACCTCTTATATATCTCTAAAAAATGTTTAATGACCTTGTATAGTAGCACAAAGGTTTAAATATAAGGTACCTATATCTATGACTAGAGAATGAATGATAGGGATGTTACATTAAATTGTGGAATATCGTAGATGTGGAAAGTGATACCTCTCTATTAGGGACTTCTATCTTCCATTTGATTAAGGTTCTACTCCGTCAAGCGAAGGTTTTTAACATGGGAAAGAATTCCAAAATTAATATAATATCTTGCTAGGTTAAGCTTGGGGAATCAACATAACTTACTAATAGGAGATAACTTAGATCACATTTCAAACTAGATTATTTAGAAATTATATTTTAAGGGTCTTGTCTCTAAAAAATTAAATAGATTCATTTATTATTATTAACCAACTTCTTTCATGTAGTAATCTTTGAAGTGAATTAATTAATATTAATTTAATTTCCAATTTTTATGGTTAAATGCATGTACCATTGCCAAACAAATCCATATATTGGCTAAGAGACCCTAATTACCCATTTAGGGTTTGATTTATCACATATCTAAGGTTGCCTTATTAAACAATTTTATTTATATCCAAACATGATCTTAACCTAATATTTCAACTATTTTTTTTAATGTTAACATTAGAGAGATAATTAGGTTGTATGTGACCCAAAGGCACATTAAAATGGTCAAAAATGAAACACATATATGAATCATTTTATTCTCAGGGAAACAAAATTATTGGTAATGGTATTCTTGATAGGATTGAATCATAATATCAATACTTGCAATTAGTTGTCAATTTATTTGTTTTTAAACCAATGAAGAATTTAGCGTTTAATTGGGATAAATAAAAAATGGTTTCTAATAAAGTGTAATGAGGAAATAATTTAAACTATCAATAATAAATAAGTGTCATTTTTGACATGGTTTAGCTAATATTAGTTTGATTACTAATTTAAATCATAAACTAATACACAATTACAGTGAGTACCATTAATCTCTTAATTTAATTTCTAAGTATCTATTATCAATTTGATAGAAAGAAATTAAGAGAAGAAGAAAACAATAGAGAAATTTGAAGAATAGGTAAAATATTTGATATTAGATCCATTCCAAGTATGGAAGAGAAAAATTCAAATGTAATACACCGATCTTTTATAAGAACTATCACACAAAATAATATTACAAATGATATTATTGTTAAATGTATTAAATATTAAAAAATTGTAAGATAATATAAGATACATAGAATGTAATAAGTTTAACATATGAAGATGATCTAACCTCTACTATTCTCTATATGTGAAGATAGCATGGGCAACTATGAAGGAATTTCCAACAACCATCATCTGTTGCAACCCCTTTATTGTTTGGTATAGTTGTTGTGTTGTCTGATTTGGTTACTAATGGACAACAACATATAAATTTCAAATATTTTTTAAAAAATTATATAAATTTTAAATGAAAACCATGCAAACTCAAAGTAGAAGTTATGAGGCAGTGTTTGATTTCCCATGTCATCTTACAACTTAGATACAAAGCTTATAAAGGAAAATGTGTTGTGGTGTCAAAACAACCTGTAACGTTTTGTATGTGTTTGATTTATCTATTTTATTCTACACACTATTGTTTAGGGTTTGGTATGTTGTGATTTGTTTTTCTCTGTAAATCATGACTTTTATGGCATCTGATTCTTTTTATCTCTCTTCATGAATTCTTTATTTTAGGCTATAACACAGTATTCTTTTATGGGCTATTTGTCACCAATCAGCTACTAGTTTGAGTATGCAAGGGAAAGAAAAAGAGTTTTCAACACACTTCTTGATACAACACCTTACCAGGATCTGCAACCACTACCTCAACGTAGGGAAAAATGACTTTTATATTGGGTGTAAATACCTCCAAATCCCATTTCCTAATGTTATTGTAGGATTTTCCATGCTTCTATAGGGTGAAAGGTACCGCATAAACCTTCACATGTTGTTTGCACAAAGAAAGAAAAAAACAAGATACAACTTCCAAAGATATTTTGCTTGTACAAGGGAATCCAAAGATGTTTGCAACAAACTAAAGGCTTGCATGAGAGTAAGAATACCTCACAACCCCTACAATTACCACACTAAGAAAATCACCTATTTCCAGTGATCAAAAGCTAGGCCAAACCATGGCATGATTAGAATCAATGAAAAAAAAAAATCAAAAGAGAATTGATTTTGCTTAATGAAAACAAGTGCAAAGATTATCCTAGAAAGTTTCTAGTGAGACATAAGGTAAACTCTATTCGTAACCAATGTGCCATAACTTCCAGTGGACTTGAACAAGGTAAATTATGATGATAAAGCTTTTGGATACAATGAGTGATGTGAATTTTTTATGTAGTCGCATGAATGGTAATAAATAAGTATAGAATTGAACCACAAAGAAAATTGAAGTTTAGCATAAGGCAAAGAGAAATTCAATATGAGAGAACTCTGGAAGAGTAAGGTTGTTTCTTACATTTCCATCATATCTTTGTAATATTAAGAATCAATTTCCTTATTGAGGCCTCCAAGAACATCAACAATTAATTGATGCAAGTAGTCAAATGTGTTGGGAATAGGATGTCATTTAATTGCAATCTAGTGTTTTCATCAATTTATTTATCTATTTTGAGAACATGATGCCTATTTTTTACGTTCTTCGTGTTCAAAGATCTATAATCAATACACATCCATATGGTACCATCCTTTTGCTTCACAAAAACCATGGATGAAGAAAATGGGACAAAACTAGGCCAAATGTGACCCAACTCTAGCTCTTTTATTGGTTTTCTATCTCCTCTTTGTAAATTCTTGGGTGTTAGTAAGGACTAGTTATAATAGGCTTAGAACTTGGTTCTTTCTTTTTGATATGTTGGAATCCATTATCAAGTCATAGATCCATAGGAAAATCACTAAACATCATATGGTTCTTATTAATAATATTTTTAATATCAACATGATAAGTGCATTACTTACCCATGGGTAAATTTGTAGGAATAGCTAAGCAACTTGCTACCCAAGAAACTTATCCCTTGCATAAATCCCTCTCTATTGTTTTAGCTATAACCAATTCCAATTTCTCATTACAAATTCCTCTAAGTACCAAATATTTCCCCTCATATTTAAACTTAAGCTCTATGGATGGATAGGTCTATGAAAACTTGCCAAGGGAGTGCAACCATTGCACACCCAAAACCATGTTGATCTCTTATAAGACCATGAAACATTAAAATCATCACATGTATTATGGTCTCTTGTGGATTTGTGCATTGTCAAATTATTTTAGTGTATGGGATGGTGAATCCATCATTAACAATTATATTGAATCCTTCAAAGTCCTCAACTTTCAATCATCTCTCAACCACCAAATGTTCATCAAGAAAATTGTTTGGTGGCCCCATTATTAATAAACATCATGATATAATGTCCAAATAGAATTCCTCAAACCCTAAAAGGATAATATCTAGGTTCTCCTAAAAGAAACAAAAGTGCACATCCATTTGTGTCTTCATCCTCCATCTTTTTAGGTTCAAGCTCCTCTATAACTATTTGTAGCTCAAGGTCTTTAAGATCTAAACCATCATCAATTATTGCCTCAATATAATTGACTTGGCCTTTACCAAGGCATCTATGACTAGGTTCCCATGGCTCCTTGCAAGGAAACAATATCTTCTTCCTTTTGAGTTTGTTTCTATTGTAGTCAATTATCTTACTTATAGTAGGAAAAAAAAGGTGTGATCTTCTATGGGTGTGAATAAGATCCCCCTTTTTGAAAATTTCTTGTGTTGACCAAAGGCCATCACTTTAGGTGGAAACTTATTTTGTAACACTAATTATATTCAACTGTTAAATCCCTCTTGATGGATTCCTAGATATATGTAGAACCAAAAGCCTTAACTAGGCCTCTTAGAGGTTGCAACAAACCCTCAACAAAGAGGACGTTAAATATTTTTTTTGAAACATCGGGTACCATTATGACAAGCCTCTAAAAATATGCCACATAGTTATTTACTAAAATTCTATGCTTCAACTATGTCACCTCTCAAAATTCAATAACAGTATCCTTCCTCTCAAATCCATCAATCAACCTTTGGTTAACCTCATCATATGTGGTGATATGGTTGTGACCTTGGGTGATTAGGCCATAGTACCACCATTCATGATCTATTACTTCCAAGTGAAGGGTAGAAAATTTGATGGCCTCTTCCTCATACATTGGAGTTAAAGAAAAGTAAGTATTTAATTTTTGGATCTAATCATGGGTTGAACACTTGTTGGATCCATAAAAGGAAGGAACTATGAGCCTCCCCAACTAGTGTTGGAGATCTTAATTAGTTTGGTTTTTATTTTATCTCTTCCCATTCTTAGCCCTATTCTTTGACTTCAAAGAGAGGAAATATATAAAAGAGATGTCAACATGGAATGCATCACTATGTTTTCTATATTCAACATGGATTTCTACCCAATTATCATCCTTCTAATCTATAGAATCTCCTAGTTTATCCATCTCTTTCAACAAAAATCAAATGGGTAGCCTAGAATCATAGGCTACTCTAGATATCCAATTTGTTTGGGGTAGAATACTATCCTTGATTTCCTTGGTCTAAAGAGGTAAACACTAGACATTCATTTGGGTTATGGATTTTCTTTACCTCATGAGATCATTAAAAAATTTCATGGTTTCCTTAAATTCCCTTCTCGTGATATTTTGTATATATTTATCCTTCTTAGACTAGATCATGTGCTTGATAGAGGGGTTTGTGTCAATTTTATTTTCTCTCTACGTTGCTACCAAATTTCCATTTCACTAGTCCAATTATTAATAGTTTGTACCCAATAAGAAAACAATATCAAAGCTATGATACCACTATAATTACCCTTAGCTAAAATATTCATATAAAACACTCATAACTAAAATACCCACAATAGTTATTCATGTAAAATCCTCATATCTAAAATATATAAAACACCTAATGGATTTGCACATGTAATTACTGGTTGGAACTAAATATTTCATTCAATTACATTTTTGCAATGATTACAATAATTTTTTTACAAAAAACACAAATATATTATGGAAATTTACTTAAATGTTGAATTTTCTTAACTATTGAAAGTCTCTGAATGGAAGCATTGATGTTGAACCTTCTTATGAATCTATCATCAGGAATCTAAAGGGATCTTTTCCTCCCAAATCTAGGAAACCAATGGGATTTCATCGATTGGTCTCAAGAACATAAGGGTTTTCATCCTTAAATTGAATAGTTGAACAAAAGTTCTCAAATTAGGGTTATGGCTTGATAAAAATATTGAAAGATGATCCAAATTGATGAATTTTCCCACCTTATATAAATTTTTAAGACCTATCATGGGTTCACACATATTGAGAGTCATTTAAATACTTTTGAACATTTAAAATTCAAAGTTGGGCCCATTGATGGCATTTGTGATCAACCATGGGAATTGGTGCAATCCTTTATTCAAATGGTCGGGGTGTAGGAAGAGGTGTACCAAAAGTTATGGGTCTAGGAAACATGTACTATTAAGATGCAAAGATAAGAGACTCTAGGGAATCAAGAGTCAGATGTCACTTAAAATAAGTTATATTTCATGAGAAGCAAGAACTGAGCCAAGATCCGATGTCGATCATAGATCACATATACTCTAGCTGAAAATTGATCAAATATCAAAATAGTATAATGAAGTGAGAATTCTGAAAGAGAGAAAATAGAGACGCAAGAGAATTTTGAGAATAGTTTCTTTACTCACATTGAACTAGTTGAGGTGAGAGGAGAGTGTTGTATATATAGAAAAATATAAGCAAATACATCCAAGAGGTTTAACTCGAACTACCTGTTAGAACTGAAAATTTCCATCTAAAACCCTAAGGTTTTCTTACAAATTTCCATAAAAATCCACTAAAATCCTAAAGTTTTATTCTCATTGGAACCTATCACTTTCCTATTTTTTCATATACCGCTTTACTCCCATTCAAATTCCCATTCATTTGCTAGATTTTACATTAAAAATTGATTCTTTCCATTCATATATACCTTGCACTATATACCGCTAACTAGCATTTATTTAAAATCTCATTTACCGCTTTACCGCGGCTTCCCACAAAAGGGCCTGCGGTATGGTGGTACCGGTTAGCTTGTAAGCATAAAACGTTTACCATGCCACCGTGCGCAGTCTAAACATAGACCGCAGTATCGCGGTGGGCGGTCATTGACCGGCCAAGCAAGCAGATAGGAGGCTCACTGTAGTACCGCAGGAGGTTTAAGCGGAGACCGCGGGACTGGGGTAATAGTCAGCGGTTAGATGACAAGTGATGAGGTGACAAGCTAATGGTTAAGGCATGGCAGAGGAAGTGTAAAATAAATTCACCACAGTACCGCAGGGGGCTCCAAAGAGGACAGCGGTAATGCGGTAGACAGTCAGCAAAAATAGTTGGCGGCGAAGCGATGAGCGGCTAGCGGTTTGCAAAGTGGCTACCGCGGTACCATTGGCAGTCAAGCCAGTAACCGCGGTAGACACGAAGGTAACCGTCACGGTGAACAGGGATGGCAATGAAGGATAACAGTTAGCAGTTACTGTAGTACCGCAAGGAGTAGCCGGATAGACCGCGATGGTGGTGGTAAGAGGAGATGGAAGCCATGACAGTCAGAGGTGGGCCCGATCAAAAGTTGACCACTGTTGAGTGACAAGAATAATTAAAAGCTACGAAAGTGAAAAATCAAAGGCTTCCAAAGTATTAAATTAAAATCAAAAGTGAGACCATGTAAAAAACATTTAATTTGCTGATAAGGCAATATAATTAAATGTTTTAATTTCTGCTATGGAATGTAAATGGCCATAATCAAAAAATTGAAGGGTCACAACCCTTGAGATGTAATGTATAAATAAATTGAAAAGTCAGTTGTGAAAGGAGATAGTAAGTAGGGAGATAGAAAGCAGTAGTTAGACTGTAGGAGGGAGATTTTCCCGAGAAGGGACTGGGAATGTAAATAATGACAGTATCTTTCTTGAAGCAGAATCAATGGAGAAAGTGTTTTAAACTGGTGAATTTCTTTTTGGTGTTTAGTTGTGATAAAATAATTTAATTTATTTATTTTTGGTTGTCTCCAACTTTAGATCTTTCTGTCATTTAAATCGGTATATCAAGTATATTTCTGATTTATCAAAGTGCACTCTCATTTTGTGTGATTTAACTAGTTGATGTTTGCAAGTCAGAATTAAATTCCTTCAAGTAAGTCACAGTGATTTTAAGATTTCTTTTGGATAGTTAAAGAAGAACCTGATAGAGAAACATTCCAGCACTGTTTATGCAAGTCATAGACTTAGTGAATTTTTATGCCAGCCATAGAATTTTTAGAGTTCCTAACAACTAGAGTTAAGCAAATAAGAGGAAACACATATCATTTTGACTCCATTGCCCATGTGGATAGAAGGAACTGATCTGCCACAACCCAGAGATACAAATCCATATCAAAAAAATTATTCAAAAAACCTTTCATTTGTGCAATAGGAGTAGGAGTAGTTGTAGTAATCTTATTTGTCCACTTCCCTTTGCCATTGTGGATAGATTGTTTCACCAGGAAATACATCTTAAATTTGCAACATACAAATATGTGCACCCACCTAGGTTTTGCAGAGCCTGAAGAGCAGAAGGTACAATTGCATCAATCAGCCTTGTTAGTTGGCCAAAAGTGTTGTGAGAGCTTGGCAACCTCTCATGGTTCAAACCAACGTTTTTGAGAACCAACAAATTGGCTCCGCTAGGGAATAACCCATCAAGAAATATTTCAGCCTATCCATTGATAAAGTTGAAATAGTTTAAAAATTGGTCTTTAGTCAGAGAATCATACTTGTACAGTTTGTAGCTCCCCATCTGAGTCACACAACCAACAAATTGGCGACTCCGCTAGGGAATTACTCAGGAAGATTTTCAGCCTTTCCATTTATAGAGTCAACAAAAATTTCACATTTTGTTTGGAGATTCCGCTGGGGGAAAACCAAAGCAGTATCATAATCTATTTCATTTTCCTACTTTTGGAAAAGTAGGTGGTGACTCTGTTTTGATTTGATATATAATGCATAAATATTGTGGAGCAGTAAAATTTTGTCAAGATGGCCGAAAAACAAAGAAGACATCAAACAAGGAAAGAATTAGAAGAAATGAAACAACAAGTGTTATACTGGGAACAAAAAAACCTACAATTGAAACAACAAATGCTACAATTGGGACTTGAATTCAATGATGAAGGTAGTATGTGTTATTCACAGCAGAACACTTATACACCACAACCATTACCTCATATGAATCATCTTCCATTTCCTGAAAAAAGATCAATGATCTACCAACACCCATATGGCCCTCCAAATTTTGTCTCAATTATTGATAAACCATTTAACTTTAGTAATATCCAAGGTTACCCAAATCATTACCCCTGCGATGAGATAGAACTGTTCATGCAGACCCCTAAATTTCATGGAGAATGGAATGAATCAGCTTATGAGCATATGGAACGATTATGGAATGTCATTGTCAGCTTTCAAGTTTATCCAGAGGATGTCATTATGAAATGTTTTTCAAGATCTATGAGGGATAGTGCAAGGGAATGGTTTAAAAATTTTCCTATGCAAAGTATATCTTCATGGGAGGATCTGAAAGAAATATTCTTGAGCTAGTATGGGGAAAAAGATGATGATCAAGAAGAAGATGATGATGTACATACTCAAAACCAAGACTTCATTACAGAATCAGAATGTGGAATTTCCCCCTTAGATACATTTTTTGACATAAGGAAATATGAAGGAGAGGATGAAAACTCTCTATACAACATGATGGTAAACATCTGTATGCAATTACCTCCTCATCATAGGCCTACAAGACCCACATTTGTTATACAATTTGCAAGAGCATGGGAGTCTAAATCAGTTTATTGGTCAAAGTCATCAAAACAGCATGCCTTTGATGTAGTAAATAAATTTCTTGATTCCATGCTTGGGACAAAACACATGGATACTGGAAATAATAAATCTAGTAGTGATATCATGGATGCTCAAGCAATGCAACACACAAAGGAAGCATGTGCTACTAGTATTTCTAATGACAATTTGTTAGATTTGGAAGATGGTGATGATATGGGTGGTCAATCATACATATTGGATGAGGACTACAATGATGAAGATGTTCCTGAAGATACACTCCATAAGGAATATATTGGTGACAAAGAAAGCAAAAATGAACAAATGGAGCCCTCATTCTCAGACAAACACCATGATGGTACAATTGATGATAAGGAAAAATTCATGGAAGAAAGCTTGCTTGAGGAGGATGAAGATATAGAAGATATCTCTTGCATAATAGATTGTGACAGTGTGTGTATGAGGGATCTATTGAATACTCAAATTGTGAAGATGAAATGGTGGATATTGATCTACAACAAGATGATTGTTGCAGTTCATGTGGAGATCAAGAAGTTGGAGAAATAGCAGGAGATCTAGTTGAAACATGTTCACTCAGCAGTGAGCAGGTTTCAATTTGGTTAACTCTTGAATAACAGAAGTGTGCACACTTAAAGATGAGTCCAAAGTTTTCGCTCCAGCCTACATTTGTTTTGACAGTGAAGGTAACAATTCATGTGATCCCATGTGCATCTATCACAGTGATGAGGATTTCTTTGAAGCTGATCAAAAGTTTGTTTGTGTCCAAAAGGAGGTATGTGATTTAAATAATTTTTGCCTGCAAAAGGAAGATATTGGTTTACATGTAATTGATGATGAGTGCCCAACATTTGTTGATTCAAGTATGTATGAGGATTACTATATGAATCAAAAGTGTTTGTCAGTGCTAGTTGGTGATAGGAAAGAAATGGAAAGTGATTTGATTGTTTCAAAAAATATTGATGAGATAGAATTTCTTGGTTGCCATAAGGAATATTCAGATTTTCAGGGCCAAGTGCAGCTGCAGGAACATTCAACAACATATGATAGTGAGCATGCCCATGAATGTTTTGTTGAATGTGGATACACTTTGTATGCTGAGGGTGATGAATATTTTCCATGTGATAATGAGAATGATGAAATGCAAAGTGGTGAAAGGAATATGAATCAGGCTGAATACAATGCTTTTTTGAAGGCTTTTAATGACAATGTATGTTGTAGGACAGGTGGAATGGACAATTTCAAGAAAGGTCTGGTGATCTCAAACCAGAATAAGGTCTATGATAGAGGAAAATGTAGGTTTTTCTTTTGGGTGGCCTGGGGCCATCCTTTATGGTTTAAATTTTGAAACCATAGCAAGTATAGAGGATTAGGGATTGCCAGTGCAAGGACAATTCCTAACAAACCTCTTTAATCATTCACTTCCATTCACAATAATTTTTGAGGATCTGAGTTTTCCAGTACATGGACATTCTCAAAGGTTCCCTTGTTGAAAAAATATTTTTTCCATTTACAATAGTTTAGGATCCTTTTCATTCCCTCCATTTGCTCCATTTTCATGTCCTTCACTTTTCATTCCCTTCATCTACCATGGATTTCATTTTTCAAATCTTTTGCTCGGTCTGCTTTACCAAAGATCTTCTAGATTCTTGCAGTGATTGCACAATCACTCATCCCCAATAGGAGCCACTATTAGAACTGAAAATTTCCATCTAAAACCCTAAGGTTTTCTTACAAATTTCCATAAAAATCCACTAAAATCCTAAAGTTTTATTCTCATTGGAACCTATCACTTTCCTATTTTTTCATATACCACTTTACTCCCATTCATTTGCTATATTTTCCATTAAAAAATAATTCTTGCCATTCATATATACCTTGCACCATATACCGCTGACTAGCATTTATTTAAAATCTCATTTACCGCTTTACCGCGGCCTCCCAGATAGGAGGCTCACCGCAGTACCGTGGGGGGTTTAAGCAAAGACCGTGGTGACTGCGGTAATAGTCAGCAGTTAGATGACAAGTGATGAGGTGACAAGCTTACGGTTAAGGCACGACGGAGGAAGTGTAAAAGACATTCACCGTGATACCGCGGGGAGCTCCAAAGAGGACCACGGTAATGCGGTAGACAGTCAGCAAAAATAGTTGGCGGTGAAGCGAAGAGCAAATAGCGGTTTGTAGAGTGGCTACCGTGGTACCACTGGCAGTCAATCCAATAACCGTGGTAGTGCGGTAGACACAAAGGTAACCGTCACGGTGAGCGGGGATGGCAACGAAGGATAACAGTTAGTAGTTACCGCAGTACCGCGAGGAGTAGCCGGATAGACCGTGGTGGTGGCGGTAAGAGGAGATGGAAGTCGTGACAGTCAGAGGTGGGATTGGTCAAAAGTTGACCACTGTTGAATGACAAGAATAATTAAAAGCTACGAAAGTAGAAAATCAAAGGCTTCCAAAGTATTAAATTAAAATCAAAAGCGAGACTATGTAAAAAACATTTAATTTGCCGATAAGGAAAAATAATTAAATGTTTTAATTTTTGCTATGGAATGTAAACAGTCATAACCAAAAAATTGAAGGGTCATGACCCTTGAGATGTAATGTATAAATAAATTGAAAAATCAATTGTGAAAGAAGATAGTAAGTAGGGAGATAGAAATCAGTAGTTAGACTGTAGGAGGGAGATTTTCCCGAGAAGGGACTGGGAATGTAAATAATGACAGTATCTTTCTTGAAGCAGAATCAATGGAGAAAGTGTTTTGAACTGGTGAATTTATTTTTGGTGTTCAGTTGTTGTGATAAAATAATTTAATTTATTTATTTTTGGTTGTCTCCAACTTGAGATATTTCTGTCATTTAAATCGGTATATCAAGTATATTTCTGATTTATCAAAGTGCACTCTCATTTTGTGTGATTTAACTAGTTGCTGTCTGCAAGTCAGAATTAAATTCCTTCAAGTAGGTCACAGTGATTTTAAGATTTCTTTTGGATAGTTAAAGAAGAACCTTATAGAGAAACATTCCAGCACTGTTTATGCAAGTCATAGACTTAGTGAATTTTTATGCCATCCATAGAATTTTCAGAGTGCCTAACAACTAGAGTTAAGCAAATAAGAGGAAACACATATCATTTTGACTCCATTGCCCATGTGGATAGAAGGCACTGATCTGCCACAACCCAGAGATACAAATCCATATCAAACAATTTATTCAAAAAACCTTTCATTTGTGCAGTAGGAGTAGGAGTAGTTGTAGTAATCTTATCTGTCCACTTCCCTTTGCCATTGTGGATAGATTGTTTCACCAGGAAATACATCTTAAATCTGCAACATACAAATAGTTGCACCAACCCGCCTAGGTTTTGCAGAGCCTGAAGAGCAGAAGGTACAATTGCATCAATTGGCCTTGTTAGTTGGCCAAAAGCGTTGTGAGAGCTTGGCAACCTCTTGTGGTTCAAACCAGCGTTTTTGAGAACCAACACTACCCATAATAGGTGGGGGGTTATACCTACTTGGTAAATACCAAAACATGTGGCATATCCTGCTTAGATAGAGAAAAGCTAATGGTTATGAGAGGTGGCATAAAAATCCAAGAGGGTGTGAAACTCAACTACCCATGTGTGGGAGAGAGTCACACATGTAGCCAATGGATTATGCCATGCGGTCTCATATTAATGAAGTATAACTAACCTTAGCAAGCTTAATAATATGTGTAGAAAAAATAAATATCCCTTAATGTAAAGAAAATTAAAAAACTACACTAATACCCCCTTTAAGCATAGCTTAGGTGGGTGTAAACATGGGTCCAAAAGAAGAATCTCCTTATAAGATGAATAAACCCCCCAAAATAGAGATAAAATACCCCAAAGTAGAGAGAAAAATGGACTAAGAAGCCCCCTAAAGTAGACACCTGTCACACCCCCAACAAAGCTTATAGATGAAGGAACTTGCTTTGAGTGAAGGTTTTGGTGAAGATGTTTGCTATCTACTTTGATGTAGTATAGTACTTAAGATCAATTATTTTTTTTCCAAAATCAGCCCTTGAATACATAGTGCATATGGATCTCAATGTATTTAGTCTCTTAATGATGAGTTGGATTCCCTAAGATTTGTATCCCACTCTGATTATCACAAAAGATGAATGTAGGATTTATGAAGGGAACGCCAAACTTAGTGAGAATATTTTTAATCCAAATAGCCTCAATGGTGGCATTAACTACCCCTAGATACTTGGCCTCTATAGATGAAAGAGCAGTTGCAGACTGCTTCTTGCTCAACCAACAAATTGGACCAAAACCAAGTGAGAAGCAACACCTTGAAGTAGACTTGTGATCTTGAGAATCTCCTTCCCAATTTGAATTTGTATATCCCATCAAGTTAATATCCACACCTGCTACATACCAAATCCCATAACTATGAGTACCCTAAATGGAGTGGAGAATTTGGTTAGGTACTTTCCAATGCAACTTATGTGGATCTTGCATGAATCAAGAAAACATGCCCACAAAACATGAAATGTTAGGTCTCGTATGATTCAAGTAGATGAGACCCCCAACAAGTTTTTGGTATAAAGTTCCATCAACCAAGAGTGGAGAACACTTAGCCTCAAGTTTTACCCTTGAAACAAATGGAGTTGGTGCAAGCTTGTAGTCAACCATGCAAAATTTGGGGAGCATAGCAAGAGAATACTTGGGTTGTGGAAGGAAGATATTGGAGGATGACTAAGTGAGCTCAATCCACAAGAAGTAATGCAAAAACCTAAGTTTGACATTATAAATTTATCATGTAAAGAAATTTTCATTGCCTTAATGGTGGATGAGTGACTCCTTATGATCAATGTCATCAACATAGAGAACCAAAAATGTGAGAGTGTCATCCTATTGTAAAACTTAAATGTTTAGATCAAAATGGCATCAAGTGAACCCAAATATCAGAAGGAAGGATTCCATCTTGGCATACCAAGCTCAAGGAGCATGTTTGAGGCCATGGAGAGACTTCTGAAAATGGAAAACAAGTGAAGGATATTGTACGAAACCATATGAATGCTCCACGTAGATTTCCTCTTGAAGGTCACCATGAAGAAAGGTACTCTTCACATCCATCTGGTGAAATTCCCAATGATAGGTTGCAGCTATAGCAAGGACAAGTCAAGAATTCATTTTTGGAAATTGGCCAAAAGCCTCAGAGCAATCAATCTCAAGTACCTGGGAGAATCCTTTTGTGACCAAGCAAGCCTTATGCTTGTCAACCGACCCATCTACTACAAATTTTGTCTAATAGACCCACTTGCATTGAACAAGTTTTCTTCCCTTTAAGAAGTGACTAGATCCCATGTGTGATTCCTTTATAAGGAAATTAAATCTTCCTATATAGCAACATCCCACTCAAGGATACCTGAATCTTCTCGAAAGGACTATGGATTTGAAGTTGAAGCAACAAAGAGATGTGGAGCCTATTGAAACTGACACCTTATTCTTCTAGTATTTGATGGATCACCAACCCAATCACCTACTGATTATAATATATGTTGATTCCAAAGAGGCCTTGAGGTTGGAGCATGTGGAGGAGAATAATCAACCTTTAAATGATGACTAGGAGAAGAATATGAATCCTCATCATCACTATTGCCATCTAAAGTGGGGGAAGAAGACTCCTCATCAAAATCAATAGGATTAAGATCCTTTGAAGAACTATCATCATGATACAAAGTATCCAACGTAATGGTGGATGGAGAAGTGGTAGGATAATAACTTGAAGAGAGCTCCTCAAAATGAACACTCCTCTCATTGAACAACTCATGAGTGGTGGGATGGAGAATCCTATAGCCTTTAACATCATCTAGGTACCCAACAAATATGCAAGGCTTTCTTGTGGATCCATTGCCTTTCATTTCTCGGTTGTAATGTGGGCCCATGCAAGAGAACCAAACACTTGAAGGTATTACCCTCTTCAGATTTTTGTGAGAAACTCAGTTCTGGATGTAACACACAAAATTTATAACCTCTTCCCAATATTGAGGTGCCAAAGATTTGGAGTGTATCATACAATTTTTCATCTCCTTCAAGGACCTATTCTTGCATTTTGTGATCTACCATTTTGTTGAGGTTTGTATGAAACTGTGTGCTACGTGTTAATACCTTTTAAAACACAAAATTGTTCAAACTAATATTTTACATATTCACCCCCATTATCTATACACAAAATCTTAATGAACTTCCCAGATTATTTCTCTACAAAAACTTTGAAGTCCTAAAAAGACTCAAAGACCTCAAACTTGTATTTGAGAATGTAAACCCAAGTGTATCTAGAAAGATCATCAATAAATGTCCAGACATATCAAGCCCTACTGAAGGATGGATGCGGAAATAGTCCTTCCAATTCACTATGTACTAACTCCAATAGTTGTGTGGCCCTCCATTCTTTTTCTTTATTATATTTCTCCTTGGGATGATTACCAAGAATGCATCCTTTGCAAACTCCATTAGAAAATCAAATAGAAGGCAATCCTAAAACCATGCCTATTGACTGAGATGCTACAAGTAGTGATATTTCAAGTGGCCTAACCATTGATGCCACAAACAACTCACTTCATATAAATGAGTGAGTAACAATATCAAAGGAGAGTTAGGATCAAAGTGAGAAAACTAATATAGTCTAAAGTGATGATTTTATTTTCCCTACAACTGTAGACCCATTGTGCATTTCACCAAATAGAATTGTGTCTAGTGTGAACTCAACTCATTTTCTAGATCCAATGTGAGTAATATGATAAATAGATAGGAGATTAGTTGAAAAATATGGAGCACAAAGAATATCCTAAAATTTTCCTTTTCCCACGTCAACAAAACCTCTCCCATGCACTTCTACAAGAGAATCATCACCCATTAGAATGACAGGGAGTAGAAGATGGTTCTAATGAGGTAAACTCATCGTAAGATGAAGCCATGTAGTGCAAAGCACCCGAGTCAACAATCCACATGTCAAGCTGTGAAGAAACAACAACTAGGGCCTTCCCTTTTCTTTCCCCTTAATTTTCTACATGTTAATAGAAGACCCTTCAGATGAACTTTGTTTGACAAAACCAAACACCTTAATATTATTCTTTTTGAAAACATTTGAAAGGTGATCAATTTGTTCTTTAAACACTTATGTTCATCATGGCCAAGCCTTTTACCGTAAGAACGCTTGACCTTCTTCTTAGGCTATTGACCTTTTGATGAATAGGTCTAATTAGCTACATTTGAAGCAGTGGATTTGTGATATTTCTTCTTCTCTCCCTGGTTCTTTTGTTTCTTATCCTATTTTCCAAACCTTTTTTTCTCTTGTGCCCTAACTGGCAACCAAGGCATGTGACTTCAAGGGTTTAATTTTACCCATTTGGCCCAATTTATCTTGCTCCCTAGTGAGTTTTGTAGAAAATTCATCTAGAGAAGGAATTTTGTAGGCAAGACCTAGGGCACATTTTGTAGCATAGAATGTAAAAACAAATACAAAATAGTTAAGACCGAGCTTAGAAAGAATACTCAAGATCAATTGTTCATACTTATTTTCAATTCTGCGTTGTTTTAACTATAATCTAAAACCTAGGAAAATAGGGGGGCTCTACCTTTTGGGAGATAGAACCTAGGACCTATTTCACTTAGTTTCACTCAAGGAAACCCTAGAGATCTCAATCCAAGGATGAAATAATGGAAAGAGATCTACTAGAAGGGTGTCCTAGGGTATGATTAAAGACTAAAGAGGGGTTCACCACCAATCTAGGACTTGGAAAGACTAGTAACATGCAATATCTAATGACAAAACCTAATGCTATGCATAACTCAAATAAGTGACCTAGAAATTAATGCAAATCAGAACAATAAACTGAGAAACCAGAGATGTGCACCTAGAAACCTGTAGGAGCTTGAATGAAGATCTGAAATGCTAAAAATGTCAATTTCAATGCACACTGGGACTCATACGCCAAGCTAGGCGATTTAGTCCCAGGTCAAGGTTTCTAACAGAAACTAGAATCTGGAACTACTGAATCAGGATCTGCTGAAAATGTTTGAATTTAGGTATACTGGGACTCATACGCCACAAGTGGAAATTTAGTCCCAATATTGGGGTTACTTTGAAACTCTAATATCCTCTGATGACTTCCTATAGCTCTCTTCTTGCCAAATCTCCGAGTCTGAATCACTAAAATGCAACATGTAGGTGAATTTTCGTGATCTTGCAAGTAGGATGACAACTTTGACAACTTTTCTCCAATCTTGCTCTTTAATGGACCTTCAACCTAAACCGTCTAGGTAAACAATCACATGAAAGAAAGGGAAAAATGTTATTTTGTTAGTGGATAGGGGTTTTCCTTGGTCAAACCCTGTTTTGGTAATCAAACCTTGAAATGAAATGAAATATAAAGGAGGAATGATGAATGAGCAAATATGCAATGTTGCAACTCACCAAACCCTTGAATAGGATGTTGCAAACATGTATGAAATGGCTACAAGGGATGTAGATCTTGACTCTTGCTTGAATGATATGGATCTTGACTTGAATACTTGCTTGAATCATAAAACCCTACATCACAAATGTTAGCTCAAAAACAAACATGATGCATGATGACTTTGACATGATTCTTGATACTTGAATAATGCTCCAAGATACTTGATAATCACTCTTGAATTCTCTTGTAAACTCTTGTAAATGCTCTTGATCACAAATTTTCTATAATGTATGAATACTTGAAAGCTTAGGTCACTTGTAAACTTGCTAGGAGAAAAATGAGAGAAATAACCTTGTATTTATACTTGTTTATGCCAAATTTCCCGAAATTACAACACTACATGCCAACATCAGATCTAGGAGAATAAAAGCCTGCCAAGAATTTGAATTTAAATTAGCTCCAAGCTAAGCGGGACTCATACGCTAGTTGTGACATATGAGTCCCATTGGGCTAAGCTTGGGACACTTATTTCAAGAAATGCTTAGTTTAATGTGAAATCCAGATTGGGCCCCCGAAACTTAGGTGGGACTCATACACCCAAGGTGGCGTATGAGTCCTAGATCACTAAATTTGGGCAATACAATCCAAAATCATTAATTTTTGATTGGTCACTTGATATATGTTGAGATTATCCTCAGAAAGATGCACTAGAATTAAGGCTTGTGGATGCAAAATAAGGCCAATTAAAGCATAAAGAAGCTCAATTAACTGGTAAAACCCTAGATTAGTGTGAAAATGTAAGAGAACACTTTACAACACCCTAAATAAGGCACAATTAAGTCCATTTAGTTCACAAGGGCCCAAACAAGTGTGAAAATGCAAAGGGATACATTTTCCTACACTACATAATCTAATGGATTTCGATGTTGTGAAGAAGTCATGTATAGTGTCAAAACTGGTAGGACTTAACCCTATGAGTTCATTCTCCAATTGATGACCCCTTAACTCATCCTACTTACCAAAGAGTGTTTCCAATGTGGTCCACACTCCATTTGGTGTAGTGGCAGATTCAATGTGAAAAATTAAGTTTGGAGACATAGACATGCATAGAGTACCAAACGCTTCATCACATTTATTAATCCATTTATCCTTTTTGCACCATCTTTAGGTTATGTTTCAATTCCCATTACAATCCTGTGATATCCATGCCTTTTGAGATAGATTATCATCTTTGATTTTCTTTCAAAATAGTTGTATGGTGTTAAACAAGAATTGTTGATGCATTCATGAGTGCAGAAAAGTAGATTGAAATGAAAAAAGAAAAGAAGTGCAAAGATCAAACGCATGAGACAGCCCTCCATTTTCACTAGTTTCTAAAATGGCCTCCCCTAGAAATTACAATGTTGATATTTTATAATTTGTACAATTTACAATACAATTTTTTAGATATTTTCTCTTACGACGCCCAAAAGGGACAAAACACTGAAACTACAACTCAAGTGCAATATGAAATCAAATTAAGAGCATTAAAGCATAAAAATCAATAAAATATGAACTTTGGAAAAGATGAAACTCAAAAAGAAGTCTGCTTGCACAAGTTATGGCTCTTGAAAGGTCTCAAAACAATAAATTTGTAGCAAATTCTGAGAGAACCTTCACTTCTTGAAACATTGAAGTATTAAATAATAACTAACTTTACCACTACATAGAGCATGAAATTATACCCCAAATCAAAATAAATTGCATCAAAAAAGAAGTCTATATGTTCAAGTTATATTTGTTTGAAGTTGGATTAAAAAATCAAAACTTGCAATGGTGAAGGGGTTGACCTATTGACAGTCATTTGGCCGTTAAATTTAAAACAACCCTCACTGATGATTATATGGATGTCAAATTTAAGACAATGTCTATTGACAATTGGTTGGCCATCAAATTTAAGGTAGTGTCTTATCACAATCATTTGACCATCAAATTTAAGATAAAAGAATTTGCAAATTTCATACAATATGGATGTTGTATGATGGGTGAAAAAGAATTGGCTAAAAATATTGACTCCAATTTTGACAATTTTACAATTGATCTAAGTTTTTTGAGCATTCTAAATGTGACGGTGAGGTTCATTTAGGCTGAAAGTGCTATGAAATATAAACTACCTTTTGGAAACACCTGTTTTGCAATTGGGTCCTCTGATCTTCAATTTTGGTGAAACAAAAGCCAATCTTGACTTTTTCAAGCCTTTTGGACACTATGAAAAGGCTAAAAATGCCTCAAGAATTACTAAAAAGATGCAATCACTTAGATCTCACAAAAACACAAATATGCAAACCAAAGTATACAGATCATTCGATGATGCAAGAGAAGAGAATACTAGGTTTTTGAAAAAAATACTAGCCTTGGATTAGTCTCAAATCTCTTAAGCAATTAGATAAAAAAAAAATTAACTATACTAGACAATGAAGCTTTGATACCATGTTAGATTTTGCGAGAAGCGAGATCTGAGCTAGGATTTGATGTTAGTCATATTTCACATACACTCCAATCAACAAATGATCGAAGATCAAAATAGCTTAATGGAGAGAAAATCTTGAAAGAGAGAAAATAGACAACTGCAAGATAATTTTGAGAATAGTCCCTTTAGTCTCTTTGAACTAGCTGAGGTGAGAGGAGAGTGATGTATATATAGAAAAATATGAGCAAATACATCCAAGAGGTGCATTAACTCCAACTACTCATAATATGTGGGAGGTTTTACCTATTTGGTAAATGCCAAAACATGTGGCATAACCCACTCAAATAGAGACAAACTAATGGTTATGAGAGGTGGCATAAAAATACAAAAGAGAGTGTAAAACTCAACTATCCATGTATGGGAGAGAGTGACACATGTAGCTAATGGATTAAGCCATTTGGTCTCATATTAACCAAGTCTAATTAACCTAACAAAGCTTAATAATATGTGTAGGAAAAAAAAAATATCCCCTAATGTAAGGAAAATAAAAACCTACACTATCAACATATCTCCATTTGGCATGTCATGATTATGTTTTCCAAATGTTTGATGTCAAGGGTGTGAGGGTGTGCATAGGTTCGAGGTTTGAATAGGTAGAGTAGAAAAATAACAAGGATTAGGCTTTGGAGATACCTAATGCAATGAGCTAGGATCAGGCTCCAAAAATACCTATTGTCAGAGAGAGCAAGGATTAGGAGTTGGTGATACCTAATGCATGAAGGAGTGAGATTTGGGCTTCAAATATATACTCGATGTAAGAGAGATAGGATCAAGCTTTGGATATATTCGGTGTTGGAGAGAATGGGTATTGGGAGTTGGTGATATCTAATGCAAAAGGGAAGTAGGCATCAAGGTTTTAGCATACCTGATACCAGTGGAGAATGAAAGGTTGGCATGATAATATGAGAAACTTCAAAATCCCACCCAAGGTTGGAAAGTGATTCAAACACATTAAACATTACAACATTGATGGCTAGTAGGCCTAAGGAATTAAATGAATTGTGAAATCTTGAAAAGAAACAAAGGAATAAGAAAAAGACACAAAGATATAGAGCATAATCAAATTTAGAATCTTCTCCCTCGCAAAGGGAATCAACTAAGGAGAAACCCAAATATGCTTATTGCAAGAAACTAGGGCCTAATAAACACTAATGTAATGCAAACAAAATTGATGAGTTGAAGTATCTTCTACAAAAGAATAATATCAAATTTCCTTCAAATATGTCAAGGGGTTCATCATCATCATCTAAAGCTTTACATCATATGGCTTTATAACAAAGTAGACTTTCTTCATTCAAGACCTATTCTATACCACAACCTGATGGACAACACACATATGTGTGTATGTGGGAAAGTTTGTTGACATGGGTGAAGGACCATTCAATGACATCCTTTGTTACCTTCATTGTCATTTAATCTCTTTTCTATATATCAAAACACATATAGTGGGATAGAGAATAGTGTTCTCTCTTCTCTCTCTATTTGGGGGACTTCTCTCTCTTTTCCTAGGGAGGGGGAAAGCGAGGGGTGCTAGAGAAGTGACACTTCTTTCTAGAGAGGAGTTTTTCCTTACATGAGATTTTATCCTTCATATTTACTTAAGAGACACAATGTATCTAATATGGCTACACATATGATACATTTTATTTTTTTGCATTTAGTTAATTATCTTATTATATCATATCCACCTACAATAGAATAAGCTTGTTTAGATAGGTTGTACCTCAATATGTGACTTAGACTTTCCTAATTTGGTGATTTGCACAATTGTGACATCATTTTATTTATCCCACATTGATTAAAGATTCACATCTCTTAGCATCTATGTTATATACCCACTTGCAGCTCTCATTTGAGGAATCTAGAATATTATACCATTTGCATCCTTTTATGGAATAGAATTATTTTCAGATGTTGTCTCTTTTGTACTTTCATTGAACCTCCTTGATCCTGAGTGGCCAATTCCATAGCCAATCCTACACTATTGATTTAATCATTTTGTTACTATTTACAACATGTGCTTCCCACCATACAAGAGCATGCTCAATCATCTTACGGTGTGAAAAATTAATCTTTTGAGCTCCATTTATTTCATGCACACTGAAATAGACTTACGATTGCTTAATCCATATATATAATATTTCTACATTAATTTGTTTGTTTAAAAATTTAATTCTTACTTTCATTTCAACCTTAATTGGACTCACTCTTTTTCTATATCAGGTTCATTTAGAAAATCTTCTTCTTTCACATCATTTGCAACAATACCAATCTCTTTGCCATTGCTTTAACCAACTCGCCAATGCTAGTTTGTTCTTTTCCCATTTTATTTCATTCCTACTTGAGCTCTTGTAGTTGCCTCAATGATTCTTGATTTTTTGTGATGCCTCTCATGCGCCCTTCTAGTGTTTTCATGTGTGCATTCAACTTCTCCATGGCTACACTTTGAGTTCCTGTTACAATCATGCATAAACTTTCCACAGATCGACACAAGATTGAACTCCTCTAATGCCAAAATTGATCTATAAATTCTTTGAAGTCCACAAATCAATTAGAATACTCAATACTCTCTTATTTACTTTGCAAATGAAAAGTTCAAATTGTTAAGAGAATGAATTATTGTGCTTCAAACATAAACAAAGATGACATAATTAACACGTTGATTTAATCTGAGAAAACCCTCCAATTTTGGTGGAAAACCCAAATTTGGCAGTGACAATGTACCTTGATATCCTTCTTTTATCACTTTGCAAAAAGATTTTACATTAAGTGGGCAATCTTGTCTTCTACTTTTACTTATTTCTCCTACAAGAGAAAACATATAATAATTTCCATCTTCTCCAACTATTGACGATTCAATGCTCACATACCTTATTTATAGATTTTCCAATGCTCAATTGCGTTTTTCTGAGCCTTGGGTGAAGATCAACAATCACTGAATGTGAACCAATGTCTGTATGATTGTGATTCTAGTGCCAATATAGTTGTGGACCCATGCTATGGTATGTGCTCCTGCACTGTCATTTGAACATCCATGCTATCATCCATGTCTAGTACAATTTTGCAACATTATCAAAGACCTCTCTTGTCTCTAGAACTTGTTTTTTTTCCCTGTTTTCATGTTACATATATTTTCCAAATCCTTTTGGATCATTTCTGAATAGATAAAATCGAGGAAATCCACAAAAGATTATATGCATAACCCTTAAAAACTAAAACTAAATCCAGATCATAAAGATCACGCTGCTAAAGAGTCCAAGGTCCCTCCAAAATACTTGAAGGAGATGTGTCATCACGGGTGGCGATCGTTCTCAACAATGGATTCCCTAAAATGATTTCATGTGTAACACAACACAGAAGTAGAATTGTGGCTATAAAGATAAAGATGCTAAAGAGCCCAAGTTCCCAACAACATACCTTGAAGGAGATGTCTTAAGGTGGGTAAATGCTTCCCAATAATTGGACAGACCAAAAGAATAACAAATCCCTTGCATCATTCTCAATAATAAAACCCTTGCAACCCTCTCATTTTGAGACAAATTTTCGAATGCTTGGAAGTGGCAAAACATCTACGAACATATTTGAATAATTGAAATATTTTAAGATACATAGAAACTTCGTGCACAATTCATCAAACTCTACGTATATCTTATTTTATGGAGCTTTTCCTTTTTTTCACTTTTTTAAAGGAATGGCTTTTGTATTACGTCGAAGAATGTGACAATTAAATTGCAACCAAAATCTTACCCTATGAAAGCTAGAAACCCTTTCGTCTGACATTTAACTCAAGCGACAACAGGAGTTCACATCCTTATAAAAACTATTGATCATGGCTTTACTACACACATACTTATCCTTATCCTTTTTGAGAATATTGAATATTCAAATTCTCAACAAATATTAAGAGTTATCTTTATTAAAGTTGTCTTGTATCTTGTCTCCGTAAGGAAAACAATAGTAGGCAGACTTAACGTATGCCATAATTCTTTGTAGCTGTCTCCAACCATCCATTTGTCTGGCTTTTCCAATTTGAAAGATCTTGTCACTGAAATAGCTTGGCCGAAGCTGCAACAAGTTTCCAGATGCACAATGAGTATTTAAACATATTCAATAATTACTTTAGATGCAATGACCTCTATACAGATCAGACAAGGCATATAGATTACTTAAGTCATAATATTTGTTCAATAGCATTCCTTATTCAAAGGTGATTTGAAGGAACAATACATATGAATTGAACATTATTCACATGCTATATGTACAGTGCAAACACAAGTTATTTTGAACAATACATAGTTTTATGTTTTAACCACGTAACTATGTAACTTAAGTAAATACTGAAAATTAAGTAGAATTTCCTGTCTATGACATTTGGTTTAATTATTAATTTACAAATTGCAGTACTCACACCGGATTTGTAAGCATTTATACATGCTTAAGATAAAAAGTTTGTGTGAGACTAAAAAAGAATAAAATAACTTCGTTCACATCCCCAAAGAGCAGATGCTAGACCGTGGGACCAAAACCAAACCTGGTAGAATTTGAATGTTCATTTGTGAAATAGCAGGAACAGTATAAAATTGGGTGTTAAAACATATCACAAGTGCAGAGGTTGCCTTGGAGAAGATTAAATTTATTTTTAGGAAGATGGATGCTCCTGCAAAGAACAGATCTGTGGGAATTTACATTAATTACAAATGTAACATTTAAAACAAAATCAGACTTAAGATCATAAAGATCAAGGTTCGAAAGAGCCTGGGTTACCATATCTACCAAGTAACAAGGTTCCATATCCACCTAGTTACAATTGCAAATGACTGCCTGTGTATAGAGCTGGTGACTTTGAGATTGACTACAATTATAACCCAATTGTGTCATTTATACTGCCCAAGAATCTGTGTGTCCTTCTCAAGGGAGGGAAAAGAAGATCAAGAACTTCTTTGCAAGCTTACTTTTTATTAGAATAAATATAATAAACAATGGAATTTATGCTTCATCTCAATTCACAAAGCATTTGTTTTCTCTGTAACTTCTGTAGGGCCAAGATCTGCACTTTTCTCCCATATAAAGGGATAAAAATAGGATTAATCGATATCCAAGAGCTATAATGACAAGAATCAATAGGTTTATCCACTTGGCATTCCTTGAGCTTGAAATATCATATGAGTCCCGCAGAGCCTTTTCCCCAGAAATTGATCCAATTTGTCCCACAGCAAAGGATACTCCTACATATTCATTTTCAAGAAGACCCTGTGCACAGCATTAAACATTAATTTTCAAGCGTGGATATTAAAAATAAGCATAAGAGTAAGAAACTGAATAAGGTGGATAATTACAAACAATTAGTTGAAATATTCTCATTCTTGCCTCAATAGCATATGTATGGAACACCAAATATGATAGTGGGTACTTCCACACTGCCCTTGGGAGTTCATCTTTCAGTCTGAAATATCCTGCAACCAGCATCATGATAATCTACAACACACATTTGACTGAAAATCAATAAATATCTTTAGAGGAAAGAGAGACAGAGGACCATAACATTGAGACACCTTCATAAGCAACTTAAAATTTAACAGTAGATGAGTAGAATGATTTGTATAGCATAATGCTCACCTGAAGAAAAACCATGGTCAAGATTCCTTTGAATACATTTGGTGAGAATGAAGCGATAACCATGAGCATGCCTTCATTTATTAGAAGGCACACAAAGAAGTTTAGAACAAAATACATGAACAAGCTGAACTCTGATCTCAGACCAAGCAAGAAGTAAATGACTACCGAACACAAGCTGGAGATGAGAAACAAAAAAGGAATACTAGAAAGCAAGTTTCCTAGCAAAAAGGGAATTAGTCCAGTGTGTCTAGCAGCTTTTTCATGGCTATAAACCTGCATATAACAAATCAGAATGACCAACTTTAGTTACCCCCTTTTAAAATGCTCATAAATGTATGAAGGCAGCCATTTTTACTGTTATAAAAACAACCATTTTGAGGTAATCATTTTTTTTAGCACAACCATTTTTTGAATAAAATTTCACTACATTGCAGCCACAGTACAATAAAAAATTAGAACATATCCTCTGCGAAACAAAGACAGTACAGCTGTCATTCTTTAGACAGGCATACCTACAGCCATTTTCTTTTAATATAGGCATTACAAAAAAACAAAAGTATATAGAACTGACTTTGAAATTTCAGTGCAAAAGAACTTCAGAATTGTCAAAAAGCATGCATGAAATACCAACTACAGCCTAACATACGTGTTAAGATCAACTATAGCACATTACAATATGTAATAAATTCATCATTTAAGTTGGGATGTAATTGACAGTCATTATTGTCTCAAGAATTTGGTCAAACAAATTTCCTTTAACTTTCAGTGCCATTCATGTTTGTTTGTGTTTGACCTCATTTACTGATTTCTGTAATGTAAGTAGTTTCCTCTTTCATTAAACATGAAATCCCACTGTGTACTTCAGTGAACTATTAAAATAGCACTTTTTGGTAGCAAAATCCTTTGTGACAACCCACTTGCAGATTCTGTACCATTGTAATAGATTATATCGAAGTCCTCCCCAAATACCAATCAAAAGTAGATCACCACAGAATTTTTTTGAACACATGCAAAGAAATTAGATCCCTTTTCAAACTGAGAACGTGTCCACCCTCTTCATAGTTGATACTGGTTTCTTTGCTCTGATAAGACGAGACCTTGTGCTCTTTGGAAAAAATAGCATGGCAAGTATTTCCTACCCCCTTGTAAAGATTGTACTACATAGGTTAATTGAGATTGTAGACAGGATACTGGAACATTGTGCATATTGAGGGATTTAATGAATTCCATGTCTCATGCATCGTTGGGTGGACCCAAACATTCTTAAATTGTCCTTTATGAGAATTCAACAATTCAACAACATTCTATCCTAGCCTACAGCAAGAGCTTCTAAGGGATATGTATTGGTATTTGTTATTTCTCCAAGCAACTTCCCCATAATGGTAATGGAGAATTATAAATTCTCTGCATTTACCAAGACATTTATAAAGAAATCTTGAGGGGTTCCACAATGTTGTACATGCAAATTTCCATTCGCAAAGTGCTTTCTTTAAAGTAATTGTAGGCATCTTTAGATGATGAGGAGCATTAACAACCTAAAGTGTTCAAACTGTGGTTAGAGATGTGGAGTCAAATTAGAAGCAGAAAAACTGCAAGTCTATGAAGCCAGGAAATACATCAATGATACAGAATCCACTGAAGACAAATGCATATTAATATCTGACCCATTAATATGATTCTTAGTATGATATCAGCGTTATTCAATGATATCTGATCATTACGTCAAAACCACTCAAGAGCAATAATGATGATACCACTCTCCTATGAAACCACAGCATATGAAGTTACATATTATACTTGATAAATTCTTGGTAGTAGCTCAAGCCTAGCTATCTCCAAAATTCTAGCAAGCTTATTGGAATTACTAACCACATTACTACCCAGCTGTTCCTTACAAGTTTCTTTAATATGGCAGTACCACCCATTTGTGTTAACCTCATTTTTAGTAACTTGCCACTGGTATTGTTACTAACAAGGGTGGAACCAACCATGTACAAAAATATTGTGTTTGATGATATTGGTCTAATTTCCATGCATTGAGGGAAGAAGACAATCGTTGGTGAACTGCTAGCTATTGGTAAACAGTCTCCTCTGCAAAGTCACTTCTACAAAACTTGCCTATGGTTGAATTGTGACCGCTGTCAACAAAGATTTCCTTGCACCAACCCATGGTGAGACATCTAGGTGAGCAGTTTTAGAACTTAAAAAATCAGTCATTACGCATGGTGGTACATCTTGTTGAGTAGGCTTCCTAGTGTTAATGTCATGTAGCCACGGGCCTCTTACTTCCAGCGGCTGTAAGAAATAAAAAGAAATAAATTAAATAATAGCCTTTGGCTATTTAATTTATTCTAGATCGAATTAAGTGAAGAGGCGCTTCACTTCATTAAATAATTATTACTTAATCTAGGCCGACTTAATTATCACTTAATCTAGGCCGACTTAATTAAATCACACCTCTTGTATGAGTCACGACTTTTCATGTATGGCCGACCTTGCATCATGAAGGGATGCGTCCTCTCCACTGAATTGTATATATGTAAGATCATTTCCATTCATTTATCAATCAATTTCATTCAAGACAATTCACATTCATAGAAGAAGTTCGCACTTGAGCAGCAGATCATCATCTTGTCACAGCAGATCGATTTCAAGGAGAAACATATTCATTTGTATCCTTGCATCTAGGAGAGGTGCTATTACTCATTGTATCAACTTCGGCATTGTGTTGTGCCTGAGTTGTAAGCAGATTTCTGCTCTTATTACTTCAATATATAAACGATATATTTGCTGGGTTTTCTTATCCCTCGAGTAGGAGGGATTTCCCAGGGTTGTTGATGTTATAGCAGCTTAGGGCTGCACTTCCTTTGCACGAATTCCAAGGAGAAGAGCATGAATTAAATAAGTAGCCATTCAGCTATTTAATTCATGACTATAACATTTATTAAATGGAGAGGGCCGACCCTATATGATTCGCTTGTCTTGACTTTCACTTGGGCCGACCTTATTTGTAATTGTTATTTATTATATTATCTTAAAGGGCCGACCTATCTTGAAGAGGCGCCTCTCTTGTATTTATACAAGGTCTCACTTGTCATTGTAATCATTCATTTCTATCAAGTTAAGTTCACATTTCTTAAGAGCAGAATTCGCACCTTCATAGCAACAGGTTGGATTCAAGGAAGATATCATATTCATTGTATATCTTGCATTTAGGAGAAGTGCGATTTCTTTGTATCAAGTATTGGCCATTGTTGGGCCTAAGTTGTAAGCAGATTTCTGCTCTTGTTCTACTTTATATAAGAGATTCATTTGCTGGGTTTTTCTCCCTCAAGAGGAGGGTTTTCCCAGGGTATCTTGCTGTGTTCATTGTCTTATGTGTTGCAATATTATTAAGTGCTTTCATTGTTTAATCTGATCTAAGAAACACTAACAAGGGTATCTTGTTGTGTTCATTGTCTTATGTGTTGCAATTTCTGCTTATTGAATTTCTGATCCTAAAACTAAGATCTAGAAAATACAAGTCATTGATGCCATGTAATTGGCTCTCCCATCCACAAACTGTATTAGTGCAAGTGAGAATTAGAGGATCATCTAATTCCAACATATCGTTTATAGAGTAGTTAATCAGCATGCTAAGAGAGAAGCTGCAATGGATAGGGTTTCCATGTGTTATGACAATGTCAATGGTGGAGATTACCATGGTGTATCACATTGTGACAACAATAAAAGTGGCTCAAATCAAAACTTCTGGTTTATCTCTAAAGGTAGGTCAGAGAGATTCCACCCAATGCATTCCACAGGGCAATAAGAAAAGATAACGTACATTTTACACTCTTGTATACAAAGAATGTTTGACTATTTATCCTTTTCTAGAGTTTTACTGATAACACCATTTTGAATTCTCATTATTTACTGCTAATTAATATAGTCAGCTTAAAGAAGAGGATAATGTAATGTCCCCTATCCTGATTTGCCCTAGAAATTGCCTATTGAACACAAATTGCAGCAACTAGGGTTAGGATTCGTCTTACCAATTAAAATATCTCTTTAATAAAGCAATCTCGGGTTTGAATCCAGCAAACAAGATATGCAAATATATACATATATACTTATGAGAATTAGACAATTACATCACATCCTTAGATTATCAACAATGCAATCAATTTGGAAGGTGGGAGAGGGAACATGATGGGTCCGCTTGAAGCCGTATGCCAAGCCTAAGAGGGTGTATACCACAGCCCTCTCCTTTGGCGACTTGTACTTGCTTTCCCCATCATATCCCAAACCCTGAAGACACTTGCCATCCGGTGGGATCGGGCGGAGGTCACAAGTGGGCTCTCTTGGCTCCTACCACTACACCTCAGGCCCTGCCCTCGTGAGGAGTTTGGGCGGAGGTCATAAGTGGGCTTCTGGCCCCTACCACTGCACCTCAGGCCCTTCCACAAGATGGGTTTCAAAAAATCAAGCACATCATATATTCTATCACAAGAAATTATTCGTTAAATATTCTTATTAACATATAGACAATATGCACACATATGTAAACAATGATTTGCAGAAAAATAGAAATCTGTGGTGATGAACTGGACTGATTCTCTTTTGTTTCCTAGCCCGTATATTTCTTCTCCTTAATCGATCCATCTATTCTTAACACTTAGAAGATATTGTTAGTGTGAATCTATTTTCCATACTTATATTAAAGCATTATAATTACTTATAAGGCTCAATAATTGCCGCAAGCATCATTATTGCATAATCGTATAATATATATATATATATATTTCCATGGTCATGTTATATGCACTTATCTGATTAGGCCTACTGTTGTCCTTATTCTTCTATATCTGCAATAGTTACTTCTTCGATATTCTCCTCACCCACATATTGATGAATATATGATACCCCTTTTTATATCTTGTTTTTACCAATGCTGCTGTTCATTACATTATCACTACTTTTAATATTTATCTTTGTTTATATCTGTTGTTGCGTCATAAATATTTCCTTGAGTTACTCCCCATTCGATGCCCCTCTTCCTTCTATATAATCTGATTTTATATCCCCCACTTTGGGGAGGGGCGCGATCATTCATGGAGAGTCATGCACTTTTGTTAGTGAGCACTTATTAAATATTCCCTAATCGCTGCCTTAGGAGTTGCTACATTTTAGACGGATCTTTCTTACTGGTATTAATCGCTGCCTTTCACAGCACCTTTAATCTAACTTGTGCGATTAACTTAAAGCTTCTTGGGTTGGCCAGAAAATAATCTCAATGCTTTGACTTTTATAAAGGAAGTCGGCCATAGTAGGATGTTGATGGGTTTATCTAATATATTATTAGTTTCTTGTAAATACTTTCATTATTGTAATAATGTCAATCGTTCTATTTTGCATTATAATAATAATTGTATTATAATTATAATATTATCATTATAATGTCAATCGTTCTATTTTGCATTATAATAATAATTGTATTATAATTATAATATTATCCGTGATAATTATAATTATAATAATATTTAAATTGCAATCTTTCATATTTATATTTTTTGATATTTATTTTATTTATATTTTTGTGTTAAAATTTTGGGGGCATGACAGATAAACTGGAGAAAAGGATCAAAGAGTGCATAGACAGGCTCCAAAGCTTGCAAAGCATCATGCTGACACTTCATTGGATACAAAAGAGGAACTAAAACAGAACAAAAATGGCTGAGTTGCATATTACTCACATGCTGAACACCAGGAGTAGTTCCAAGTACCAACAAGGTCGATGCAGGATTAGTGGAAGAGCACAACCAAGAAATGAATATGATAATTAAAGTTAGGATTGAACCAAAGAAAAGGCAAAAATGTGACCTGTAAGTAGCAGATATCAGTGCTGAAGGGGAAAGAGAAGAAAATAACCAAGTTGGAGGAAAGGGTAAAAGCCCTGGAAATTGCATTAGTTGTAGAGATTAAAAGATTGAGAATACTTTTGTGATCCTATCACAACAGATACTCAAGCAGAAAAGAAGAAACTAGCAAAATCATCAGAGCTAAAAATGCAGTTAGATCAGAGTGCACACTTCATTGAGTAATGAACTAAGGACTTCACAAAATCACTTGCAGCAGGCAGAATAGAGGTAACTCAAGTGGTTGCAGCCACCTGATCGTTGACTGCACCATCTTCAGCAGCTCCATTAGTGTCACCAGCTCTGACTAGATTGGCAAATCAAGAGGTATCTGATAAACCATTGGGTTCCATCATCTTCAACAAAGGGAGGGGAAGAAAAATTCACAGACGTTAGTATGATGGTTACTGATTCTTTCCTTGGCAGACCAAGCAGATCCATATTCCCTAGTTTCTCACTACCACATCCACGAAGTCCAACCATTCACTAAGACATTGAATCCTTAATATGAGGGTCAAATGTCAACTAGAAGTTGAGTTCACTTGATATTGTACTTATCCATATACCTTCAGGGATGTGACAATGACAAAATTAATACACAAGGCAAAGTCTGGAAAATAAAGCACTCTCGTTTTTCTGGTTTTCATTAAGAGAATAAGCATGGACAATTTGTCACAACTATTCCCCATGCATGGAATATGTTTGTTTGGTATTGCTGCCCAATGATATTGAAAAGAAATATTCCTTGAAGATTTAAGGGTCCCAATCATATTGACGAAGAATGATCCAACCTGCTCATAGAATTCCATCTGCAATAATAAATTTATTAACCTTGAAACATTATGGATATTGTGCAATGATGCAATCCATTTATGTAGATATATACAATCTATTGTTGAATGTTGCTGAAGTAAATGAATGGTATATATTGTTAGGGATTTTCACCCATGTTATAGAGGACTGATAGAAAAGAATCAAGAATTCTTAAGATTATGCATTCAGTTAACAATCAACATATACCAAATCTAAATACGATATGTCTGAAAGTAATGGAATGGTATACAGTCACAAGATTAAATAAGACAGATTTTTACGTGGGAAACCCTTGTGGAAGAAAACCCACCACCAAAAGGCATTCACAATTTTATTAGTCAGAAACAATATTGATTCAATACAATAAGGTTTATGAAAACTTCTTACAGAGTCTTAATCTATAGCGTACCTTTTTTCTGCAATCTGTCTAGTGTTTACACTCCAACAATGTACAAAATATTTCCAATGTCTATTACAATGAGTTCATAACCCTGAGTAACCTTGGTACACTCACACAAATTGTTCCATATAGATGTATTCATGGGAATACCAACCATTCACTATAAAATTAATTCACAGAATACCAAGAGTCATGTAACCATATTCCATGCATATGTGACATTAACTTACTGCACTTACCATCAAGTAAGATGTCTCCAAGTGGACAAGCTCCTTGAAAAATTTGCCACTGTTACACACCATAGTTGGCAGACTCGCAGAAAACTCGCCGAGTTTATAAAAACTCACGAATTTTTTTTAAAAACGAGATTTTTAAAAAATGAGTTTTTTTTAGTTTAACTCACTGGACGAGTTTTTCCGAGTTTTTTCAAAAAACTCGCAAGTTTTTCCTGAGTTTTTTGAAAAAACTCGACTTTGCGAAAAAAAAAAAGTGTTTCTAATGAAATTTAAGCAATTTTTTGAGTTCCCGAGTTTTTCCGAGTTTTTGACGAGTTTTTGCCGAGTTTTAAAAAACACTCCAATTTTTGGCTTGGCGAGTTCTTTTTTGGGGTGAGTCTTCCAACTATGTTACACACTATGAAACAACAGTTACAAACTTTACACTCTCATTGTGTATACATGCTACCAGTATAACTACCACTATCAGCTCCTCGCTTGTGGTACCTCATACCACATAACACACCTCTAAACTGCTTGCAGTATCTAGTGCCATCTTCCATGGCATTATCCTATCCTTCAATATTGCTACATGTTCACCAATTTTGCCAAATGTGCCCCTACATCATTGATCATGCTCCAACAGTACTTGATTCATGTGGTTGTGAGTTCTTCCAAATATCTTGTGGTTGCTATTGTATCATTTCCACGTGTGAATCAACATAAATGATGTACCACAACATCACTATCATATGTAAATCACCATGCCACTATACCACAATATTTGGTAACTCACCACACATTACTGCAAAGAAGACTATAGACAAACTCTTCCCACAAGAACTCTCTGCAAGTGAATATCACCCAAGTCCCAACTCCCAACAAATACCAATGTTGTCATTCCCTTGAATCCTTTTATGCAATTTAATAGTCTAAGTTGCAAATTTAGATGGAAAGCTCCAACCCTAATTATTATTAGTTATTGCACATAGAGAATCATACCAAAAAAAGGAGAAATGATCATGAAAACAAATGAGAAACAAACATAAGGTCAAGGAAATAGGACCAATAATAAATGAGAACTCCAAGATGTAATACCTCACAAGTTAAACTAAAGGTCTCTTGACATTTTTGTTGAAGTTAATTTACTAATTATAAGCCTGTGATGAAGGGGATTAAGATCAGATATTATCTGTAACCCTAAGAGGGGGGTACAACAAGTGATCTGTTTTGGGGATGACAATCTGAGGGCCATTATTTTGGGTACGATGAGGGGACAACAATATCAGTGTTACCTCGAGTTTCTGGGATGAGGACGGTAGGGGACGGCGGGACAAGTCCCCAAGTCCCTGACTTTTCAAGCCAATTTTTGGGACGAGGACGGCAAGGGACGACGGGACAAGTCCCCAAGTCCTCGATTTTTCAAGCCAATTTTTGGGACAACTATATAAAATATAGGAAATTTTAAAAAATATAGGGAAATTTTAAATATTCATATGAAAACATGGATAAAGCATGCATATATACATTATAGAAACTTAGCATATAACATTTGTGTTAAGAATTATTGTCAATATGCATGTGATATTAAACAATAACATACAAGTTATAAACATATAACAAAATGCCCAAAGGCTACATTGCTGCCATATAATATTTTTTTTTCAATTATGATATGAAAATCAAAATAAAAAACACATAGTACACTACTGCCGTCCCCTGGCCGTCCCCAATGTTGGTTGAAAATTTTGTATACTTGAGAGAGCATACAAAATTGTGGTTTCAGCCACAGTACATGAGATAAACTCTCCTAATTAAGGGAAGGCTCCCCTTTTACTAACTAACTTAAACTAATATGGGTGAAACAACAATCTTTCCTCTTATTTCAGGAATGAGTATACCCTTTTCTCTTCGCAAAAAAGTGATTATGACTTTTAAAGAAAACTTTCACAACAGCTTGAAATAAAATTGAGAGAGAGGAAATGAAGTTTCCTGAAAGCGCAAAGACTTCCGGCACCTTCTCCAGGATGGGAAAACAATCACCAAGCACAAAGTCTTGAATATCTAAAATCCTATCTACCCTTTTTGAATGATTACCTAAGAACGATATACAACATATAACAGCACAAAGTCTGCAAGTATGATGCACCTATGAATTAATTCAAATGGGAATTACTACAAGCACAAAGACTTGCAATTCTTCTCCATTTCTAAATACAAATTACAATTTCAATCTTCAACATTTACAGCACAAAGTCGGCAGATATTTAGAGTGAAACTCTCTTCAGCAATCCTCCGCAATCTCCAAATAATCACAAAGAAATGCTCCAAAATGACATAAGAACACAATGGATGCAAAGTAGGACTTCAACACAAAGTCTGAAATTCTAACTCTTTGATATTACTTGAAAAGAATAACAACTTATAACTATAAAGCTCAAAGTCTTTGAGTACAAAATTTTGCAGAATTTTCTTGCTTGCCAAAAAGATAAGATAATACAATAGACCCCCTCAAGTATTTATAGGAGAGAGGTCTAGAGAAAAAGGTGAGAGGATCCCAACTAACTTGAGGAATTCTCTCAACTACTAACTAACTGCAATTGACTTATTCAGCATTACAAGTCCTTTAAAGATATCAAGTTTCCACAATCCATCTTGCTTGTTTGAATCTGATTTCTGGATTTGATTGTGTCAATGGATTACAAGTCCTATTATAATTTTGACTTGTAAGGCTATCATATGTAATTACATTTTACAAAAACACAAGTGAGATGAACACTTGTAATTACAAAAAAAAAATTTACATATAACTTGTCGAAAACAAAAAACATGAAGTAAAGAAAGAGTATTATAAGACACTTTTATTTCATTTCAGTCCTAGCTTTGAAAGACTGAAATTTGTTGATAATTGCTTGGAACTCAACAGGATTAGGACCTAGCATATTCCTGGCAACCGTGACAGTCTTAACAATCACATCATAATATCTAATGGTTGCCTCTCTGTGTTCTTCAAAACTGGTTTGCATTTTATCCAAGATCATTCAATGATTAACAAACTTATGCATAGGATCCACAATGAACTGTTCTGATTCCAGCTCTTGGTGAAGATTTGTTGCAATCTTAGTAGTAATTACATCAGCTGCAAGTAACTCTCCCTCATGATCTAGAATTCTGCAAGACATTTTCTCAAAACTAGCAAGTATGTCCTGCTCAACTTCAGCATTCATTTCAAGCGTAGCCTGAACATCTTTAATGAGATCTTCAACAACTAATGACTTATTTGTCAGAAGTTCTTCAAACTCTACATATTTTTCTCTGCTTGAAATTATGGAACTGCTGCTTAGAACTTCTAGTTTAAACTAATCCATCTCGTGCCAGATTTTTAAATCCTTTTCAAGGGAAGTCAGACTTTGTTTGAAATTTTCCAAGGTCTGCTCCATCTTATCTTTTGCTGTCCTGAGGGTACCCAAAATATGTAGTGTCTTCTCAATTATCGGTTTACCTTGATCAATCAGTTGAGTTACCCAAGAATCAACTGCTCTAGCCTTTTCCGCAATCCTTTCCAACTACCTGACAGATTCTTCAGAGGTAAAAGAAGTTAATGGATTAACTCGCTCTAAAGTATTTGTTATTTTCTGAATTATTGCAATGAGCTGTGAATTCTTCTCTTTGAGCTCATTCTTCCTTGTCAGCAATTCATCATATCTTTGTACCAATGAGACTACTGAATCTGTGGCATCATGCATAAGACCAGAATGTGTCTGTTTACCAAGCTCAACTCTAGTGAGTTTGTAATCTGACAACTGCATCTCTTCAGGTGGCTTTTCAACCAATGGCTCAGCTATTTCTGCATACTTCATTTTATCTTCACCAATCACGACCCGTGAGACTTTCTTTGCCCTCTTTGCAACCCTGGACTTAGGTTTTGCAAGTTGCTGAAAATCAAACACGTCAGGAGAGATTTCCTGCTTCTTCCTTTTTGGCATTATTGAACTCAGCCATGGAGGTAATTCCAATGTACTCACATTAGCATCTATGATTTTTGAAGAAACAGGCTCTACTTGTACCATTGCTGTTATTTTGGGAGAAGTATCGGTCTGAATTGCAATAGGTCTTGGTTCTACTGGAAACACATGATTTGCTTCTGACATAAATTTGTCAAAATTCAAGGTAGAAGTATCAATTTCAAAGAAAGGAATGTTGGACATTGGTGCATAAGAAGGATTATCATCAAAGATTCCCTCCAAATCCTCATGAGAAGTTACAATAGGAATCTCCATACTTGTAGCAACAGTTGTACTAGGTTCTACAAGATCAACAAACACAGTGGAGAAAGAATCTACATCTGTATCAATATCCATGGGTATTTGAGGAATACCCGCATGAGGGGAGTCTGAGACTGCCGACGGGGTTGATTCTGCTGTGTTTTCTTCATAAGTATCATCTTCATCATTAAGGACATGTACCTGTACCTGTGAAGTCTCTTTTCCCTTTGCCGACACTTCCAATGGAGGAATTACCAAAGCTCTGCTAACCCTCAACTTGATCCTTGTACCAGAAGAAGAAGCACCTTCTTTAGATTTGTCTCGGATTTCGGATCTTTGCCCAACTGGACCAGCCAAATCATTCTCTACCTCTCCCTTGATCTTAGTAATTTTGACATTATTATCCTTCAGCCAGGCATTGGTATTAGCGAGGATAGGTTGAAAACGGTCAATGATAGAATCACATTCCTTTTTTGACCATTGTGGGGAGTGTAGAGGAGCTTCTGCAATCTTTGTTCAATATACTCTAGATCTAGGATTTCTCCATCATCTATCATCCCTTCAGGAATCTTGGTTAAATTAAGATCCACAATTTGTTCTAAGGTGAGCCTGCTGTAATCCATTCTCCTCACATCCTCTTCAGTACGAAGATCTACCCAGATATCTTCAAGGCGGTGAACGTGGGCAAAGGCTCTCTTAATTTTATGTTTCATTCCACGATAGTCAAAATCTTCCTTGGCCATGAACTTCTTCAGCTTGATTTCTTGAAGCTCAACATCCATAGCTTTGGCCCTTTGAGATGTGTTTATAGAATACCGATCAATCTGCAATGGACTATGTGAAGAGATAGTAATACCCAGTTTGTGACTAGCGAGTTGTACAGCATGAACCGCCATTAACTGTCTTGCCAACTCCATCAAAAGAATTCTGTTAGTAGGATATCGAGGTAGCATATATGGCTGTCCCTCAAAACATCCAACTCTCATGTAAGTGAAAGTGGGAAACTGCAGAAACAAACAACCATATTCATTTACTTTTTTCCAAGTTGTTTCGAAGACTTCTATTTTTGAGTGACTTGTCAAAGAGACACATGAAGTGACCGAAGAAAGCATCTTGCACCCTCCTGTAACGAAGTCTATTGGGTTTCAAAGTGAGCTGATCATAATATTCCCATACCGGCACCGATGATCTATTGCCTCTGGTAGAAAGGCCAGGAAATTGTCTAAGCGATGCAGCAATATATATCAAGAATGAATTCATATAAAAGGTGAAAGTAGTATGAACCTATGCTAATTGTCTACACAAGTTATCACTGATCAATTCTCCCCAAAAAATATGAGACTGCCCTTTTCTCATAACCACGATGTACTTATACATCCAGGTTTCGAACACATTAGAAACTTTCAAACCTGCTATCCTGCTGAGAAGTGTAACTACATCACCTATCTCTTCAAGGAAATCAGAGCGATGCAATTTGGGCCACCTAGAGAAGCAAGTACGGGGAGTCTTCAACCATTTAGCACTCATATGTCTATTGCAATCTACTTTTCTTTGCTTGTAATGATCTGTTGCGCTCTTCATAGTGATTTCAGCATACAAAGGAGCTGCAGGTACTCTAAAAATTTTATCAATTGTTTCAGCCTCCAAACTATAATGACATTCCCATCATCGTCCCTGATTGTCCTTGTTTCTTCATCAAAATGAGCAACACAAGCCAGCACAAATTCTGGTTCTAGAGCAGCCACTGGAAATGAAGAAACTAAATGAATATGACTTCTGAGAAGCAATTGCATATCATGGGTTGATGACTCTTTCGTTCTTTTTAGGAATTCAGACATATCAACGTGTCCAATTTCTGTGTCGTTAATCTCATCAATGAGAGAAACCACCTGAGAGGGAACAATCTCATTTAAAAACTTGTCATATTTACCCTTCATCTTCTTGTTTGGAGGTGAAACCAGTTCTTCTGTCATTGAACAAGAATCTGAAACACTGAGATGAAAATTCAAAAGGGTAAATACATCTTCATCAGCAATGGGTGATTCGATGATACCAAAATCTTGCAAACTAGCAAACTCATCAAGACTTGATTGAATTTTGAACTTATATCATTCATTAAATCTTGAAGATGCTTCACGAATATGCTTTAGATAATGACAGGAGAAAAATCAGATTTGGAGGGGATATTTGCAAGCTCGACTTGTAATCGGGTCTTTGAGAACCCGATTGCAAGTGAAATGTATATTTTTGATAATGTGTACTTGTAGTCGGGTCTTGGAGACCCGATTACAAGTAAAGGATGTATGACGTGATGAATGGAAATGGATTCAAATGGTTTAGCAAGTGAAGTGACATGTGAAGCATATGGAGGCGAAATGCAAGCATTTGAAGGCCTTTTTAAATGTATGTTTACTTGCAGTCGGGTCTTGGAGACCTAATTACAAGTAAACAAATAACGAAAATTCATCCCACCTTGTGCATTTTGAAAATGCACCAAGAATATAGAAAGAAGAAACCAAAAAGAAGATAATAGGAGATAAAACAAAAGACTAAAAACATACCTTGAGGAGAGAAACACATAGCGGAAAATACAAAACAAAAGCCCTTGATAGAAACCAGCTCTTTATAGAAAGAGAAGGACAAGGACTCCTTTCAAAGCACAACCAGCTGATCATTAACTTCTCTCCACAAAAAAGGCAGAAGCAAATGGAGGAAATCGCGCAAGAGGAAGAATAATGAAGACAAAGTCAAAAAGACAAGCCATGAAGAGCAAATGCATGGCTTCATTGCAAACCCTCAATCACAAGCAATCGTCAGGTCTCAAAGATCAAATTGCAAGTGATTGCTTCAAACGAAAATGGCCATTTCCAAATCGCGCGTGAGAAAGCACTTAACACGCGCACTTGCAGGCGGATTCCCAAGACACGATTACAAGTAAAGAACTTGTGGTTTTTGACCATTTAACTTGCAATTTGAGCTTTAAGACCCGAATTGCAAGTGAGATGCATCGCCTTTTAAAAACTCAACTTGTAGTTCGGGCTTCAAGACCTGAAATACAAGTTACATGTATATTTATGATAAAACTCAACTTGCAATTCAGGCTTTAAGACCCGAATTACAAGTGACACGGAAAGAAGAAACCAAAAAGAAAACTCCCAACTTACAAGTCGGGTCTCAAGACCTGCACTACAAGTCACAAGTACTCGATAAAGAAAAACGCCCTCACTTGCAATTCGGGTATTAAGACCCCCATTACAAGTGACTGAACAAAAAGAACCTAAACAAGGCGTCCAACTTGCAAGTCGGGTCCTAAGACCCCCTTTGCAAGTTAAAGAGAAAACGTAAAATGCCTCTTAAGAGACCAAAAAGTAAATCGGGTCTTAAGGATGAAATTGCAAGTTAACGTGACACTTGCATCTAAGGGCTCAAACCCCCCAAACTTGTAATCAGACTTCCAAAATCCGGCCAGAAGAAAGAAAGACACAAAATCAAGGCAAAAACGAACAAGAAACCAAAATGAAAATGATCTAGATGACCCAAAGTTTAACAAAATACACAAGGTATGATTTTCTCATAAGAAATATGCGTTTAGAGAAACCAAGAACAAGAATTTTTAATGAAAAATTTGTATAGGTTGTCCAATTTGGCTTTGCAAAATTAGGGGACAATACCTTGCACCCGGGACAAGGGGATTTAGACCCGAGGACGTCTGACCGGGTAAAACTGATTTTATATATATATATATATATATATATATATAGAGAGAGAGAGAGAGAGAGAGAGAGATGCAAGTTTCTCCAAGTTAATGGACATCAATAGATATTAATAGAAGTAAAATCATAAATTTAATCATGAGAGCAATATAAAATAGTATTTTAGTAGTATAACAACATTTTAATCATGACAACAGTATATTATATAACAAAAATATTTGATCATTCAAATTTTAAAGTTTAAAGTTTAGAAATTAAAATTAAAGTTAAAACTCAATCTCGAACTTCAAAATATAACTATGCCTCCTCTAGGCTATCAATATCAAAAGGCTCAAAGCTATCTGTGTCACTCTCTAGATTAAGTTGTAGCTTTTCCAATAGAATCCCAATCGACCCCAATCACATCTCCTCATCAATCTACCTAACATTTTTAGGATCAACATCCCAACGTGCTGCTAGAGTCAATCAATACTCATTAGTTTGCCAATCCTAAAGTCTCAAGCAGTGTTCCACGGGGTTTCGGGGACGGGGACAGCGGGACGACGGGGGGACGCATTTCGGGGACGGCGGGGGGACACATTTCGGGGACAGGGGGTCTAAGTTTGTGTGGGGGGTGGCAGGGTGCTGAAATATATGTAGTACTTGAAAAAATAGTTATATAAAGATGTATAAGTATAAGAATTATACATCTTGGAGACAACTAGGAGTCCCCTAGACATCTTGAGGACACCCTAGCATCCTCAAAGTCCTAGTGGCGTCTTGGAGACAGCGACACTGGTGGTGGGATGGTGGTGTTGGTGGTGGGCTGGTGGGGGGACGTCCCCCCCAAGTCTCCAAGTCTCCAAGACGTCCCCCTCTAGGAAACGCAGGGTTTTTTGGGGGGGACGCGTCCCCGTGGAACACTGGTCTCAAGGCACTATGAACTCCAACTAGCTTTTCTACTCGTTTAGAGGTAAGCCTGTTCCTCTTGATTGAGTGGATGAAGCCATAGGTGGACCAATTCCTCTCAATAGTAGAGGAACTAGAAATATGTGAGAATAGACAAATAGCAAGTTGTTTCAACTCAGGTATGTCCTTCGCATGAAATTTCCACCATCCAATGGGGTTTTTTGTGCACTAGTGGCCCTATCCATCCTAGCCTTTGCCTTGTTGAATGTAGGACCTTGAAGACTAGATAACTAAAGCCATTGCTCTCAAAGTGTGGTTGCCTCCTCATTGCCATACATCTTATGAAGGGCCTTCATAAACCCCTCTATTTACCTCATCGTCTTCGGAAAGAAGAATTCAACCAAGTCTAGGTGCATATCACTTGAGATTAAGAGCACATGCAACCATATGAAGAGGGTTGTTCATTATGTTCCAACTCTTTATGACAATAGGCTTGGTATGCTTCTCAAAAATTTGTAATCTACAATCCTTGTTAGGAAATTCTTGTTTCAATTGATCAAGCATGTTATCAAAAGTCTCCTAAATCTCTACAAGGCTAGGAGAGTCTATATCTGCATACTTGATGACCCCCACAATAGGTGATATGATAGAGCAAATATATCTGCAAACAACATTTTAACATTATGACATCAACACTATTAATAATGTAAATTTAAATTTTATAGGAAAAACAAAGTAGAAACATATTAATTATTAAATAAATTTTCTTATTTAATATTGGACGACCAAGTGTCATTAAGCACTCTTTCTCTCACTTCCCTTCTTTTGTCTTTGCTTGAGCCTACTTTTTCCACTCTCCACAAACCACCATGGATTGTAAAGCATCCTGCATTCCAACATCCTCTCCAACAAAATAAAAGAGCTAGCATATCTAGTCTCAACTAGTTTGAGGAATTATTTCTTTGAATTAAATCAAAATAATGAAGTGAAGTATGATGGTTACATACAAACATTTGTATGTCTCTCAAAATATGTACACAACATGGAGTCCAAAAACTATGTGTGTAAGTAGTCTCAACCATCAAACCAGCTAACTTACAAACACAAGTTGAATCTATCACAATTTGCACGACATTAGAAGACCCAACCTCCTTTATGGCCTCTTTCAAAAGAGCAAACTAGTAAGCAACATCCTTAGGTTTCCCAAAGCAATCAATAGCTCTAAAAAGTATGAACCAACATGACATGTAATAACAATATTAATGAGTGGCCAATATCAAATATCAATCCACGCATCCATGACGATGAATCAACCAGTTCTTATTCATGTTTGTCTTATCTCCTCCATCAATATGCTCACCTTTGACTATTGTTTGTTGAGGAAGGAGGTTGTAATGTCCCCTTTTCCTAGGCAGTCATTAGGTAGTGTGGTTAGTCTATCACTTTGTGCCCGTAGACTAACAGGATGGTTAGGGAGCCCTCTGAGGGTGTTTGGGGCTTGGTAGTCAACCATTTGTGCTTAATTGGTGTTTCCCAACTCAGTGTTTTCCAAGGTTTCCACAGTGTACCTTTCAGAGCTTTCCTTGGGCACTTTGTCCACACTATTTTTAGTAAGTCACAAGGTGGTCAACGACTTGGTCAATTGGCAATTTTTCTATGTTGGGCATGTTGGCAGTTTCTCACCATGGTTTTATCTTTGGCATTTATCTTGGTTCTGAGCATTAAATTTAAATAACGTTAATATTAAAGTTAAATTAAAAGTTTTAACTTTAATGCGTTATTTAATATATTTAAATGACTTTATGAGAAAGGCGTTATAAGGGGATTTTAAAAGATTATTTTATATCATAAAATTGGTGGCAACTTAAGGGAGTTATAAGGTGATAAAAGAAAATTTAAATAAAATAAATTAAATGTCAACTTGGGCATGGGAAATTGGAGTATAAAAACACTTTTGTGAGCTCATTTGGTATTTCATGTTTAGAGAAAATTGGAGGAAGGATTTGCTAGTTGGACTGAAAAGTCTTGCCTTCTTGAGGACGAAAACCCTCATGAGGACCAGTAGCTATAGGAGTGAAATATCTCCCAAGGTTGCTTGTTGATAGCTCCATTCAGGGGTTATGCATTGCATGTAAACAATTTCAGAGAAGTTTCAATTCAAGGTTTGAAGGTTTATTCGGGATTCGCACTTGCACGATAACACGGTGGTTCCAAATTTGTGAGTCTCCTACGAAGACAAATTTGTGGATAACGATTAATATTTTTGAGTCTAGAATTATTTTATTTGTTGGTTGAATGATATAAAGGTATTTATATTGCTGGAGAATGTGTTGAACTCATGCTAGCTTGGGCGTGGAGTTTGAAGTTATTCATTGTTGCATATGTACAAGCTAGGCGAATACATTTATGTTCATACCTAGTTTGGGCGTGGAGATTTTTGAAGTCTATAGTTGCCACTACTCCTACATAGCATTCATCTTTGTATAGAGAGGCGGAATATCAAGCATTGTGGAGGAGTGGAACTAGTTTCTTTGAAAAGCTTCACATTGATAAGGGATGTAGTCTATTCCCTTATCTTGCTTATAAACCAGCAAGTCACCAACAAGTGCTTCTTCTTCCTTCTCTAACCTTCCTTCAAAGGTAACTTCTGATTTTTCTTTCTTTGTTCTTCTAATGTACTTCACCAAGCCCATTTTTCCAGGTTTCAATGTTACAACTAAACTCAAGAACAAATCAAAAGAAACCTGTTTCAAAAAACCATCTGGCATGCTTTGATACTCTTCAAAGAGTTGGATAGCTTCCTATTCATAACTCCTCTTGATATGATCTTCAACCCTACTGAAATCCATTGTCATAACTCTGAATTTTACTGAATCTTCCAACAGGCTAGCAGGAACTTTAATGGTCCTCCTAGCGCCACCCCCCTAACCATCTTGTTAGTCTACGGGGACCGAGTGATAGACTAACCATAGCACCTAATGACTGCCTAGGAAAAGGGGACATTGCAAAGGTACACAATATATGTTCTCCAAGGGGAACATAAGAGGGTCCAACTACCATTGAATCTCTCAACATACCTTTGAAATAAGGAGACCTTGCCAAATGAAATGGAATGGCACGGGCATAAAAAAACTTGGCTATCGAATCATCCGCTTACTGACATTTTTGTAAATTCTTTAACCCTACCACTATATTTTTCTCACCTACAATAAAAGTGGCCTTCCTCTTCCCTCTATCATAACTCTCTCTAAATGAAACATTGAAATAGTTATCAATAGATTGCAGTGTTTTGGATGAATGTTTCGTACTCTTAGTAGTACTAATATTTTTTTCCTCGCTCTCCCCAACCAACTTTACCATTTCAACTTCTTGTTTCAATGTTAGATGATGACAAACTCTAACTCCATGTCTGCTCTCACTAAATAAATGGTGTAACCCTACAATAATTCCCATGATAATCAGTGTTGCCCCTCCTAACTTCATTTTTATTCACATTTGCATTTCTACTTGACTGCTACAAGAAGAAGAAGAAGAGTGAAGAGCTGAGGAAAGAGTGATTGGAAGAGTGAAAGGAGTGATTGCAAGTGAAAGAGGAGTGTCAAGGAGCAAGAAGAAGAAGAGGAGGAAGATTCTTCAGCTTGTTGAAGAGATTTTTCAAGCAAAAGGTAGGGTTTTGAACTGATTTTTTCTTTTATTTTCTGTTTTTCAATGTTCATTGTTTTAGTTTTTTGAATTTTCTGATTTTCATTTCTAAATTCTAAGTTCTTAGTTCTTGTTGTTTCATTTTCTAAGTTCTTGTTTCATTTCTAATTCTTGTTGTTTCATTTTCTAAATTAGTTAAGATTTTGTTTTGCAATTTAAAATTTAAAATATAGAGTTTTATTTTTTTAATTTTAAAGTAGGGCATAGGCTGAAACTATGTGTTTATTGATTTTTTTTTTCATTTTGTGAAATGCAATGTCAAAATGAGCTCCCACAGTCATGAAATGAGTGAGGATGAGATGGAATTGGAAACTCATTCTCATAATGCAAGCCATTCAGAATATGAACCTGAGCATGAGGATGAGCACAATGAGGGGGGTGAACATGGGTCAAATCCAAAAAGGCAAATTAGTTCCATAGCTAGTGCACATGTTGCTACTGAATGCCCCTCTGAGCTTTTGGCAGAGTGGGCTAGGGGTCCTTATGATCCCAAATCTCCTCTCAAACAATTTGCAACAAGAATAACATCCCCAACATCATCAGGTGGTGGTACGAGAAAATGGAAATGCAACATTTGTGGTGATGATTGGTTTGGGAGCGTCACCAGAGTTAATGCTCACTTCCTCTTTTGGCCAGGAAAAGGTGTGGGAGCATGTGCTTTTTTGAAGGAAGCTAAAACTATGAAATACAGAATTGAGTTCAACAAGCTTTGGGGTGTTCCAGATGACGTGGCAATTCCTATGCCTACTACCTCGTCTGGTAGGCAAAATATTCAGACTATACAGCAGATTCAAGAGCAGCATATGCAGAGGCAGCCACACATTAGAGCAGGAACATTGTCAGGGGCAGCCTCAAGACCTTCATCCACCTATAGTGTTATGCCTGAATGGCAACAGGGCAAGGGGAAACACAGGATGCAAAATCAGCCTAACCCCATAGCTGATTTATTTAATGTGCACCAAAAGGATCAAATAGATGATTCCATTGGCAAGTTCTTTTTTGCCAATGGAATCCCATTTCATGTAGCTCGATCTCCTTATTATAAGGAGATGATGTCGATGGTGGCGAAGGGAGGACCATCATATGTGCCACCAGGTGAGCACAAATTGAGGACAACGATCTTGGATAACAACTATACCAAGATCAGTTCATTAATGGAGACGATGAGGGCATGTTGGGAGAATTCTGGATGCAGCATTGTTATGGATGGGTGGACAGACATTAGGCATCGTCCACTCATCAATGTCATAGTTACATGTTCAGAGGGCCCATTCTTTCTCAGGGCGGTTGATTGTTCAGGGCATCGAAAAGATGTTGATTTTCAGTTTGAGATCCTTCAGGCAGCTATTGAGGAGATTGGGCCACAAAATGTGGTCCAAGTAGTGACAGATGCAGCACATGTGTGCAGAGCTGTAGGGAGGCTTATCGAGACAACATACAGACATATTTGGTGGACTCCATGTTGTGTGCATGCCATGAACAATGCACTCAAGGACATGGGGAAGATTGAGTGGATTAGAGGAGTAGTCAACAATGCTAGAGATGTGCAGATGTATATCTGCAACCACCACACTTCACATGCCATCTTCAGGAGCTTCGCGAAGGAGTTCTTGAAACTAGTTGAGACCCAATATGCATCCTATTTCATTCTTATGGAGAGAATGCTTGAGTTGCAAGAGCCACTGCAACTCATGGTTATGACGCAGGAATGGAATCGGTGGGATGGGGCCAGGACAGAGCAGGGGAAGAGGGTGAAGGAGATAGTGAAGAGTGATGGATTTTGGAATGATGCAAAATATATTGTTGCCATCATTGAACCAATTGTCCAAGTCATCAGATATGGGGATGGGGATGGGAATGCACCTAACCTTGGAGAGGTGTATGAGTGCATTGATTCGATGCTTGGCCAGATGAGGGCAGTTGTGCGAGAGAAGGACCCCACTCTAGCATTCTACAATGTTTACATTCAGCCTATTATTTAGCGCAGATGGGATAGCCTAAACACTCCCTTGCACATGGCTGCTTATTCATTGAATCCGAAGTGGTACATGCCTAGGCCTGGTAGAGTTACACCGATTCAAGATGATGAGGTGAAGGAAGGGTTCTTCAAGTGCATTGATAGGATGTATGATGCTGAAGATGCTGGCAACATTCGCACTGAGTGGACAAAATTTGCTACTCTTAGGGGTTACAAGGCTGCGGCAAAGGCGGATATAAGAACTATGGCACAGGAGGATCCGATTTTGTGGTGGACTTGTCATGGACCGAAATCACTGACTAAAACACTAGCCATTTGTTTGTTGTCTTAGGTTTCTAGTTCTTCAGCTTCTGAGAGGAACTGGTCTACTTATAGCTTCATCCACTCTCTTAAGAGGAACAAACTTACCTCTAGGAGAGTAGAGAAGCTAGTGGCTGTACATAGTGCCTTGCATATCACTGACCGCAGGACACGTGTGTACAAGGAGAGCCCAGCAACACAATGGGATGTAGAGCCAGAGGAGCCATCACAGATTGATGAGGATGAGGATGTTGCAGATTTAGGGCTGGTTGGTGTTCCTTTGGCAGATCTTGACCTTGGGGAGTCCAGTGGTTCCAGTGATGAGGAGTTTGCCGACCTCCCGAGGGATGATTAGAGGCCTCCGCCTGCTTCACTATATTTTGGCATTTTGACTTTGTAGTTTGTACTTGTTTTGATATTCATATCATGCTACTCATTGTAATCATCTTTATGATATAATAGAAATCTTCCATTTGCTGATTCGACAATTGTTACATTGTAGTATTGAGTATTCTAATTTCAAATTTGAAAACTTCAATGTTCAATGGTTCATTCACTAGTTCATTGTTAATGTTCAATGTTCAAGTATATTGTTATACATCTTTTCATAACTAGCATTTTAAGTACCATATGTATAATATATAGTATATACAGCTGCCCCCCCCCGACCCCCGACCCCCCGCCGTCCCCAAATTGAGGCCCCTTTGTCCCCCCGTCCCCGATGCCGATGTAACATAGGAAAAATGATACAATTGAAGAAGAAATACAATGGCAAGACAATACTGATTGGAAAAGGTGGATATTGGAGAATCAACAAGATGACATAGTGCAAATGCTTGGTGAGTGCATTGGATAAAAGACCTAATAGAGCAGGCATGGAAAATATCTCATTTACTGGAAGAGTAAGGGGCTAGAATACGATATGTGGATCACTATAGTGGAAGTAAGCCATCTTGGGTGGTTGAATTAGTAGTCTAAGCAATTCATTTGTGAGAACTAATCTCACAAAAATTTCACCTAAGGTCTCTAATTCAAGAGCACCTCAAAGATTGAGCAATCTTGCATCACCCAAAAAGAGTTTACTATCATTTTACTGTGTTTTGGTTTGAGTGTATTGTGACTCATTTCTTTGTGCAGGAGTCTAGGTAATCTACAACGTTATCACAAAGGCCATCAATCATTGGTGCTGCATATAGGCACATAGGCTAAAGTAGACTCTTGCATGAATGTTGATAGAGGAAACTGGAAGCATATAGTTGACTAGAGAGAGTGAAATGTATAATCTGTTGGGAGAGAGAGAGAGAGAGCGAGTTGGATGGAGAGTAAAATGTGTGGTTGGCTAGAGAGATAGTGAAGCATTTGGTCTACAAGAAGCTAAAACATACAGTTTCTTGAATCTTCAATTACAAATTGTCGTGTCCCCAAAATTGTAACATATTGAAAATGCAAATAAATAAATAAATAATAATCACAAAACACATTTTAGCGATTTATTAATATACAAATAACTAGATAAATAAATATCAAAATATATAAATATAATAGCAATCTAAATATTATTATTACAATTATAATACATTTATTACAATAAATAAGACAATTAATATAAAAATAAGGATATTCATAAGAAAATAATATTATTTAAATGAGACTAAGCCTTAGTTAAATAAACAAATAATAATCCTAAAGGCATCGATTCTAATAAAGAGGCATATTAATTATTATAAAGTAGCAGCGATCAAACTTGTGAAAAGGCAGCAACTAATATTGGGGAGAGGCAGCAATTAACAAAGGGACATCATAATGATTAAAAGCTACCTCCCTATGAATAGGCGTATCCCTTCTTGGGGATATAAAATGAATTAAATGAGTTTGGGTAAAAGAGGATGGGAGGGAAAAATAAATGAGAACTCTGCATTATATTTCTGGTATAACAGCCAAAACATATATGGGATATAGACCAGCAGATTTTACCAAAGCAAGAATATAATATGATTCAGAAATCGATGGGAAATAGGAAGAAAGGAAAGAAAGAAGGCAAATAAGACAAATCTTGTCTTATTCAATAAGGGGAATAAGGACAAAGGGAATAAACAGTCAGCAGCAGTGGTAATTCTGATCCATGTTTAATTTAATATAATAATCATAGTTTATTTTTAATATAGGGCATCTGCAGAATTGACCAGCAATAAGAGGTAAGTATTTAGATAAATGTTTGTAAATTTGAATAATGATAAGTTGATAACTAATAATAATTCATATGTAATATTATTAATTATTGTGAATAAGATAATATTATGATGTTTAGGGAAGCATAGTGGTTAGGCAATATTTAATATATGATATTATTTATGATATCATTATTGTTATTTGGTAACTATGTTATGAATAAAGATAATTATGTAATGATAGGGAACCATAAGTGTTAAAAATGTTTGATGTATAATGTTATTTAGAATATCATTTTGTTATCTGTGATGCAAAGTAATGTTGTTGATATTAATATTCTTATTAATGTTGTTTATGAGTAAAAACTTATAGATAACATTATATTGATACTACTTAGGGATCTAGATGCTATTCTTTATGCATAACATGTATAGCTACTATTATATATTAATGTCCAAGTATAAATCTGAGTGCTTGAATCTATTTGGAAACCTGCTCAGGAGGAAGGGCCTGAGAATGTGGTGCCTAGAGACCCCACTTAAGATCCGCCTATTCCCAATGCAAGGAGGGGCCATGGATGAGTGGAGAGTCCACTTAAGATCCGCCCTATCCAAAGGCAAGGATAGGCCACGGATGGGTGGAGGTCCCACTCAAGTCCGCTCAGACCAAAGAAGGGAGGGGCCATGGAGGGGTGGTAGGCCTAGACCACTATAAGTTTCGTTGGCTTCCTCCAATAGCTGAAGTGTTTTCTTAGTACATAATAGTTACATTTGTTATGTATAGTTGTTATTACATTTTTATGGCTAAAGATAAATTGTGTGTTTGAAAACCTGCTCAATAGGAAGGGCCTGAGAAAGTGGTGCCTAGAGACCCCGCTTAAGATCCGCCTATTCCCAATACAAGGAGGGGCCATGGATGAGTGGAGAGTCCACTTAAGATCCGCACTGTCCGAAGGCAGGGATAGGCCATGGATGGGTGAAGGTCCTACTCAAGTCCACCTGGACCAAAGAAGGGAAGGGCCATGGAGGGGTGGTAGGCCTAGACCACTGTAAGCTCTGTTGGCTTCCTCCAATAGGCAAAGTGTCTTCTAAGGTTGTGACATGGGTGGAGAAAGCAAGTACAAGTCGCCAGCAGGGAGAGTTGTGGTATACAACCTCTTAAGTTGGTAAATGGCTTCGAGCGGATCCATCCATGTTGCTCCTCCTAGTTCATAATAGTTGCATTGGTGATGAATTTATAAATGTGATGCCATAAGCTAATGCTAACAAATGTATATATGCATGTTTGGAAATATTGTTCATGTGGTGAATGCAGGTTTCACTCCAAGATTACACCATTAAAGGAGTTATTCATTTGATAAGGTGAAAGCCCTAACCCTAGTTTGCGGAATTTGTGATTAATAGGCGAATTCTAGGGCAAACTAGGATAGGGGAAATTACACAAACAAGTGACAATCTAAACATTGTTGGAAGACCAAGAGTCATGAGTCTAATTTTAAAGGCCAAATAAGAAAGGGAGGACAAGGAATGTTAAGAGTTGGATATGAGGTAAGAACATAGTGGTTCTTATGCATAGCTAAGATTGTAAAGGGTTAAATTGTACTACATAGAATCTCAGCAAGTAGGCTGAAAATTCATTGGGTTGTGTAGTGTAGGCTAGTTGCGTTGTGTTTTCTTAATTTTTCATTGTTCTTGTGATTTCGTTGTGTACACTTTGGGCAATTGTTGGCAATTTGTTCATTTGATCCACTTACAATTTGTATCATTGAGATATATCCTATAAAGTAAATTTTACATTTGGCCCATTATATATATCACAAGGTGGATTATTTGGTCCACAAAGCATTTTACATCAAACACAATGTTTTGTATATGATCGGAAAGCTCTTGCAACGTCCATTGAAATTGTGTATAATAAATCTAATATTATCAAGGTTCTTGAATTGAAAATATTTGATCCACTTGACGCTCAAACAATAAAAGATAATTCAAGTATCTACCAACACCACAAAATCCATTCATAAATAGGTTATCATATGGAAATGAACTACAACAAATTAGTTCCAACAATCATATTATCACTCCTCCCTTATGTGTAAAGTTTGGTGTTGCTTTTGCAATAGGTACTTTCCTTGTCCATTGCATCACAAAATATAAAATATTTTTCTATTTGATAAATTTTTGTATATAGAAAACCACTTTGTTGGCTTGATGATGAAGGCATGTGAACTCCATAATGGAGGTCATAGATTTGTATATTTCGTTGAACAATATATAAAGTATATGGTAAAATAATTCCCTGGTAGAGTGATTACATATATGGTTTCTCAAATACCAAATTAGTTTCTTGCTTTATGGTGACCTACAGAAACTACCTTCAACTTTTAACTTTTAACTTTTAACTTTTACCTTTTGGCTATTTTGATACCTACCCAAATGAGCTATACTACTACTCATTATTATGGTTGTTTCTCTGTTGAAGCATCTTCAATGCATGCTGCTGCCATCTTTTCTATTAATGAAAACAAAAAGGACTTTTATAGTAAAAAAAATTACAAATGCATTTCATCGGAAGTTCAACTTAAGATATTTAGATTTATACTCAAGTATTGTAATCAATTTTTAGATAGATTCATTATTAACTAATATGGAAAGTAAATCACATATTGATGGTAATTACAAAAGTTTTCTAATTCAATCTTTAATATATAAATAGTAGCATCCTACAATCCAAAATGCTTATAGCCAATATAAAAACACATTTGCAGCATATATGATAAAAACTTAAGGATGAATGATGAAAAGGAAATTTTTGAAATGTCCTGTTTACCTTAATTTCTTTAATATGAGAAGGAAATCCCCCAATGCTCATTAAAGATGTGAAAGCTATGAAAAAAAAAACTGCAACAACCCTTGCCTGCAAAATACACACCCTTAATTAGTGAGCTCCAAATTCAAACCGTATATCCACACAGAAACTTACATTTCAATTGTGTATTAACAATCAATCTAATTAAGTCCTTTACTTCGGATATCTCCATTTTATATTCAAGCTTCTTAACTTGGTCATGGTTCATGTGAAGCATCTTGGAATTATAAAATAGAAACTATGTATGATTACTCACTGAGCATGGGATGTCTCCCAGTTACATTTATAAATATATAAACATAACTACTTATAAGTCAAGTGATCTGGCAAAACAAGGGATTAGCTGGGGATTCATACTAATGTCAAAAAACCAGTATGCTCTACTTTAGTGTTGATTAACAGCTGTCATCAGCATAGAAAACTATCACATCAGTGAGGTGAGGTTTGACCTTTTTAGTTGTTTCTCCCAAAAGTAATACAGTTTGACTGGAAAACAGTGGAACCAATGCTTTTGACTACTATTTCATTGTAATAAATGTTAGATTGTGTTGATGTTATATAGCAGCTTCGGTCTGCACTTCCAAGAAGAAGACAAATTATTATATAACCAAGAGCCGACCTTTTCCTTGTATCAAACTTGAGCCGACCTAAAGTTATATTAATTATTTATCTTTTATTTTGTATTCCAAGAAAGGCCGACCTAAGTCAAGAGGCGCCTAATGATGTATATATACAAGGTCACTTTGGCATTGTAATTATTCGAATTCAAGCAAGTTCGCACTTACCTTTGAAGAGCAGAAATTCGCACTTAGAGCAGAAGTCGCACCTTAGAAGCAGCAGTCCGATTTCCAGAAAGAAGACAGTCATTTATACCTTGAAGGAGGGCGAATATATTATCATTGTATTGGCCATTGTTGGGCCTGAGTTGTAAGCAGATTTCTGTCACTGTGTTATCATATATAAGAGAATCATTTGCTGGGTTTTTTCTCCCTCGAGTAGGAGGGTTTTCCCAGGGTATCTTGTTGTGTTCATTGTCTTATGTGTTGCAATTCTATTGAGTAATTTATTATCTAATCTGATCTAAGAAACACTAACATGGTATCAGAGCGGGTGTGAAAAAGATCGTGATCAGATTCAGATCTGTTAGTTTGCAACTCTCATTATCTTTTCTTTTCAGTCTATCTTCTAAATTTCTCAAGATGGTGACCAGTCTGAAAATCGAGGATAGACTTGAAGGGATCTCGAACTACACATCATGGAGGTTTAGGTTCATGCTAACTTTGGAAGAGAATGATTTGGCTGAATTTGTGAAAACAAAAGTTCCCGAACCTGAGGGGGAAGAAGAGAAGCTGCAATGGAGAAAGAAAGACACTAGGGCAAAGAAAGTATTAGTTGATTCCGTTAAGGATCTTATTGTACCAATTGTCTTCAAGTTGGATACAGCAAGAGAGATGTTTACAACCTTGGAAGAGATGTACGAAATCAACAACACCAGTTGAGCCCTTGCACTGAAGCAACAACTTCATCATGTGAAAATGGCGAAAGGAGAATCTGTTATTACATACTTCATGAGGTTTTCAGAGATAAAAGATCAGCTCTCCACTATTGGTCACATGATTGATGATAAAGAACTGACTATGCTTGCTCTCAATGGTCTTCCGCTTTCATGGGAGGCATTCATTCAAGGAATCAGTGCAAGATCTGAACTTCCCAAGTTTGATCGATTGAGGATTGATTGCATTCAAGAGGAGTCAAGACTAACAGCAAGAGGAATTGGTCAAAGCTCAAAGAATGAAGAATTACAAGTTCTTGCCTCTCATTCATCAAACAAAGGAAAAGGCTTTAAGAAAGGATTCTTCAAGAGGAATCGAGAAGATGGAAATGATGATGCTCCTACCTTCAAAAGGAAACGAGACATGTCCAAGATTCAATGTTTTCGTTGTGATAAGTATGGTCACTTTGCGAGGGTTTGCCCTCAATGACCCAAGCTTCAAGCTGCCACTGCAGATGCTGAAGAAGTCGCTCCACAAAAGGACTCCAGTGATTATCTATTTTATTCAGCCTTGTCTAGCAATGTTTCTACTGACTCTAACACTTGGTTGATTGATAGTGGTGCTTCTAGGCACATCACCGGGTTCAGAGGTCACCTTTCAAACTTAATGGAAAGCAACTCCAGTGATCAAGTTGTTATTGGAGATGATGCTAGATATTCTGTAAAAGGGATTGGAAATTCCACTCTTCACTTGGATTCTGGAATTTCTTTGGAGTTGAATGATGTACTGTTCGTACCAGGGATAAAGAGGAACCTTGTTTCAATTTCAGCATTAGAAGATAAGGGTTATCAAGTTGCCTTCTCTAAAGGGAAAGTTCTTATATGGGCAAAGAACTCCAGCTTCAAAACTGCTCAAGTGATTGGGGTTAGACATGAATGTCTCTACAGGCTGTGCACTCGTCCTCTTCAAGCACTTGTGCATAACAGTACCAGCATGTGTGATCTTTGGCATCGAAGATTGGCTCACATTCACTTTCGTGCTCTACCTATCATGGAGAAGATGGTCACCGGTCTTCCGAAATTCGATCAAGAACATGAAGGTACATGCAAGGGATGTGCCCTAGGCAAGAACACAAAAGGTACGTTTCATTCCAGTGAAAGTAGATCTAAATGTATTCTTGATCTCATTCATTCTGATTTGTGTGGTCCAATGTCTATTGCATCATCTAGTGGTTTCTTGTATTATATTATTTTCATTGATGATTACTCTAGAAAGACTTGGATCTATTTCTTGAGATCTAAAGAATCAGAAGAAGTATTAGAAAGATTCAGAGAATTCAAAGCACAGATTGAAAATCTGTCTGGGAAGAGGATCAAAGTATTGAGATCTGATAATGGTGGAGAATACACTTCTGGCACATTTCGAGACTTTTGTATTGAAGCAGGGATTAAGAGGGAGTTCAGTGTTCCCTATAATCCACAACAAAATGGTATTGCTGAAAGGAAGAATAGGTCTATTGTGGAAGCAGTGAAAGCTATGATCCATGATCAAGACTTACAAATCTCTCTTTGGGCTGAAGCATCAAGAACAGCGTCTATGTTCAAAACAGGAGTCCCCACAGGATCTTAGAGAATAAAACTCCTGAAGAAGCATTCTCAGGCGTGAAGCCTGAAGTTAGTCATTTGAGGATCTTTGGCTGTCCAGTCTATGTTCATATTCCAAAGGAAAAGAGAACAAAGCTAGAACCTTCTGGGAAGAAAGGAATTCTTGTAGGCTACAGTGAGACATCAAAAGCTTACAGGATATACATTCCAGGACAGAAACCTATTGAGATTAGTAGAGATGTCACATTTGAGGAAGATGTTGCTTACAGAAGGTCCAAAGGCACTCCTATGGAGATTGATGAAGAAGAACCTCCTCAAGATATGGAAGTTGACCATATTCCAGAGAATCTGAAGGAGGATACAGAACCTAAAGAAAATATTGATCCAGCTGAGCCTTTGGATCCTATTGATGAGCCTCTAGACATTGTGATTGGAAAGAAAAGACCTCTTTGGGCTCGCAGGACAATGCAGGAAGCAGAAAGGTTTGCAACTCCAAGAGGAGCCTTCAGAGAAAGCAAGAGACCTCACAAGTTCTCTAGTTATGTTGCCTTGATGAGTCAGATTATTGAGTCAGAGCCTTCAAATGTTGAAGAAGCTTCTAGTCAACAAGTATGGAAGGATGCCATGATTGAGGAGTATCAGTCTATACTTAAGAACGATGTTTGGGATATAGTTCCTAGACCCAAAGACAAATCTGTGGTGTCTTCTAAGTGGCTCTTCAAGATCAAGCATGCAGCTGATGGGAGCATTGAGAAACACAAGGCTAGATTTGTGGCTAGAGGGTTCTCACAAAAAGAGGGAGTTGACTATGAAGAAACTTTTGCTCCTGTGGCTCGTTACACGTCTGTTAGAACCATCATTGCTATTGCTGCATCTAGAGGATGGAAGATTCACCAAATGGATGTAAAGACAGCTTTTCTGAATGGCATAATAGAAGAAGAGGTTTACATTGAGCAACCAGAAGGATTTGAGGTGCATGGGAAAGAGTCTCATGTCTGCAAGCTGAAGAAGGCCTTGTATGGTCTTAAACAAGCTCCTCGTGCTTGGTATGAAAGAATTGATCAGTATCTTTCAAGTCTAGGTTTCTCAAAGAATGATGCAGATTCTAACCTCTACTTCAAAGTAGTAAATGGTGAAGCATTAATTTTGGTTTTATATGTTGATGACTTGATCATTACTGGTGAAGAACATCTAATTCTAAAATGCAAGAAGGAATTAGCTTCAAAGTTTGAGATTAAGAATCTAGGTCTTATGCATTACTTTCTTGGCTTAGAAGTTTGGCAAAAGCCAGATGAGATGATTCTAAGTCAAGGGAAGTACATTGTTGACATTCTCAAAAGGTTTGGTATGATTGACTGCAAACCTATGTCTACACCCATGGAGACTAATTTAGATAAGTTGAAAGAAGCTGCAGCTAGTTCAGAACCAGTGGATTCTAAGATGTATAGACAGTTGATTGGTTCATTGATGTATCTAGTTAACACTAGACCTGATATTTGCTATGCAGTGAGTGCACTTAGCCAATTTATGTTTGAACCAAAGCAAATACATCTTGTAGCAGCTAAACATATCCTGAGATATTTATGTGGCACAATTGGATATGGGTTGAGATATTCTTCAAACGTGGATTTGGAGCTGCATGGTTTTACTGATTCTGATTGGGCAGGATGTGTTTCAGATCGGAAGAGTACCTCTGGTTGTTGCTTCAGTTTGGGGACTGCTATGATCTCCTGGTGTAGCAGGAAACAGTCTTCAGTGGCCTTGAGTACAACTGAAGCAGAGTATATTGCAGCTTGCGTGGCAGCTCGTGAGGCAGTGTGGCTTCGTAAGCTCCTTGCAGGATTGTTTGGACAATCAATGGAGCCTACTATTATACACTGTGATAATCAAAGTTGTGTTAAACTTTCTGTCAATCTTGTGTTTCATGACAGAACAAAACATGTTGAGGTCAAGTATCACTATATTAGAGATATGGTGCAAAGGAAAGCTATACAGTTGAAGTATATCAGCACTGAAGAGCAAACAGCAGACATTCTCACCAAGCCTCTCGCCAGGATTAAGTTTGTGTACTTCCGAGAGAAACTTGGTATGGTGGAGAATGCAGCCTCGACTGAGAAAGAGTCTCAGTAATCAGTGATCCTTGATTGATAATGCAATTCTCTGCTGAGAGAGAGTTGAGGTGCAAGCCCTTGTTAATGCAATTCTCTGTTGAGAGAGAGTTGAGGTGTAAGCCCTTGATAATGCAATTCTCTGATGAGAGAGAGTTGAGGTGTAAGCCCTTGATAATGCAATTCTCTGATGAGAGAGAGTTGAGGTGAAAGCCCTTGATACTGCAAATCTCTATTGAGAGAGATTTGAGGTGAAAGCCCTTGTTTCCACCCTCTGGGAGAAGCTATGGTGGATGTCATGTGTGTGACTCCATGACAACATCACGTGAGGGAATCCGTGATGAGTTTATACCATCTATGGGAGTAGCCATAATGGTTAATATCACGTTGAGGTGATATTCTATTTTGTTTTCATTCTAATATAATGTGTCTTGTGCAGATGGAAGTTCATCCCTAGCTGAGAGGGAGTGTTGATGTTATATAGCAGCTTCGGTCTGCACTTCCAAGAAGAAGACAAATTATTATATAACCAAGAGCCGACCTTTTCCTTGTATCAAACTTGAGCTGACCTAAAGTTATATTAATTATTTATCTTTTATTTTGTATTCCAAGAAAGGCCGACCTAAGTCAAGAGGCGCCTAATGATGTATATATACAAGGTCACTTTGGCATTGTAATTATTCGAATTCAAGCAAGTTCGCACTTACCTTTGAAGAGCAGAAATTCGCACTTAGAGCAGAAGTCGCACCTTAGAAGCAGCAGTCCGATTTCCAGAAAGAAGACAGTCATTTATACCTTGAAGGAGGGCGAATATATTATCATTGTATTGGCCATTGTTGGGCCTGAGTTGTAAGCAGATTTCTATCACTGTGTTATCATATATAAGAGAATCATTTGCTGGGTTTTTTCTCCCTCGAGTAGGAGGGTTTTCCCAGGGTATCTTGTTGTGTTCATTGTCTTATGTGTTGCAATTCTATTGAGTAGTTTATTATCTAATCTGATCTAAGAAACACTAACAGATTGAATGTGACTAATGCTATTGACTACTGTTTCATTGTACTTGTAACAAATATGGAGTTGAATGTGACCAGTTGCATTACTATTGATGACTGTTTTGTTGTAATCAATGTGGAGTGCAAAGTAATTAATGCTGTTGACTACTGTTTCAACATAAATTGTAACAAATGTGGAGTTGAAAGTAACAATTATTTATGACTTCTTTTAAACTTTGATAAATGCTGAGTTGTCTGTAGTAAATGCTGATGACTGCTTTTTGACTAATAAATCCCAAATTGACAGTAATATTGGTTTGGATCCAACAATTATCATTTGAAAGAATTATATGATCTTTCTGTACATTTTATTTGTTTCTGTGCTAAATATTGATACCCATAGGCAAAAGCCTTTTGGCAATTGTTGCCTTCAGTCCATTTCCTGTGGGTTGTTATAGCCATTAGTACCTTCAGGCTATATCTATCAGACCATCGCTTCCTTCTAGCCATTGCCTTTGAGCCATTATCATGTTCCAAAAATTGCCTTTGGACTATTATTGCCTTCAGGCAGAAATACCAAATCTTCAGTCCAAAAGCAAAAAGATTGAATGCATAAGCAAGTTATATACTAGAAGCTGAATCCTTTCCATGGCATGTTTCCAAGTTTTAAGATATTTTTGCACTTTCCAAGATTTAGATTTTTAGACTTGGTGTGACTTTAGGAGACTTGCTAGAATTATTAAAAAAACTGTAGTAATTTGTGGCCTTGATCTTTTGTTGATATGAATCAAAAGAACTGTTGTGTGATGTTGTGAGCTCCTGCAAAAATTGAGTGAGTTTTGCAACAACGATAGGAATCCAAGCACTCTGAAGAGATAGTTCTATATATTGTCATTATGCTATGATGATGTGGATCAAATGATAATGATCATTTCTCATTGATTTATCACCATTATGAGATCAAATAGTTCCACCACTCATACTATACTGAAACTTCACGTCAATATTCCTAAGAAAGGAATGTCTGGGGTACAGTATCTTAGTCACTATGCATTTTTGTTGCCATTTTCTAGATATCATTGGAATGATTCTCACTGACCTGAGCACAATTGAGTGGATTTGCAATATCAAGTAAATTCCTTACAGTATTTGCAACATATTAACACTGTCACTTTGCAACTTGTGAGAAGTGCAAGACTTGCCAGTAACATTGTGAATATGTCATCTCCATGTGCACAAGACAATGCTAGGTCACCAACAGAACACTCGCTCAGCAACTGGTCAAGGGAAACTTCAGCTTCTAAGTTAAGAAAATGTTCAGATAGCTGAAATGATCAACAAATCAACAGTTCTTGGATGTGAACCATCTTGCAAATAATTTGAAGAATCCATGATCCCTGTCCCCGTGAGTCTTAAACATATTTAGACATGGATGGGACATGGTTGGACAACAGACATATCATCTTCTATACTACAATCTCAGCACCTTACAATCTATATTTGAATGCATCCCTCGGTAATATATGATTTCAGTTTCTAAGTCCAGAGTTGTACAGATATGTACTATCATGTCTGTTATGAATACAAGAGCTATATTTGTTATCCACTGTTTTCTATGAACATGTAATATACACCCCTGTTCTGAAATTTCCACTCCAATTCCTTGATACTTTTTTTGAATTCCTTGATACTTTTTTTGAGTTTTCAGAACTTATGCAACTCAGACATATTGTCAAACAATTGCAGGTTTCAGAAATTCAATGCTTTGTTATTTGGTTTTCCAGATTTATGAATAAAAAGTTTGCAACAATCACCATAAAAATAACTTCTAATTTTCCAGATTTCAAAACATACTTCTTAGCAGCCAAAGTATAACATTCACAAGTATCATAATTAGTAGAGATTTTTTTACTCAGCAGAATAACTATTTTGCATACAATTTAAAACACAGTTTCTGACCTGTAGAGGCATTGCAGACCAATTAATTCTCTTACACACCTGGTACGGCCTGCTCCAGTTAATTGTTGCAGCTTTCAGTATCAGAATGGCAACTCCTGAAAATGATTTAAAACCTGTACAGCAGCCAGGACAATGTACGGAACTCCAACCGATGAATTAATTCAACAAATGCTGTTTAATAATCACCAAAACTTGCGACCCATATTAATTCTTGTATGGTGTCCCTCCTAAGAAGTGCGGCCTCACATAATTCAGTACAGCTCAGTCAAAAAATATATGGCAGTCATGATAGAATGGTACGGCAACAGCCACACAAATAATTTCATAATCTTTATAAAATGTACGGCAGGAATAATTAAAAATCGACCCCCCCCTGCACCTCCTTTCACCATGTTCAAAGTTGATTTTAAATACACTGGGCATTGAAACTTCAAGTGCAATTTAATAATTCATAAACCTCGAAACAAACTCCTGTATGGATTTAATTTATGATCTGTAGGATGTACAACTCATGTACGGAATCCCTTACTTCGGAGAAATCACGATGTCTCAATACAGAGGTAGCAAATAAATATATATTGTTTCCTTACTCCCAAAAAACAACTCCACAAACCAGTCTTTTAATTGATCTTTGCAACCATAAACTGTACGATACTCTTACTTTTGAAAGTATGGACAGCACTGAAACTGAAAAATATTAATACCATTAAAAACCTCTGATGAGCACCATATTAATGCTAGCACAGTCCCTGCCTGGAGCTGTCAGCAACCACCCAGGAAGGATCTTCCACCTTCGAAGATGATATTCTTCAGGAAGGATTTCATCTTCACAAAGTCTGTAACAGTAGCCAAAACCTCCTTTTCTCCAAAAACTTCCTGCATATTGAAAAATGTGCCCAAAATTTGTTTTTCCTTCTTTCATCCATAACTCCCACATCCTTCTTGAAAATCACACATTTTCTTTTAATTTTTTATTCTTATGTCTCCCTTTTAGACCCCCACAATTCAAATAATAACTTCACCTTCTTTTTTTTAAAACACCTTATGTCTCCTTTTTTTTGTTACTTTAATAAACGCTAAGTTAAATATTTAATTTTAACTTAAAAACATCAGTGTTTAACTAAAAGAATATCAATTCGACTACACCTAGAGAGGAGACATTACAAAATATACAATGGTGCTTCCACATTTACATTTCCATCACATGTCAAAAGTAATTCACAAGTTAATTTCATAGATCCATTTGCAAATTGGTTTGTGAAGCGTCCTCATGGAATATTGGTATCAAAGGAATCTTGTATCAAACCTTTTGATTTTGCAAAACCCATTTTGGTCCTAGTTATGCATGCCTGCCCACTCATAGTATTGAAAATAAGACATCTAACCAAGTTTTGTTTCTGAATACCCAAGAGAGAGATGATAGAAACCCAAGACGTCCAATGCTGTTAAGAAACCCACTTTGGCATAAGTCTAGAAGTTCAACTAGGAAGCTTTCAAAGAAAGAAGAAAGGAAATTTTATCATAGTTTCATGACCTAATGGCTCAGCTAGATCCTGCAACATTCTCTGCCAATGACAGTTCTTCATTCCAACACCAAAGTCCATTCAAAATGCAAGTAAATCTCAACATCTCAGCATTCCAATAAAAAGTTGACACCAGGGAATTGGATAATTGCCCTTGACATTCAAAGGCATTACCCAATCAATAAGTCCACAAGTGCTAAAAAGATCATTACTGCAACACTAAAGATGTCTAAGCTGTTGTTGTGTTAATGGAAGTCTCACAATGCAAAGAAAGAGAGCAAATAAAACCCTATTGATATGTTCCAAGTTCATTGAAAAGGTGTCTACAGAATACAGTCCTCTCAAGCACTATAACTCATGAAACATTAGGACAAGCATATCAGCATGCCATCAATATCAAAGAACAATCCAAGATGAAGTTGAAAGACTCTACCTATTCTGGGCCTTTGCACAACAGAAAATTTTCATGAAACATTCATGTTAACATCGCACAACAACAACTTTGCAATTGGAAACTTTCCCAAAGGTACAGGAGACTACTCAACCAAAAGCTCCTGCCATGGAGCAAGGCAAATGGCAGAGAAGGAAAAGGTGTAGCCATCAAAAGGTTGACACCCATGACTATCTCACTCAAATTTAGTAGTTGTCAACTAAGCAAGAGCAAGAAACAAATGTTGATATCCTATTTGCTTTAATTTCAATTCTAGACCAGCACCCATCAATGAGTAGGAAAGAAAATGTCTGTCACATCATGCTGGGTAAAGGGATAACCATTCTATGTCACTATCACTACTTAAAATAGGAAGAATATGATCACACAAGACACTACAGAACATCTAGACCTTGCAAACTTAGTATTTAAACAGCCTTACTCATTTGGAAGATTTTGACAGGGGCAAGACCTCAAAGTGACTTGTCAATGCACATTTGATTATGTTACCTTACCATGCAAGATTCCCTTAATTACGGTGTTGCACCATTAGAAATCTGCAATTTTCTTCTATGCAAGACCTACTTGTATGATTGAGATGACACCTGCAGGGTTAAGCTACAGCATTGGTGTGTCAAGGTCAACAATTGTCTCTATCACATTCTAAAGGTCCCTTCAAAACCCAACATTTCATTGGTATCTACAAAGCAATGCAGAAAGCTTGTTTCTCATGCACAAAAATCATACTACTCATTGCTTTTTGCACCCCTACAATTCCCTAAACTCTAGTGAAGGCCAAGGAATTGAACAAAATGGAGGGAAGCCTTCAATACATTCAGCCAATGAATAACCAGTGTCTATTGATTTTGACTTACCAACAACAGAAGTACAAGGAATGTCACGATTCACATCAAACACCATACACTCTTCAGACTGGTCACAATTTTCAGTTGTGTTTACAAAAAGAGCAATTCCAAGGTCCTCACCACAATATTAAACCACTGTGCTATAGTCCTTACAAGATAATTTGCACTGCTAATGAGAATGTCCTTGTCCTATATGTTCCTCCATACTTGGGAATGCCTCTTGTGTTCAATGTCAAAATATTCTAAGTTTCAAAACATACACAACTCTACTGAAGAATTTTAAATTCTAACATCCATCAGATTCAGATACAATAAACTAGATTCCAATCAAAATGAACACATTCAATCTACCTATAACCGTGCTTGCCTTCGTACCCATCAACTGTTTTGAATTCTTAAGATGAGCAACATGCAAATCAAGCTAAATGGCATTCTCATTAACAATTCTAAGCCTAGTTTCTACAATTTTCTACCCACACAATATGAACCAAATTGCTATTCAAGGAAGGGTGAATTATCTGAACACAACTAATTTGGATTTACAACATCAAGTGAACTCCTTGCATTATTCTCAAGTTATCAGCAGTACTACTTTAAAGCTTCCAAACTTCACAACTCTTGTGAGTAACATTGTGAACACATTCTTGCCAGGTTCCATGTGTACAACACAACAAAGCTAAGGCACCAATGGAGCACACACCACAAGTCAACGGCTTTTGGAATTGTACTATCTTGCAACTGATTCAAAGAATCCATTTTCCTCATCATCTCAATTATGTTGGGGCATGGATGGGACATTGTTGGAAATTTCACTATCTTTTACAATATGTCCTCAACACCATAGAGTCTATCACTAGATTTGGCCCACAGAAATCAATAGTTTTAGTGTCCAAGTCCAAGATTGTAATCACATGTATAATATCTTGATCAAGATGAATGAAAGAACCATATTTCTTGTCCCACAATTTTTGTATATGTGTAATGGTGCTTACACATTTGTCTTTACGTTTCCATTGCATTTTCAAGATAATTTACAAATTAACTCAACAGATCCATTTGCAATTGGTTTGTGAATTGTCCTCCATGCAATCTCCTCAGCTCAACACAAATCACCATGTTCTAGAGTTCACATGTCTTGTATGATGTTTCTTACCGTTTCTATGATCTATACTATGGCATGTAATAGGATTCCTTTTAGTGGCTAGACTTAGTACAAACTTAGAAATAAAAATCTTAATGCTGATTGTACACAGACCAGGGACAAACCATGCCACAGTTTTAAATTGAATTTTTTTGCCACCATTCAGTTTTGTAGCCGTCTATCATACCTGCCAACTATATTTACACCAATCAGGGATAGTACAAAAGTCTGGTGAATTCAACCTTTGCCTAGGTCGTTCCTTTAGCTAAGAGCCTAAGACAGTCAATTTGGCACTCAAATTGAAGATTTGAGTGACAAATTACATGCCAAATTACAGATTGAATGCATGGGTTGGTGCGTTTGACATTTAAAACACCTATTTTGGCACTCAAGGAGGAGATTTAGGTAGGATTTGTAGAGTGTGTGATGTGAGGAAGAGGATAAAAGGGGCCACAAGCACAAACAAGAAGAGAGGAAGGCTGCATAACAGGAGAGGATTATAAGGAGGCTACAATGTTATAACATTTGGGGAGATTTTTGTTTGTATGTTGCAGGTGTGTACAACCAAAGGTATACATGGAAGAGATGAACCAGCTAGGGAGATTCCTGGAAAAGAGGACAAAAGAGATCTTGTTGGATCATGAGTAACCATAAATGAGGAGGAGAGTTCTGATATTTCTCCATGCAGCAAAAGGGAAAAGAAAGAAAATTTCAAATAGAGAGGGGAGAAGTTGGCATTCCAAGAAGTCATGGTATCAGTCTTCATGCTGCAAGTGTGAGCAGCCAGCATGGCATGTGAGAAGGTGAATAGCCTAAAGTAAATGGTGTGTACAGGAAGAAAGCAATAGGGCCACCAAATAATGGTTTGGATAAAGGACAGGAGAGATCTTCATTCAGGAATTGTGCATGTGTATAAAGGAGTGGAAATAATGTTTCAAGGAGAAGACTCAAGATTCTTGTTCTCAAAAAGTGCAAACACATGATAAACTGAGAAGCAGCATGAATGAGGAGAGGTGGGCTGTTGACATAGCTACGTGCTGCTGACTTGAAGTGAAGGTTTGAGCTGTGAGAGGCGTTCCATATTGGCAGAAGAATATATCAGCGTTGTCATTAGGCTGGGAAGATTTAATCCCTTTATTTGTATGGTAATTGGTTAATGTTAATGTTAATGTCTGAAAATTGTGTTCTTATTTATGTTGATAATATAGTGATGATCTCATTTGCCACCGATGTTGGGTGTTGTGTATCATTGTCCATGTGTGATTCCAATTTCCATTTCCTATGTTAAATGCTTATAAGTTGCTTTTGTTGACCTGTGGTTCTCTGTTTTGAATGTTGTGGAAAGTGCATATGTGCATGTGTGTTGTTTGCTTGCAACAAAGGCACCAACCTACTGGAGGCACCAACCCTCTCAACTAAGCACCAACTTAGCGAGAGACACTAATATCTCCTTAAGGAAGCACCAACTTCCAAAACAAAGTTCCACCTTGAATTTTGCTTCTTCAATAGTTGATAGAAGTCTGATTGGCCTTCTCAAACTCTTCTTGTAAATGATGTGTTCTTCATAAATTGTCACAATCAATCTCCTTCTGAAATCTGCATGCACTCCTTTTCACAAGTCTGCCATAAATTCCTCTTTCAAATCTGCATATACTCTTCTTGCAAATCTGCCATAATCTTCTCTATAGATCTGTCATATATTCCTCTTCTATAAACAAAATTTGCATTTATTACACTTCAATCTCCTTCATAAAATCCACATATACTCTTCTCAAGGATCTGCACATATTCTTCATTACTCCACCATTCATTATTGATCTTCTATATATATCTCTCTATTGTATTCAATCTATTTCACTCATTCTTCTTCATTAAATGTTTTCCATATATATCTTTGCTGGTATATATATAGCTTTTCTTTATTACTCTACACTAATTTATTTTTCACATCTCTCTCATTTTTCACCACTAGATTGTTGGCGTATTAATGATACTTCTTTTTATTTCACACTCCCATTTCTCACACTAGACTTCAATCATTATTTATATCATTACACGTCTAAATGAAGTGATACACCTCTTTGAAAGATATCTCTCCAAACTTGATCACTGCATATTAAAAAACTCTTTTATTATTCTGCCTTTATAAACAAGCGTTGCCCTTCCACAATTAATTGGCTGCCTTTATTAATCGCTGCTTTTTAAAAAGGAATCACTGCTTTGTTAGTTTGGAATGATCGCTGCCTTCTTTTGTCTTTTTCTTTAATCTTGTCTTTATATGACTGTCTTTTCTAAACTCTCTTTAGTCACTGCTTTAGAATATGAATCGCTGTTCTTTAGTAATTCCTCCTTGCTTGTAGGTGCTTCCTTAACTATTGCTTCTTTATAGTTAAGTCACTGCCTTTAATCACTGCTATTTATTTATCTTCATTGCTGCCTTCCTTTCACTAAAATTTAATCGCTGCCCTCAACACGTTTAAGATCGCTGCATTGTCTTTTAATTACTACCTCTTTAATATTCTTCATTGCCCATGTTAATGATGATAATTTCTGCTCTTCAAATGTTTGGGACTGATCTTAATTTTCTTTTCTTTTAGTCAATTCCCTAACATTGTATTTGCAATTCATTCAACTTTAATCAAATCCAAGTTAACATCCTTTCTTTCTAAATCTGCAACAACAAGTACCACTTTAACATTGATCTCATGTAAATGTTCAACTGAAATCTTTGATGTTGTTTCATCATCAAACCCGAAAACATATAACTAAGTTCATGTTCAAGATCCTGAGCAGTTATCTTGATTCCCTGTGCAACCTTCAACTCCTTATGATGTTGATGAGATCCCTTCACTCGAAGTTCCTTTATTGAATGTGGAGTTAATAAAGCACGTATAGTTGTCACAATGGGACCCTGCATTCTACAGACCACACTCTGATCTCCTTCATGAAGCACACCATAACATCAATTGTAGTTCCCAATCCTTCTATAACCTTCACCACAAAGATGTTGCAATAACTGATTTCTTTAAGATACTTCTTGTAAGCAAGGATTGCCTTCAAATTGCTAATGAACAGATCCACATAAATGTCCTCATCAAGATCTTCAAATGTCAGCAAATACCCTTGTGAGCATAAACTTAATCAAGTGAGTAGGCCCTTTCAAACTTGGATGGATAATACTCTCCTTTGACATCAATGACAATAATGTGAGATTCCTTCTTGACATTAATGACAACATTTGCAGCAATCTGCTATACGCTTTTGACATTAATGACAACAATCAACGATCTCAACTTAATGCCTTTGACATCAATGACAATATTTCCAACAGTGACGTTGACCTGTTGTGCAGGAGATTGCTTGCAGCAACTGTATTACACAGTGTGTGCCTATAGAAATTGTCTCGAGGGTTTGTATGACAACTTGTAGCAATGTTAAATATCCTGCTTCATTTGGCTGCAAAGTATAGGTTTGAGAGTTGTGAGCGCTACAAGTGGTAGAAAGTGTTTTGTGGCACCATTAGTTTGGTATCGGACCAGGCTACAACTCTAGGAAAATGAGTGCATTGTCCTTGGTGTGAGGATAGCCAGAGTCTAGAGAAGACCATGTTTGGGTCTAAGTGGTTCATGAAAGAACTGTGGAGTTACAGTAGAAGTAAGCACAAGAGTCAAGATGATAGGAAGCTTCCAAGGAAAATAGTAGTAAAGTTTGCCGCAACAACAAAAGTTTCAACAACAAGCCTTGTGGAGAAGTTTGAGGTGGTGCTAAAGGTCTTGAAGGAGACAAAGGTAGAGTTAGATTCCCTAGAGAATGACCAAGTGAGAGGTCATGAACATGCAACAATTGTCCCAAACAGGGGAGCAAAGAGGAGTACCGAACAGCAGCAAAAGACGATGGGGGAGATTACCTTGAGAGGAAAAAAGTGGGTGGAAGTGCCATGTGAGCAGCCCATAGATGGAGAGATGGATCATGTGCAGCCCATAGAAGGCCTTGTGGAAAAGCAAGGCAAAGGAAATGAGAGTACTCATGGATGAGGACAAGGAATGGAATACTACCCACATGTTCTAGAATGCTGGTGCGGAGCCAACAGAGAAGGGCAAGAATGAGCCCCATGTTTTTGCTAATGTTGCAAATGCTGTCATTGATGTCAAGAAGGAATTCGCTGTTCAAGATTATTTTCATTGATTTCAAAGGTGTATGAATGCAATCGATAATGGCCAAAGGCCACTAATCGTAGTCCAAAGGCTAATCTAAATCAGTTTTAGATCTCCTCATTCAAGGCAAGCTTATTAATGTCATATTGGCATTTAATTTATGCAAGGTAGGAAGATTCAGAGCTAGTTGAAGGCATTGTTATTGACAAAGATATGAGTCATCCACAAATGCCTAAAAGAATTTAGGATGCAAAGATATCTATTCTGACATGTCCTTTTGAGCCATCAAAGGCAAAGACAAACGCATAAGATTGACATAGTTCAAAGGTATTCCTTATAAGAAAACACTGTCCAAATTTATTTGAGAGTTCAAAGTCTCTTAATTTATTTCAGAATTGGATAATGTGGACACGAAGGATCTAATGAAAATAAATATGATGATGAAGGAAGATATGGAAATGAAGGACCCGCTGAAGATAGAAATTGGTATGGGGTGTGGTTATGTTTAAAGGGTATTAACAAGAAATGTAAATTAAATTAAGGCCGACTCCTTTGATGATAGCATTCATTGTTAGTAAGAAAATCTGGCCAACTCAATATAAGAGAAATTAAATTAAAATAAAATAAATTTATCTGAAGAGGCCAATTCCCCCCAAGAAGTCACCACTCTTTAATGAACCGCCTCCTTTCAAAGAAGAGGTGTGATGAGTATAAAAGCAAGGAGAATTGGATATAAAGACAATAAGTTTTTAATGTAACATAAGAAGAAGAATGAGTGTATGAGCAGAATTGTGAAGTGGAGCAGTTAAGTGAATAGAATATATATTAAGATCATTCAATGAGAATCATGCAATAATAGAGCAGATATAAGTGAGTATAAGATATATATGGAAATCATTTAATGAAGAAGTAGAGCGATGGAATGAGTGAAATGGATTGTATACAATATAGTGAGATATATATGGAAGATCAATAATGAATGGTGGAGCAATGAAGATATATAAAAGGAGAAATAAATGAAGAAAAAGATATATATAAGAGGAAGAGTGATATTGAGCAAGAGATCTAATTGACCATCATCCATTGAAGAAGCAACATTCAAAAGGTGGAACTTTGTTTTGACGGTCAATGCCTCCTATAAGAAGAGGTCGGTGTCTCTTGCTAAGTTGGTGCTTAGCAGTGCGGGTCGGTGCATCTAGTAGGTTGGTGCCTACAAATTATGTAAGTGGGGATTGGTGTCTCTAGTGGGTTGGTGCCTACAAAGAAGATTTGTAAGAGCAGCAGGTTGGTGCCTACAAAGTTTGTAAGACAGAATAGCTATCTTTCCATCAGAAGTGACATGAATTCTTGAAACTCTTGCAAATGGGGTAGCAAGCTAAGTGGGCTTAACCTTGGGGGAAACTCTGTGGTTAAGCGCGCTTGAGCTGGAGCAGTACTGGGATGGGTGACCTCCCGAGACAGACCAATGCTTCACCTCTGTGAGCATCACCTAGATGCAATGAGTGTTAAGTGGACCATTCATTATCATGAGAGATGGGTTCTTGTGAACCACTACTCATGAATCATGGGTCAATGAGTTTGACTCGAAAACTACACGGTTGAATCCTGATAGCAATATCATAATTTGACACCTGTGGAAGAAACCTCCTACTTATCAATTGATGAGCTAAAGGGGCTCTATAATGAATGGTTCATAAGGCATAACACTTGCTGAAGGTTTTGCAAATGGGTTAGCAAGCTAAGTGGGCTTAACCTTGGGGGAAACTCTATGGTTAAGTGCACTTGAGCTGGAGTAGTACTGGGATGGGTGACCTCCCGGGACAGACCAATGCTAAACCTCTGTGAGCATCACCTAGATGCAATGAGTGCTAAGTGGACCATTCATTATCATGAGAGATGGGTTCTTGTGAACCACTACTCATGAATCATGGGTCAATGAGTTTGACTCGAAAACTACACGGTTGAATCTTGATAGCAATATCATAATGAATTCTTGAGTCAACAATTTTAGCCATAGACATTACATTTTATGCCAAACTTGGTATATGCAATACATCTAAGATTTTCCATACTCTTACCATCCATGAAGGCAACCTTAACTTTCCCCAAGCCAACAATCTACAAAGAGATGTTGTAACCAAGAAACAACTACGGCTCATCACTCTTGGTATACTCCGAGTACCACTCCCTATGAGGTATCATATGAAAAGAGGCACCCAAGTCAATCAACCAAGAATCATCACCAACAACATTAGCAAACACAAAAGCATCACTAGTATAATCATCAATGTCAAAGGAATCATCCTTCTTCTTGGACTTACACTCCTTTGTGTGGCCCTTCTTGCCACAATTTCAACATTTTCCCTTAGACTTAACTGGAGATTTAGATTGGTCTTTTCCCTTAGACTTCTTATCTCCTATCTTCTTCTTATCTTTCTACTTTGACCTGCCTCTTACAACAAGGGCATTAGAAGATTTATCATACATGGACCTTTTCTTAGTTTCTTCACTCAACAAAATGCTACTAACATTTTCTAGTTTAAGTGTTGTATCATTACTTCTTATAGGAATTACAAAGTTATTCCATGAATCTAATAAGGAACAAAGTAACACAATGCATTTGTCCTCTTCATCTATTTTGACTCCTACATAAGTTGACTTACGAATCATATTAAAGCTATTTGAGTGATTAGTTATGCAGACTCCATCCCTCATTTTCAAAGAATTAAACTTCTTCAAAACAAGTTTTCTAACCAAACTATTGGACTGATATAACGTACCTAGCTTCTTCCACAATGATTTTGTTGTCCGCTACTAAGACACATTCATTAATATAGATTCTAATAGACACAATCAGATTGTACTTCTTGTTTTCTTATGCAATTTTACCCAATCTTTGATAGACATACTTAGGGTTGGCCAAAATAGGTACCACAATCAATTCATCTTCATCTCTTTCCACTAAAAGATCCTCCATCTTCAACTTCCACAACTCAAAATTTAACCATTGAATTTATCAATTTCACTTGACGTACTAGCCATATATTTAATATTATTGTCTTTGCATAGAATCTCTCAAAGTTTTCCTTCTTTTCCGATTATATATGAATTGCAACAAACCAATTTCTGCTAGGGTTTACCACTGCACACCCTAAGGTTTGGACTCCAACAAAGTAGTAACCATCAAACAACACCCTTGTGCTTTGATACCAAATGTTGGGGATTTTAACCCTTATTGCAAACGAATGATAGATTGGGATGATGAAAACTTGAGATTATGTATTCGATTAAAAATCAGAATCTCTTGCAAATCTATCTAATAACATATATTGAAGTAAATGGAATAGTGTGCATTCACAATATTACACGAGACAAATTTTTACGTTGGAAACCTTTTTAGGAGAAAACCCCCATCAAATACATTCACAATTATATTATTCAAAATCAACACCAATTCATTACAACAAAGTCTTTAGAAACCTTTTATAGAATCTCAAACTACAACATACCCTTCTTCTACAATTGCTCTACTTATCACACACCAACAGTGTACAAATATCTTCAATACCTAACAGTTAACACATAAGTGACTAAGTTTGTAACTTTGGCACGTTCACACAAACTAATATATGTAGGCGTATTCATGGGACTATCAACCTTCCAATTGTCTAGCCCATAACAGCAAAATTGGCAAACTAAAAGTATAAGGTTTTTTTTTTAAATTGGGATTTAAACTAGAAAAAAATGGGGAAAAAATCAGATATAAAAAAAAGAGAGACAAAAACTACTTATTTTTTAAATTTAAAGGCATTTCCATAGCATAGAGATGTAGAGACCAAATAAAATAGAGAGTTTAACCCATAAATTGTCCAAATGAAAAGTTTGTCTAAAATAGCAGAATGCAATGTAGCATGTAAGCTTTTCTAGTAAATGATTCTTTGGTAAGTTATGTATGAAGTTGATAGAGTTATTGCTTAGTAAACAATGAAACATTTTACTGAATGATATGTGAGTGAGCCTCTAGTCTTGTTGTATGATGTGAGTGGATGGTAAAATGCTACTAACAACACTGCATTCCAAATTATTATTAATATCAAAAGAATGTTTAATCATGTGGGATTGTTCAAAGGGTAGATAAAAATAGCTTTAAAAGAAGGTGAGCAGTTGGAAATCAGTAGGTGGAAGCTGCAAACATTAAATGGCTATATTAGATTTTTAGCAAATAAATATAGGTTTCTCTTATTTAAGTAGGCATTCAGAAATAGAATCATATCACAAGAACTCTCTTCCAATTTAAAAGTAGTAATACCTCCACTTACCTTCACTGAAAATAGTGAATGACCTATATGTGTGAAGACTGTTCCCATACAGATCATCAGCAGCATATACAGCATTAGCCGCAACCAAAAGTATCTAAAATCTCTGGCCATGTTCAAGCATGATCTCCATGTCAAGATTAATATGCGTTCATAGACATTTGCATGACCCTTGCTTTTAATCATTGGCCCTGCCTGCAAAATAACAGGTAACATTAGATGCATTATTTTGTTAGTTATTAGCATGCAGAACATCTCCCATATGTTATAAATTGATAAATGATATTTGGAAATATATTTCAAGAATACAAAATCATTACAAAATTTCATAAGGTGATGAGCATCCATGAGTAAACTTATGTTGCTTTGTGTTCAAAGAAATGAACTCTTCCTGAATACATTCTGCCAATTAGTATTGATGAAAAATTACCCTTTGGCTAGAACAAAGCTCCATGCCAATAAGATTTTCGTTCCACGTGAGCTTTTGAAATTGTTTTATACAGATTCAAACATGAGGAAAAGTGAATTATTTATTGTGAACTTAACTTTTCATGAGAGAAATTAACAGTCAATAGATGGTAAGCGAATCGAATTTTGCCCCTTAAAATAAAGGTTTCAATATATCTCAAGATATATATGTTCATATGGGATTCTTGCTTGGGGTGCAGTGGAAACCATTTAATATTCAGAGAAAAAGAAGATCTATGGTCATAAAAGTTTATCACTCTTTAAATGTTGTAAGGAAATTTAAAGTAGCTGCACATCATAAGCTCAAAGTTCACCACATGCCTAACACCACAAAAGGGGAAGCAGAATCCTTAGTTCAAGGCAAATTCCATAGAGTTCAAGTAAGGCCAGAGGAAGAAAATCATGCAAAGGCAGAAAGATACCTACTAAAGTTGAATTATATTAAAATCCAAACAAAAATACAACTCATGAAGTAGTGACTTGCATCTTCAAGATAATATAAGAACCACAATCCAATTCTCAGAAAACATATTAAATTGGGGAAAAATTAACAAATCCATAATTAGACCTACAATTTAACCTAAACTAGAGACAAGCAAAGCCATTAGAAATGTTAAACATATAAGTATTTGATGTGATTTTGTGTGGAAACCACCCAAATCACTAGGCCCACAAGAATGACAACCACTATCGATCAACCCATGGGTTGGATAAAGACATTCATAAAACAAGTCAATTGAAGATCAAAAAATAAAATGATGATTCAAATCTAAGCAATCACAATGAAAATTTGAATATGTCATTGTAGTTGCAATCATGCATTTATGATCTTCTTGGGCAGGTACATAGTAAAAACCTGAAAATGAAAGGAGAAATTATATAATGAGCCCTGATCTGTAATCCTCATCATTGATCCTAATGATGGACAACAGAAAGAGGCCTCCAATAATGATTAAAAATTTGTGTAAAATAAATAACTTTCTCCTAAAACTAAAACTTGTCTCTATAACAAATTTGCACCATAATTTCTCTCATACTCTAAAATTCACTATGGCATCTTCTTCTGCATCACATTGAGAAAAATATTTATGCATTAAACTCTCTGATAAATGTGGCCATAGAATTTTGTGGAAATCAAGCGAATAAAGGTTACTTAGATAGTCATTAATAAAATAAGATGGAAAAGCCTTCTTATAAAGGATTACAAATATGGGAGACAGCCCATGTTATGAATGTGGGATAAATAAAAAGAGCATACTAAAGTGAAATAAAACATAAAGTATATCTTGAAATTGGAACAACTTTATTAAAGCCTATGACTAATAACAAATTGACTATTACTAAATAATAATTACTTTAACACCCTCCCTTAATGGTCAATCTACTAACTACACCAAGCTTATCTTGAAATTTTACAAATTTGTCAAAACCCAAAGACTTGGTAAGAATGTCTACAATTTAGTCCTCTCTTGCACAATACTATAGCAAAATAGATCCATCTTCTACAAGTTGTTTGATAAAGTGACACTTTATTTCCACATGTTTGGTATGCTCATCAAAGACTGGATTCTTGGCAAGTTTGAGCACTCCTTGATTGTCACAGAACAAAGTTGTAGGCATTATCTGTGGCACCTTCATGTCAAAAAGCATCCCCTCAATATTATGCTTCGATTGAGGAAAAAGCTACTACATGTTGCTTCTTGCTGGTCCATGTGACTACAACTATGCCAAGACTGAAAACATATCCAAAAGTGGTTTTCTATTATCCACAAAACCTTCCCAATCTAAATCTATAAACCCACACAACTTAGGGTTTTTGTTTTTGCTATACAAAATGCCAAAGTCAAGTGTCCTTTCACATATCTCAACACCCTCTTCACTACAATCTAATGCTTTATCTTTGGTGCTATCATGAATCAGGAAATAAAACTCACAACATAGCTCAAATCAAGTCTAGTGGTTGTCAAATATATTAAGCTCCCCACAAATTTCTTGTAGGCTGGCCGTTGACTCATTAATTATCTTAGATTCAATCTTGGTTGAAAGCTTCAACCCTTTCTCCATAAGTGTGGACGAGATTTTATAGTTTGTCATTCTAGATTTGTTAAGGAAACTCCTAGCATATTTGGTTTGTGAAACAAAAATGCTACCACCTATTTGCCAAACTTCTACACCTAGGAAGTAATATAGGAGGCCTAGATCAATCATGTCAAAAACTTTACTCACATTAGATTTCATCTTTCAAGAGCGCGTGACTTACTACTTATAATAATGATGTCATCTACATCAGAGGTACAAGATGTTGTGTTTTTAGCCTGAATAGGAACTTTTGCACAGGTTTTGGGTGAATGCGTTGGAAGTGGTTCAAATTATTCTATTTTGCATTTCACTTTTAGTAAAAAGAATGAGAGCTTTTTATTTAGCTAATTTAGTTTAATAAAGTGTAGATAATAGGTATACATTAATGACTTAGATATATCTTCCAACTCATCTCTTGCAAGAGATAAGGAGATTTTTGGAGATTGGGTTTTTTTATTATATAATATAAAGACAGGCGCAAGGTAGAAAATAATAATACACTGATATAGTGTGATAAATTTCATGAAGTTGTGCTAAATAGACTGTAGAGGTTTCCTTGTAAGTTTTTCAAAGAAATGAGAAGCTGATTTGAAGGTATAATTTTGTGTGTTTGTTTTAAAATCACGATTTTAAGTTTGAGCTATGGTGTGACTGTTGCATTGTTCAGAAATTTAATTTTCTGTTGTTAAATAGTTTTTGTTTTGCGTTATTTAATGAGAGAACATTAGGACCCAGTCACCTGGGGTTGAAATTCTTCACAAGACTTGTTGGGACTCCCCTAAACTCGACAAATTCTTGCTCAAACCAAGGCCCAAGGACTCAAGACCCGAGCACCTGGTGAAATTGATCAAACTCCCTAGACTCGACAACTCCTGATAGACAAACTTGACTATGGCTAGGAAAAATAAAAAACAAGACAAGCAAAAGAAAGAAAAAACTTAAAATGACCTCTAAGACTCTAAAAGCACATTCATTTAATTTGCAAGCACAAGTAGAAGAAAAAAGAGTATTGGAGCCAAAATCATATGTCAGAAGAAAAAACTAACAGACAAGTTGAGCAGCAAATATTGATTGAATACCATTGGGGCAAGCAGAATTGTAGCATCCCTCGAAGCATCTAAAGAAGCCTATGGTGTATTTGGAGCAGCCTGTTGGTTTGTTTTAATTTTCTAGCTGATTATTTGATTGTCTTTAAAGATAAGCCAATTCTTATAATCAAGACTCTCACATCAGTGACCAACAAATAGGACACAATTATTGTAATTGTGCTCCTCTGCACTTTAGGCTCTACAATACCTAGGAGGGTAGCCCTTCACAATATCAATGGATTTTCACTTAACTCACATCAGGATATTGATTTAACAAAGTTGTTCTCAGGAAATAAACCAAGAATGCATGGAAATCTGTCAAAATGGGATAAATTCTTGGAGACTTATGTAATATTGGCTTTGAGAACATATGCATAACTTAGGAACAAACAAAAACATAATTCAAGTGAATTTATCATTTTGAATGACCTTGGACTTGCAACTAATATTCTCACTTAGATTGGTGCCTTAAACCATTAACAACAGAGTCAAAAGATCATGCAATTGTTTTATGAACAACAATCTGGAAAGCAAATTCAATGGAAATCTTCTTATTATTGCCTTACAATAATATTTCCTATGCTTAGATTCATACTCAATTCTCCTTAACAATCCTTGAACATTTTAAGACTCAACATTTCAAATACAACAGATTACTCTATTACTTTAATAGAAGCCATAAAAGAAACATTCATTGCACCATAATACAAAGATGAACTCCAAAGATCCTTGAGCAATTTTATTCATAAGAGAAATAAAATATACAGTGGAGACAATTGTCTTTGAACCTTTTCAAAATATATTTGTATCTTTGAATTTGTGTATTGTTCTACACAGAGATTTACATTTGCATTTACTTTCTTTCCTGAAAAAACCTGAACAAGATCTAACCAGTCTAAGACAGAGCTCTCTAATTACAAACTATCCAAGATCCTCAAAAATGGCTCGAAATTTCCTGTTGTATACATAAGGGAGCAAACAAGCTTAGAGCCATAAACACATGTCACATTTTCATTTGACAACTTGTTCAAAGGATCAAATCAAAACCGATGCAACTGCCTTGTAATAAGACAAAAAAGTACAATGCTAGAAGACAAAATAGTTGCAGAAGCCGCTATAGAAGATACTCCTTTGATATGTATAATAAGACAAAATTGGGTGGAAGCATGATTTTGTCAGTTATACTTCTCCACCCATGTTGCAAAGGTTCTTTCTGAAGGCCAAGGAAAGGCTAGAATTTGCCTGCCATAATTTAGATGAGAAGAATATTCCTCATTTGTCCATCTTGCTGTAGCCTCAAAAAACTTTATTAGATCTACTTCCAATTTTATTAATCTATCCATTGCAGCATTGCATTTATCCATGTCTATACTATCATCTGCAAAAATAGAACTTAGGAGGGGAGACAAGGTGATGCTAAATTCAGACCTCCAAGTTTTATAAGCGTCGACCTCCCCATCCTCTAACAAAATTTTGGGCATTATCCCCTCTCTAGCTCTTCAAAAGATTCCAAGGACTGCTCCATGGCTACTTGAAAACGCAGTTCACTTGGAGCATTAATATCAAAATTAGCCCCGTCAATCATCTTGCCAATTAACTGAATTCTTGGGCTCCAAACATCTTGGAGGCTCTTGAGTTGAGCTTTTACTTGGACATGAATAGCATGAATATTAGCTATTGTATTACATTCATTCCAAACAATCTCAAGATGGCCTAAGATGAAAGATAACCTACGGCCTAATAGGCTATCCACAACCTCTGAAATTTTCTCCTTCTTTTCTATCTTTGCCTTCTCCTAGGTCGCCTTATCATCAACCACAACTTCAGGAGGTGGAAGCAGTCCTATAACAACATTGACCTGCTCCTGAAGCTTTAAATTTAAAGCATTCACTTTAGCTAGGTCTGCTTCTAACTTCCTCACAGCTACTTCAGTGAGCATAGCAATGTTCACTATTAATGTTGTTGCTTGCAACAAACTGGTATCCCCCAATCTTCTTACAATTAACTTTCCAGTTAATCCATTTGTATTATTGATCACTTGGGGCTTATTTGTTTCACGAAAAATGGACCAAATTGCCAAGGTCTCATGCCGTGGATTAAAATATGAAAAGTGCATGTGAAATGGGGAAAGCTTGTGAAATAGCGCCATGTGTCCGATGGGCCTTGGTGGGGTTAAGGGTTTTGTGGATACTAATAAGCATATGGAGGAGAACAAGCTCAGTCAGTATCAAGGCAAATGGGGCTGGTCAAAAAACAGAGCGGGGACCTTGAAGAAATAACTTTAAGGGCCAAGCGACCGAGGCAAGCAGTCAACAAAAGATAAGAAATAAAGCTCAAGGGCCCAACTAGGGTTTAGGGTTTTTCTCAAGCCCTAATGGATTATTTTTAGCATTTTTGCAAGGATGACAACATTTTGCAATTTTTCAAAGGCTTGTGTAGGTAGAGAGTTAAAAATTTGGAATAGTACTATCACAGCCCACCATTGATTTGAAGAAAATTTGAAGAGACAATTTTGTATTTTGAATCTGTTTTTTGTTTTTGTTTTCTTTAATTTCATTTTTCTTCTACATTTTTTCTTTTTCCTTTTTGCATTTTAAATTCATGGAACAAAATACAAACCTTAGCTATTTTTAATATTTTTTCTGAACAAACCATAGCTATATTTAATATTTTTTATGAACAAATCCTAGCTACTTTTAATATTTTTATGAACAAACCCTATATGTTTTTATTAAAAAATTGTTTTATAGCTACAAACCCAACTATTTTACTTTTCTTTTCTTTTCTTATCCTAAATTAACTAGAAACACTAAATGTTAATTTGTTTTCCATTTATTTGTTATTGTAGCATTCTTCACATTCATAAATTATTCTAACAATGGGCCTAGTTAGAAAGGACCCTTGTTGGAAACATGATGTCTATCAAAGAAAAGGGAGTTGACTTATACACATTACAAAACAAAAATGCTTAGGGGAGGCATTAACAAATTCAAATATCACCTTGCACAAATACCATGCCCAAATGTCAAAACCTGCACATTAGCACCTCATGAAGTTGTGCACATGGTACAACACCAATTAGAGACCTTTGAGTAACAAAAGGAACTAAAAAGGAGGCAAAGAAAAGAGATGGCAGCCATTCATAGAGACTCCCATAGTCAATGCCCTCCCTTCGTAAAAACCCTTTTGCAACCAATTGCATCTTGTACTTGACCTTATACACCCATTTGCAGCTAATGGATTTCTTCCCTACTAGAAGATATGTGAGATCCCAAATCTTATCTTTCATACGACTCATGTTTGATGCCATATCCTTTTCCCATTCAATTTTTCCTATTTCCTTCTCAAACACTTGAGGCTCATAAACTCCATGAATATTTGCCATTAGAGCAAAGTTGACAACGTTACTTGTGCTCTTGCATCTCAAAAAATATAGAAAAAGAAACTGAAAATGAGGTAGCTAAGCAAAGAGATCCTAAGACACCATCAAGAACATCATCTAAAACACCATCTAGATTTATTCAAAGAGATCATCCAAAAGATTTGATTATAGGTGACAAAGATGGAGAAATTAAGACAATAAGGAGATTGGCTAATACTTCAGATCATGAAAATTTGTCTTTTCTTTCCAAGATAGAACCTAAGAACTTCAAAGAAACAAGTGAAGACAAACATTGGATAGGAGCCATGGAGGAGGAAGTGAATCAAATAGAAAATAATGAAACTTGGGAACTTATCCTAAGACTTAAAAACAAAAATGTGATTGGTGCTAAATAGGTCTTCAGAAACAAGTTGAATGAAGATGGTCAAATTGTAAGGAACAAAGCAAGGCTAGTATGCAAAGGATATGCACAAGTACAAGGTATTGACTTTGAAGAAATTTTTGCCCCTATTGCTAGATTGGAAGCCATCAAAATGTTTTTAGCATTTGTCAATTTCAAAAACTTCAAGGTCTTTCAAATGGATGTTAAGTTTGCCTTACTTAATGGCAATCTAGAGGAAGAGGTATATATTGAACAACCTATAGGGTTCGTGTTGTCAGAAAACAAGGATTATGTGTGTAGATTGAAGAAAGCACTTTATGGACTAAAACAAGCCCCCAGAGCATGGTATGCAACACTTGATAAATACCTATAATAGCAAGGATTCAAGAAGAAAATTGCAGATAGCAACATTTATATCAAGACTGTGGGTGATGACCATTGATAGTTGTGGTGTATGTGGATGATATTATATTTGGAGGAAGTAGTGACAATATGTGTCAAGAGTTTACCATGGAGATGCAGAAAGAATTTGAAATGTCCATGCTTGGTGAGTTATCTTTCTTCCTTGGGCTACAGATTTCTCAAATAGATAAAGGGATATTTATATCACAAACCAAGTGTGTTAAGGAAATGTTGAAGTTCAAAATGGAGAATTGTAATCCTATAACTACACCCATGGTAACAGGATGATGAATCACCCAAGGCAAACCAGACTCTCTATAAGTCAATGATTGGAAGCTTATTTTATGTGACAGCTTCAAGACCTAACATTATGCAAGCAGTTAGTATGGTGGCAAGGTTGTAGGCTGCACCTAAAGAAACTCATGTGCAAGTAGTAAAAAGAATACTCAAATATTTAAAATGCACATTGGATTTTGGTTTATGGTACCCAAGAGGTAAAGATTTCACCTTAACAACATATATAGATGCAGATTGGGCCGATAGTATTGATGATAGAAAGAGTACAAGTGGAGGTGCATTCTTTCTAGGAGATAATCTTGTTTCATGGTTAAGTAAGAAACAAGCGTCAGTCTCCCTATCCACTGCCAAGGCGGAGTACATTGCAGCAACATCCTATTGCACTCAAATTCTTTGGATGAGGCAAACATTGAGAGATATCAAGGTAGAATATCATCATCTTATATCTATATTTTGTGATAATACAAGTGCAATCGATATTTCAAAGAATTCGGTCATACACTCTAGAACAAAGCATATTCCCATCAAGTATCATTTCTTAAGGGAATAGGCGGTCGATCAACAAGTAAAGTTGGAGTCTATTGCTACGCAAGAACAAATTGTAGACATTTTCACAAAGCCACTTCTGAAAGAGACTTTTGAGTATTTAAGGCATAAATTGGGAGTAAAATCACTCTCATCCAGTTATTGAGAAGAAGCATACTTTCAGGGGGACCCAACCATAGCATTATTCTTTAGCTCCATGGAAAATAAAATTCAGAAATAGATGATAGTTTCTTTGCCATTGATGTCAAAGGGGAAGGAATAGAGTAAGGGAAGTACTTCAGTCGGGGGGAGAAATAGGTTCCTGTTGCATTCACAATTTATTTCTTTATAGGGTTGACATCAATGACAAAGGGGGAGATTCTTGAAAATTGTTGTCATTAATGTCAAAGGTATTCGAAGGCCAAGAGAGTTTGTTGAGAAAGGTAATCACTGATGGCAGATTGGAGTTGCAAAGAAAATGAAATAAAATTCTTTTGTTTCTAGTGTCCCCTTTTTGGGACTACCCTAAATCTTGCCCTAGAATCACAAGTTTCAACGTAGTTAAGGTTATAACTTAATTAAATGCTTTAAGTAAGATAAATCTTGGTTAAGGTCTTGCAATCATGTTAGATACTATTGGAATATAATTCATATGATCAAACATATATAAATATTTGAACCATCTAAATACATAACTATTAAACTACACCATATCCATAATGCATAATGGGAGTTTAATCATAATAGGAATTGGATGGGAAACATGATAAGTCCGTCTGAAGCTATCCTAGCTAAGCCTAAGAGCGGATATACCATCCCTCTTGGCCCCAAGTGACAGACCCCCAATCATCCACATGGAGTGGTCTACTTAGTGGGTAAACTTGTATCTGCATTCCCTATCCATGCTACCTTATCCATCCTTTTTATGATTGAGACTCCTTGAATCCTTCCCAGCAACCCATCCATGTAGAGATTGGAGAAAGTTACAATAGGAGGCCCGTAGATTCCTCTTTGTAAGCCCAAGAGCGGTCACTCACCCCCATTGGCCCCAAGTGGCAGACCCCCGGTCATCCACATGGGGTGGTCTACTTAGAAAGTAATCTAGTATATGCTCACCCTACTTGTACTTCCCCTTACTTCTCCCATGGTTGCTTGGTGGGAATTACAAACACAATAATATATCCAGTTTCATAGAGATTAATAAACATATCATTATTCACAATATACATCATAGTGCATACCACAATGCTTGCAAAAATATAATCTGCTATATTCTAAGATGCAAGTATATTTACTGCTGATTCCACCCTAATCTGCTGAGTGCAGATAATTAACTTGGATCTGCTCTAATGGCCTTTGATGTTTGGTTTGTTCCCAGTATTCAGAAAATGTTGTTTTAAATCTGCTGGTATTTCTGAATATCCTTCTGAAGATGATTCCATTTGTTTTTCCCTCCTCAAAATAATTCCTCAAATACCATTTATATCTTCACATTTAGATGAGGAGACACATCCCTTTTGCAAGTTGGTATCTTTTAAAGGGACAACCCCAAACTGATCACTGCCTAATCTGAGCGCTTATTTTTACTTTTATCATTTATAGGATCGCTGCCCCTTCATAACGGAAATCGTTGCTTTAACAATAATAATCGCTGGGCTTGTTTATATTAAATGGACTCTTTAAAATGATGACCAATGCCTTTAATTATTATTCAAGACTTGTTCTTTATCGATGTCTTTTGATTTATACTAATCGTGGCTTTTGCATTGCTACATCTTTTGTCTTGAGTGATATTTTGTCTTTTGTATTATTTTGTCTTATTCTCAAACCCAGTGCTGCCTTTATTTATTTCTGCCTTTTATTGACTTTTGATTAATCGTTGATATTATATCTTAAGTTACCAGTTCAAGTTCGGGGACGGGTGTGGGTACAAGAACCCGGTACGTGGGTTCGTGAAAAAAAAAATTAAGGGTTTGGGTATGTATGGGTACGTGTGTGTATATATATATATACAAAAAAATAAGAGAAATATACAGAATTGTAAAACTAAATCATTTCATAGTATGATACTTGATCATTGATCAATGCCAAATGCCAAAGATAAATATAAAATGCCAATTGATAGTTGAAAAATATTCAAATTTGCCATATCAATGATATCATATACGTCTATGTTCACCCAGCAAGTACCCGCAGACGAACCCGAATCGGGTGCGTACTCGAACCGGGTTCGAGGCCTACGGGTACGAACCCTGCAACAGAGATTATATCTTATAATACATTAGTAGCTGCCTTTACTTAAGTGTTAAACATGAAGGTCGGCCTATGTTTAGGGTTGCAATTTGCGGGGGCATGACAATTTTATATAGGGGTCGACCCCTATTGGAGCACCCAAGGTAGAGGTGAACGGGTGCATATAAAATAAGGAGTTGCATCAGTTAGAAAGTGACATATCTTTTCCATGAGTCGCCCCTTTTGGAGAAGCTGTAAGATGTGGTTGCAAAAATATTTTGAAAGTAAGCAATAAATAGAATATCTTTCTAATTTTAAAAGCATATTTTTGAGGAAGAATAAGAGCAGATTTATATGAAGAATATGAAAGAGTTATAGCAGATCTAAGAGGACATTCTTGCAGATCTAGAGGTTCATTTATAGCAGATATCTTGAGCAGATTTGTGAAGGTGAATTAGAGCTGATTCAAGAAAAAGTTTCAAATATTTATCATTTTGTTTGTTTGGAGGTTGGTGCCTCCTAACTAAAAAAATCAGGAGGTTGGTGCCTCCCATTAGAAGAGATTGGTATCTCTTGCTGAGTTGGTGGTCAGTTGTGGGGATTGGTGTCTCCAGTGGGTTGTTGCCTACAAAAGAAGACTTGTAAAAGAAGTAGGTTGGTGCCTACAAAGAAGATCAATATATAAGCAATATTTTGTTGTGGTTTTCTCCTACAAGGATTTCCACGTAAATTGTGTGTTCTTCCTGTGTTAATTGCCAGATCTTGCATGTGTGATATTGTTGTGGTTGAATAAGTTTTGAAAAGTAAAAGATTATTTATACTGATTCCTCAGTTTTTTTTTCTCCATTATATACTCTATATCCTTAATAAATTTTATACAAAATATAAAAATATGTGTAATTTTGTTTATATTTATTTACTTCTTGTTTTCTAATTCTTTTGTAAAGATATTTCCATGTCGTTTCAATCTTAATGTTCCCGAAAACAAAATTTCCAGTTTCTGTTTCTTTTTCTAACTGTGTGTAGATTGGTTTAAAAGTAGCTGATTTGAAAAAAGAAAAAACAGGGATTCTTCAAAAGGATGGAAATTTTATTTTAAAATGGCAAAGATGCTTGTATCATTCTGTTAATTTTTTGCATTTTTTTCTGATGCTTCACATTATTTAAAAGAATACTTCTAATGTTTTGCTTATCTGCTGAAATTCGAGGAATTTTTAAAATTTATCAATTAAGCATCTCACCCATTTATTTGTATATTTTTTAAACATACTTCAGATACTTCTACTTAATTGGCATTCACAATTTTTGCAGCACTAACATATTTCAGACAGTCACTTAATTTCTATTCACAATGTTTGGAAGACTAGACCAAAGATGGAGGAGTATTTGTAGCTTTAAATTTCCCTTAGCTATACTTATCTAACTAGATGCTTTATGTTGTAAAGATATCATCTTTATGGCTTCTACTAAAGGCAAAGGCCTTTATGCAAGGCCCATGTGCCTCTCTTCAGGCTTAGTCGTAAGATTCTTTTAATATAATATAACCCTCCTACTAGGATCCATGGAATATTTAAAATCTTGACGGCTGCAATTTTTATTGCATAATTATAAGCAAATCCTAATGGTTAATTGCTTCATATGGAAAACGAATCAATTGCATCTTCATAGACAAAAGTCAATGCTTGTCCACCGATATTCCATACAATACAGAATGCTATATCCAAATTAAGATATATTCTTACTATCAATCAAGTTCTCTTATGCGCAACACTTTGTAGCAAACAAAATATTATTCTCTTTATTTCTGGATTCTAAAACTGTATCTTTTGAACACAAAGCATGGAAATAAAACATTAAGAATAAAGAAAAAGGCAAATATGTTGAATAGTACCTTCTCTGTAAGTTTAACCAGCATGGATTCAACAGCAACAGCATCAGCAGATGCTTTGTATGTAGTTTCTATAGTCTGGATGGCGGCAGCTGTGTCCATCTTAACAGTTGAAAATTCTCTATGTTCATCCTATTAACATATATTACTTTTCAACATCAGATTTATTCCCTTAAACATAGTCAAAGGCACGATTTCATAATCTAGAAAATAATACCAATACTGCTCTTGCAAGAAGCTTATACCTGCCAATTTTTACACATTGAAATGATTTTATCAAAATCTGTATTGATTGCTCGAAGGAAGTGATCAGAAGGACTTTGCATGACAGGACAAGGAAAGCCTGCATTTGCAAAGTGCTGCACAAAAAAATGGTTTAATGGAAAGATGAGAAAACAGGGAATGACAAAAGTGCTTTATGCCAGAAAGAAAAAATTAAATTATTTTCATTTTTATATTGCAAAGACTTCCATAACACAAATTTTTATTCCAATATTTAAAAAATTCACTTGCTACTGTGCAACATGCTCATTTTGCTTTTGTGCCGCAAAAACAGTGACTTGAAATAAATATAGGGGAACTTTTATACAGGCATCTCATTACCAAATATGTAAATTTAAGTTGCTAGGATTGGGTAGGTAAACCCTCTTAGAAGGTATACAGAGGTGAGACTGCTGAGCTTTTATCATTTGCAGAGCTGAGGTGATTCCTCTTGCAATGAGGTGATTCCTCTTGCAATTAAGCATAATTCCAGAGTTTCTCCACAAATAAGCTTGAACTCAGATGTATAAATAATAATTGGTCACAGGTTAAGCCTTGAGCCTCAACATCTCAAAAAAAAATTAAAGAGAAAATTTTAGTGGCATGGATCAGAAACCTATTGCAATAAACATGCATTTGTACATTACTTGAGATGAGCATGATAGCATCAATGGATGCTCAAACAAGGCAAGAAGGAACAAACTATTCATGGAAGATATTTTGATGCCTGGCAGCTGAAAATACAAGTTCTACGGTTCTACCAAAAACAGAGGCTAGCAACTCAAGTCAACGTATTGGCAGATGTTAAGTTGCCAGAGTTGTACATTGGGCGATTGTGAGAAGTGATTCAGTATGATCTTAAAATCCCTAGGACAAACTCTACGAACAAGGCTAACCAACTGGCCAAAACCATTAAGGCTAAGAGTCTAGCTGCTCATAAATTACTTCTAGGCTCTACATGAGGGATGAGCAATAGAGGCGCCATCAACGCCAATGCTCCCACTCAACATCCATGTCTTTAGCAATAGCAAATTGCTACATGCAAATTAAAGGGTCTATGTTATTTTTCCTGACAGTAACTGGTTCGAGGACATCAAACATGCAGAGAATTATTGAGAACTATATGACAGAGAAGACTGATGTAGAGGATGAAGAAGAGCCCACTTCATAGAATCTTCAGAATCTGTCGCTATGCTAGAGATAACTTCCACCTTTTTTCTCCATGCTTTGGCAGACATCAGCACTCCACAGAAAATCAATATATAAGGATTCATCAAGAAGCAGATGGTAAACGTGTTGACTTAAAAGGAGAACTCACAATTTCATCAACAAGAAGCTGCCAGCCCAGCTGAATTGATTTGTTTAAGTTAAATGTTCAATTTTCATGTTATGATTGAGGATAAAGGTACCATCAAAATTCAACTGTGGAGGTGACTGTCATAGCATCAAAATTTCTGAGCAACTAACATCAAATTTTCCCTGTGCATGCTATTCTTATTGAGGTCGTGGATACTGTTTTGGGTGTGCAGCAAATATGAATTTCAAGAATTACTCATTGAACTTAACATTGAAGGAGGACATATCAACTCAAGGATCTTAAGATCCCTCCCAATCAGGTGATAGTTCCCACTGAATTGAAAATCTTATAAAGAGATGGGCTAACAAAGTAATGGCACAAAGTGTACCGCTTAGTATATATGTAATTGGCTTACTGAAGAAAACACGCACACATTTATGCTGAGAGGGGGGGTGAATCAGTATAAGACCAACTTTTCAATTTATAACATTGGCAATCATAAAGCAATAATCAAAGTATCCACACATGCAAGATCTAACAATAGAGAACACAAGGTGCACACATGATTTTACGTGGAAACCCTTGCAGGAGAAAACCACGGCAAAATATTTCTCTTATAGAAAAACTTCTTACAACTTTGTAGGCACCAACCCACAAGAGACACCAATCCCCTCCACTGAGCACCAACTCGGCAAGAGACTCCAATCTCTTTGAGTGAGAGGCTCCAACCTCTAGAACTTGCGAAGTAGAAGGCACCAAACTTCGAAAAGCAAAGTGATTGTAATGTTGTTGGATCTGCCCTAGATCCCTTCAAGGACTTCAATGAATCTGCCTACTTCTTTGCACAAATCTGCCTTGAACCTCTGAAAACTCCACTCATATCTGCAATAAAAAATTTCAATAAATGCTCTCAAATCTGGAATTTATCCTCATAGAAATCTGCATTAAGTCTGCTCAAGATATATGTCTGATTTCTGCTTTTAACTCTACTATTTTCTGCTGTAGATTTGCTCCTCCAAATGTCTGTTTTTTACTCATACGTCTGCTACGTTTTCTGCTATATATCTGCTCTTAGATCTGCAAAAATTCACCTTCAAAGTTTGCTCATAGTCTGCAATAATTTATCTTCAAGGTCTGCCCTTAGGTCTGCAACAATTTGCCTTCAAGGTCTGCCCTTAGGTCTGCAATAATTCTACTACAAATCGCCTTTGGATCTGCTATCTTTGCTTCACAAAATTTCCTTACACGCTGCACTTAAATCCTCTTCCGGTCTGCTCTTATCCTCCTTTAGATCTGCTCCTATGTATGCGTTAATTATCCTTCAATTTGCTCAAACATTCACTTTAGATCTGCATCTAAAGTCTGATTCAGATCTGCTATAAATGGGAATGATATTCAATGAAAAATGTTTGATTGAAAACCTTCTTCGCATCTTCTATTTATACCTTGAAATGCAACCCTTCACCCAATGGATGCAACCCTTCTTGCTGGTCGGCCAAGATCAGATTTTAATATTTAATTTAATTTTTTTATTCCCTTGTCCAAGGTGGACACCCATCTCAATGAGGTCAGCCCAAGCAAAAGAATTTTTTATTTAATTTATTTGCAACCCAAGTTAGGGTGCACCTTTTAAGGGAAACGTCCATATTAAAATAATATTTAAATTCATTTTTAATACCCATAATTGGGTCGGCTCCAAGAGGGGGGTCGGCCATACCAATAAAAAATATTTTGCAAATTTTTAACTCAAAATTATATATGCAATTTATCTCCTCCTTGCTCGATGACGTCTCAATAATAGTGTCATAAATTTGGCACAAGCTAACCTCCATCAATTTTGCCTCAACTTACTCTTTGACATCAATGACAACAATTTCCAATTCCTTATTCTTTCATTCTTTAGCATCAAAGACAAAACTATCCATGCCCCTTTGACATCAATCACAACAATTTCCAATTCCTTATTCTTTCACTCTAAACATGTGGAATCTCCCACGCAAGTACCAATACCCATACCAAAAGATTTTCTTCAAGAGAACTTGGATCAGCATCCAAATGATATCGAACCAAGCAGCCCAAGTCATGATGGCAACACTGATTTGGTTGGAGAGGCTTCTCAAAAGAGACCAAAATGGTGGGAAAAACTCATTGGTGATGTTCAAGATGATGAAATGATCGAGGGTAGAACATCCAAAGAAAAGAGCAAGACCACAATTAACTTCGCTCTTATGGCCAATCTTCGAGGAGTTTATGAACCCCAAGAGTTCAAACATAGATCTTATTCAAACTCAATCTTATCAAGATGATCTACTATCCGAAATATCTTTGCGAATGAATAAATTGGGAGAAAAAGAAAATTATAGTTCAACAGAAAGTTTAAAAGACATAATGGAAGATAAAGCCACAGGTGACCTTTTGAATAAAGAAGAACTCAAGTTTTTAGTTTCTTTTAAGACCCTTCAAATCAATATTCTTTTTGAGAAATGGGGTTTGTTTCAAACATATAGGTCATGGTTATGGTTTTTGACTTCCACAGGGTGGAAATATGCTAAAATTATGTTTTTAGCTACTTTTCCGGAAATACCAATAAATAGTAGTGATCAATTGGTATCAATCTCGCACAATATTAGTCAAAATTTGTAGAGGCAAAAGGTAAACCTAAATGGGAAAAGGCCATGGAAATTGATCAAAGTATTATGAAAAATAAGACTTGGGTTCTTTCAGATCTTCCACCAGCAAAGAAACCCATTAGTTGCAAATGGGTGTCCCAAAGTCAAGATGTGGGAAGAACACATGCAGCATTTAGACGAAGTGTTAAGCATACTTGAGAGAGAGTCCATATATACTAAGGAACCGAAATGTGAATTCAATATGACAGAGCTTCTCTACCTCAAACACATAATCAATTCCAATGGAGTAGGGATGGATCTAGATAAGATCAAAGCTATTCTAGATTGGCCTCCACCCACAAATCTTTCATAGGTTAAGGGTTTTTTTGGTCCCTGTGGGTTTTACTGAAGATTCATAAAAGGGTTTTCACATAAGGCAACTCCACTCACTGATTTGACTAAGGGGGCCTTTGTTTGGACTAAAGCAGCACAACAATGCTTTGACCAGTTTAAACAGATTACGAGTACACGCCCACTTCTTGCTATTCCCAAATTTTCCAAGCCTTTTGAGCTTTGAGTGTGATGCTTCTAGAGAGGGATTAGGTATTGTTTTGATGCAAGATAAGCATCCCATTGCTTTTGAGAGCAGAAAATTGAGGGGTTTCGAGAGGAGTTATTCTATATACGATAAGGAGATGTTGGCCATTATGCATGCATTGGCCAAGTTCAAACCTTATCTTGTGGAAGGTAAGTTTATCGTAAAAACTGACCACAATAGTCTTAAATATTTTTTAAACCAAAAAGATTTGAATGACCTGCAACAAAAATGGGTGAGTAAGCTTCAAGCTTGCGACTTTGATATTGTCTATGTCAAAGGAAAGGGAAATGTTGTGGTCGATGCCCTATCCAAGAGACCATATATATGCTCATTAGTGGAGATTATAGCAGATTGAAAAGAGCAGATTTCAGCAAAGTATGCTAAGGATCCTTGGGCTACTAGTATCATTGAGGGTACTACACAAGATGACAGGTACACTATGGTGAATGAATTTATTATTTAAAAAAATAAAATCTATTTGGTACCTAATTCTGAATTTTAGGCAAAGGTAATAAGGTCCTTTCATAATACACCAATGGCTGGTCACGCGAGTTTCTTTAGGACATATAGACAAATTCGAGAAAGGTTTACGTGGAAAGGACTTAAAAATTAAGTCCTCAAGTATGTTTAGGAATGTCACACTTGTCAGGGAAATAAGGTTGGGCATACTTATCCTTCCAATTTATTGCAGCCCCTTCCAATTCCCAACCAAAAATGGGAAAGCATCTTGATGGACTTCATAATGGGACTTCCTAAGGTGAAAATAAAGATTGCATTTATGTAGTGATTGATAGATTAACCAAATTTGCCCATTTCTTTGCTATCTAAGAAATTTTTTAAAGGTGGTACAGGTGGCAGATTTATTTTTTAGCATAGTTCCATGGGGACGCGTCCCCCTCGAAAAACCAGTCGTCTCGGAGACGGGGACGTTTCCGAGACGCGAAGACGTCAGGGAAACGTCCCCCCGCCGTCCCCCCGCTGTCTCCCCGTCCCCTGGACGTTTCCTTCACAAGGAGTCTTCTGGGCGTCTCCTTTGGGAGTCTTCTAGGAGTCTCCAAGCCTCCGAATTTCCCACGTCCCCTTCATTCAAGTGTATTAAATTTTAATTAAAATCACATTTGTTAAAATTTAACTATTATGATATTGATATGTAAGTAAAACAAAATCAAAAATCAAAAAACTTTTAACTTTTATGATTTTATCTCATTGAATCATTTGAACATTTCCTACTCGTGCGTGCCTGTGAGAGCATTCGAGACTTTGCCTGAGACTCTGAGAGTGAATGTGCGAACTGCAAACTGAACTAGATCAAGGTTTTCGGATTTTCTGTTTTCCAAGGGCGTCATTATTGAACACTCAGGTATTTTATATTTACGATTTCGGATTTCGCATTGTTTATTTTGATTTCAGCCGCTAGGGCATTCGGCATTGGAACAGGAGGTTGGGAGGCTTTGAGCGAATCCCTTTGAGGGATTCGCTCAAAGCCTCACCAGTCAGCCAACTATTTTTTTTTTTGAAAATTTTTAAAATCGAAAATGAGATAAAATCATAAAAGTTAAAAGTAAACTGTAAAACTAAAAATTGTTGACAGTAACAGTGATTGCATGCATCAAGGCCTGGCAAACCTTTTTAAATTTTTAACTGTGAATTGTGTGAAGTGTGAACTGTTTGACACTTGAGTCCTTGATACTTGATAGTGATTGAATGCATCAAGGCAAGGTATTTGAATTGTTTGACAGTGACTGAATGCAGTCACTGTCAAACAGTTCAAATGCCTTGCCTTGATGCATTTGACTGATGCATTCAGGCATCAAGGCAAGTTCAAATGTCTTGCCTTGATGCATTTGAGTCTTTGACTGATGCATCAGTCAAATGCCTTGCCTTGATGCATTTAGTTCAAATGCCTTGCCTTGATGCATTTGACTGATGCATTTAGTTCAAATGCCTTGCCTTGATGCCTGAATGCATCAGTCAAATGCATCAAGGCAAGGCATTTGAACTATTTAACAGTGACTGAATGCAGTCACTATCAAACAGTTCAAATGCCTTGCCTGTGCTTCCAAATTTTGCAGAACAAACCACATTTTGATTTCTTAATTGATTATATAAGTCTGATTTTTTTTTTACATTGTTTTTGCAGCATCATCATCATAATGAGTTCACATAACAGAAGTGATGATGAACCAAGAATTCAAAGTGAAAATGATTCATCAAATGATCATGATCCTAACTTTCAAATAGGAGGGGAGGTTGTGGGTGAAGTTGAACCACAAGTTCCACAACATGGCTCAGCCTCAAATACTCAAACTACCACAAGTTCCATTGGCACTAGAGATAATAGTTGCCCTTCAAAAATCCTTCAAGAATGGGCCAAGGGCCTCTTTGATCCAAAAAAAACCCTTAAAACAATTTGCATCCAAGGTAGCAGCAAAGCCTGGGGCAGTTGGGGGCACTAGATTATGGAAGTGTCACATGTGTGAGCTTACATGGTTTGGCAGCATTACAAGAACGAATGCACACTTTCTTCTTATTCGAGGCAAAGGTGTAGATGTATGTAGTGTTGTGGCAAGTAACTTGAAGTACAGGGCTGAAATTTTAAAATTATGGGGTTGTAATGAGGGTGAAGTGCCTGCATCTGCTACATTGCCACATAAGAGTTTGGGTGATCAATTTTCAGCAGTGTCTACTTCTACTTTGCAAAGTCAAAGGCCACCAAATCCGTTCAGTTCAAGTGCAACAGAGCCTAGGGGGAAACGTAAGATAACGTCTTCACAACCTTTAGCAGATTTATTCAGTGTGTAGGCAAAGGATGAGGCAGATGATGCCATTGGCAAATTATTCTTTGCCAATGGCATTCCATTCCATGTGGCTCGCTCTCCTTATTATAAGGAAGCTGTGTCAAAGATAATAAGGGCAGGACAATCATATGTGCCACCAGGGGAGAATAAATTGAGGACAACAATCTTGGATCAAAACTATTCCAAGATTAATATTTTGATGGAGAAGATGAAGAGAACCTGGGTCACAAGTGGATGCAGCATAGTCATGGATGGGTGGACGGACATTAGGCATCATCCACTCATCAATATCATCGTCACATCTGTAGTGGGCCCTTATTTCCTTAAGGCTATTGATTGTTCAGGACATAGCAAGGATGCCCATTATTAGTTTCAGATCCTCAAGGATGCTATAGAGGAGGTTGGACCACAAAATGTGGTGCAGGTAGTGACAGATGCGGCCCATGTGTGCAAAGTTGCAGGGAAGTTGATTGAGGCAGCCTATAGGCATATTTTCTGGACTCCTTGTTGTGTGCATGCTATGAATAATGCACTTAAGGACATGGGTAAAATCAGTTGGATCAAATCTATTGTCAGTGATGCTAGAGATGTGCAGATGTTTATCTGCAACCATCATCATTCACATGCACTTTTCAGGTCCTTCTCCAAGAAGGAATTCCTAAAGCCTGTAGAGGCTCGGTATGCATCATACTTTATTCTCTTGGAGAGGATGCTTGAGTTGCAAGAGCCTTTGCAACTAATGGTAATGACAGCAGAATGGAACAGATGGCCTGAGTCAAAGACACAGCAGGGATTGAGGGTTAAGGAGGTGGTGAAGAATGATGTCTTTTGGGTTGATGCCAAATATGTTGTCTCCATTATTGAGCCAGTCTTCAAAGTTATTAGATTTGGAGATTCTAATGCACCTTCCCTTGGAGAGGTATACGAATGCATTGATTCCATGCTTGATCAAATGAAGGCTAAAGTGCGAGAGAGGGACCCCACAATGCAATTCTACACCGAGCATGTTTATCCAATCATTCAGCATAGATGGGAGAAACTCAACACTCCCTTACACATGGCTGCCTACGCCTTGAACCCAAAGTGGTATGTGCCACGTCTTGGTAGAGTGATACCTATAGAGGATTTTGAGGTGAAGGAAGGGTTCATGAAGGCCATTGACAAAATGTATGATCCTATAGAGGCCAGCTTGCTTCGTACTGAGTGGACAAAATTTGCTACTCTTTGGGGATATTCAGAGGCAGCCATATTAGATTTGGAGACTATGTCACAGGAGGACCCCAAGTTGTGGTGGACTATGCATGGGCCTAGATCTTTGATTACTACTCTAGCCATTCGTTTGCTGTCCCAGGTTTCTAGTTCTTCTGCTTCTGAGAGGAACTGGTCCACTTATAACTTCATCCACTCTGTTAAGAGGAACAGGCTCACTTCTAGGAGGGCGGAGAAGCTTGTGGCTGTCCATAGTGCCTTACGTCTCATTGATCGCAGCACAACTACATACAAGGAGAGTCCAGCAGCCAGATGGGATGTAGAGCCAGAAGAGCCAGCACAGATAGATGAGGATGCTACACAGACAGGGCTGGTTGGTATTGGTTTAGATGAGCTTGAGCATTTGGGGTCCTCATCCGACGGTTCCAGTGATGAGGAGATTGGCATGGAGCTTGGAGTTGGAGATGATTAGATCAATAGAGGCATTAGCCATTAGGCCATTAGCTATTTAGTATTTAGTATTTTGTTTTTGAAGTTTGAAGTTTGAACACTGTTGTGTTGATAACTTGATACTTGATTGTAATTATGAATCATGACTAAAATTTTGAAATTCAATTTATGAATATGAAACAACTAGTTCTCGTTCCAATCACAATGTCTATTAAGTTACAACTTACAAGTATATTTTCATTGTTTCAATGTTCCTTAGGCTTTTACAATTATACATCTTTTTATAACTAATTTTTCAAGTACTATATGTATTTCAGCGCACCGCTCCCCCGCCGCCCCCCCGCCGCCGTCCCCCCGCAATCCCCAAACTTAGGCACCTCGCCCCCGCACCCCCGAAACTTGTCCCCTGCCGTCCCCCCATCCCCCGTCCTCGTCCCCGAAACTCGGTGTAACTATGTTTTTTAGGAAGATATTTCGGTTACATGTGGTGCCCAAGAACATAGTCAATGACAGGGACAACAAGTTCTTGAGTTTATTTTGGCAAAAACTATTCAAATTGAGTGGGATTGAGCTCACTCCTAGTACCAACTATCACCCACAGACAGATGTTCAGACTGAAATTGTGAATAAGTGGATGGAAGGGTATCTCCAGAATTACATCTCAAAGCAATAGAAAGAATGGGTAAAATGGTTGCATTTAGGTAATACTATTACAACTCCACTTACCACATGTCAATTAAGATGTCACCATTCATGGCTTTATATGGGTATGAAGCTCCTAGCTTCAAAGATTTATCTTTTGGCAACAGTAGGGTACCCAAGGCCAAGGACTTATTACAAGAAAGTCAAGATATTATGCAATCCTTGAAGGAAAACATACATCAAGCCCTGAATCAGCAAAAACAATATGCAGACCAACATCGCAATGAGCATATCTTTGAGGTAGGTGACATGGTATATTTGCGACTGCAACCTTGCAGGCAGTCCACTCTCAAGAAAAGTGGATCAGAAAAACTTAATCCATGATTTTATGACCCGTTCAGGATTTCCAAGAGGATTGGAGAACTGGCTTATGAGCTAGAGCTACCAGAAAATAGCAAAGTACATAACATCTTCCATGTTTCACACCTCAAGAAAGCACTTGGGCATAATGTAATTCCGTCTTCTGAGTTGCCACCATTGGATGAGGAAGGGATATTGATTATTATTCTAAAGGCTATTATTGATTTCAAGGAGTGTGCTTTATGAAAGAAAACTATCAGAGAATATTTAGTTAAGTGGAAAAATTTGTCGGTTGAGGGTGCTACTTGGGAGAGCGAGCAAATTCTTCAACTTCCAGATTTACAATTGCTTGGGGACAAGCATTTTTTGGGAGGGAGGACTGTAATGTTCCCCCTCATGAGTTAGCCAATTGTTGAGTGTTAGCCTATCCATTGAATTCATGTAGCCTAATCAAATGATTCAGGGAGTCTGCAGTTCTTGGAGTAGAAGAGTTCAACATCATTCCATGATAGTTTGGGGGTGTTTCCAAGGTGTTTCCATAAATCAAGCGGAAGAAAGTTATTATATAATGATAAGTTCACTTAAGTATTTATTTAAATATTTAAAGTGACTTATTTGTCAATAAAAGGTGGCAAAGTAAGAGCAAATTTTAAAAGGTATTATTTTTAATGCTTATTTGGAAAATTAAGAAGAGACATAAGGGATGGATTAAATATTATTTTATTCTCAAAAAAGGCATTGGAGTTCAAGAAGGGAATAAAATATTATTTTTTAGTTCATTTTGAGATACGAAAACTATATTTGGGAAAAATGCAGAGAAATACTTCAAGAACTTCCTGATGACAAAAACCCTCAAGGAGAATATTGGCTACGGTGGTGAGAGATCCACCCTAGTTGATGGTTGATCAATTCAATTAGAATTGGTACACAAACTTAAAGTTTTTGGAAATTCTAGGTTTTGTAAGACACCCGGATTTGTGATACACACACACACACACAACAATTTACTGTGCACAAGCGGTCTAATCTTAGAATGAAAGCATAACATTGGGATCAATCTATAATTCAACAGAGACTAATTTCTGATTGTAGTTAAATACAGAGAATCGATGAAGAACAAAATATATCCAAAAGCAACCCAATTGGTAGTCAAGACGAATACCAACAACATAGATCCAATCAACGTTTGAACATCTCGGATTCTCTAACTCTCAGACTCGATGGATATACAATATAATTAATACTAAAAATACTGATTACAAGCAACTCAAGTATATTGAGTGCGTCTAATGGTCGCCTAGCTCAAGGATAGGGCGGATAAGAAGTCCAATGTATGATCGCAAGTCGGGAATGAACACAGCTCCCGAGATTGTAATGTGCGCCCCTGTTTGACTACCTGCAACGGATGCTTCTGAGTCTTCTAAAACCTCCCGCTCGATGGTCATTGTACGTTGATGCACAAGAAGTAGTGGGTTGATAATTAATCGCTCTCCCGTGAGTGGTGCCTCAAGATAATCACGTGATTACTCCTGATGGTGATGGCGCTCCACGAATCGAATCGCTTTGGATCCTGGATGCGTTCTAAGTGATGTTCGGCCAAAGCCAAAGGCTTGGCCACTGGATCGCCTTCTTTGTGCGCCTTTGAGTCTCTATCAATGATCGGGGCCTCCAAAGCTTCTGATGTTAACTGCTCTTCACCCAAATGTTCGATTCCCTGCAATAAGAATATCCCTCAGTCGCCTATAGGGAAAGAATAGCTCCATAAGTGAATGAAATAAGAGAAACACGAATTGCCTCAGGAGAGGAGCTACGCTCACCCTGAGTACCAACGCCAATTGAACTACGTCCCCCTGCGATAGTTTGGCAAAACCATTTGTCCAAAATCCGTGATGATCGACACCAACAAAAGCAAGCCATTAAATACTACTCAAGACGCCTTCTCAAATTGAGTCGGCCAGAAGAAAAATCAAAATTTACATTTAAATGTTATTTTTAATAATTTAATTTTATTATTTAATATTTAATTATTATTTATTGTTATTTATTTAATATTGTTTAAATTCAGATTGGTGTTTAAAAAAACACCGTTATGGACTTTCCCTCCAAAATAACTCGAGTTATTTCGGGGACATTACAGGTTTGCTCAAAGTATATTAAATTTCTTAGATACATCAAGGTTGAAATGAAATTTTGAATTAATGAATGCTTGGTGAGGAAATTAAATTTTAAAGGAGGTATGTGATTTAATTCCATGTGCTTCAATGAACATGTTTGGGTTATTAACGTTGAAATTTGAAGTAAAGACCTCAAAATTGATTGGTTGGGAGATACCCCTCAGCTCTTTATTGTGGATATTAAGTGTTGCACCCTACAAGTTCAAGTTTGGTATTTGAGTTACACTTTATAATATAGGTTGTGAATTGCCTTGTGGTGGGTTCTTTATAGGTGACGCACTCATTCCAGCTGTCTGGTTAGACATGGAAAATTCAAGTGCCACCATAATATATTATGGGTGGGCTAATTTAAGTTTCCAACTCCAATGTATTTCAAAAGGAATCGCGACCAAGCTGGGCACACTTATTGTTGACTCCTAAAGAAATTATAAACAAGGGAATCATGGTAATTAGCGGGCCGTATTACTATGGCTGGGCATATCTCTTGAGTTGGACATGCCATATTAACACCAAGCACAGATTTATGATGACTGAGATTTGGTTTATGTTGGCATTGGGCTTTCCTAGACACCTAGGCATGATCTTTAATTAACCTTGGAGTAAATCTTTAAATATTTTGGGTGTTGCAAATCTTTCCCCTATAAAGGTTACATATGATACCAAATTGGAGCATTGCAGAGATGGTCATTGGATTATATATAGCTATGGGCTGGTGTTAAATTCTTTGTTTTCCTCTGTGTTGTGGTTTGGCTAGGAATTCTCCAGAGTGGGAAGCTGGTCTATAAGCACAGAATTATCCTCTTTCTATGAAGTGCCAAATTCTCTTTAATGGATCTTTTTACAAAGGTCAGCAATGTTAATGCTTTGCCAACTGTGTAATTAATTCAAATAATTGTGTAAGAGATTTCATGAACATTAATTCAATTATGGTCAGTTCAATGTTTGATGAAATGCTCATAGAAAATATGTGTTAAATATTCAAATTGTTGAAAGTTTCTATTGTTCTGAAGACAAGTTATAGTCACTCAAGAAACTCAAACTCAGCAATGTCCGGTTCCCTCTTTGGAGTGTTAATGGAATGACATCACATTAAAGATGCTTAAATTTTAAAAATAAAATTGATGAAAAATAAAATCGGTTCTTTATAGATAAAATGGAAGAAATGTAGTCCAAGAAGACTGCTAGCAATTCCTCACACCTTCTTCCTATCCAACCTGCAGTTTGACATTTCTAGCAAGGAGGCAGCACAGCACCTTTAAGACAAAGCCACAACCTTGTCTTAAATAAGCCAAAAAATTCTCCCAAAGACATGGCCCAAGCCACAATAAACCCCAAAATACCCAAAGCATCTTAAAGGGGTTAGATAGGGAACAGAAAGACAGAAGAGATGGGGGATCTTTACACTTACAATTATTGGAGTTTTCTTGTGTCTCAAACATTAAAGGAGATGCATCTTGATTGTTGAGAAGATTTTGGCATTACAATAATACAATTGTACAAAAAGCTAATAATGGAGTTCCTCATCATGTTCATAAAACTGTCTGCAAATATGAGATCAATGGAGCGATATGAGTGAGAATAAATAGCCAATCAGGCAGCATAAAGGTGCAATAGATCAAAGTTGGGGAAAATAGAGGGATGTGGGTTATCATATAGGTCACACAAAGTCCAAACTAGACATTGGGAGGTAGCACAGTGCCTTTAAGACAAAGCCATAGCCTAGTCTTAAACAAGCAACATATTTCTCGCAAAGGGGGATCTTTACACTTACACTTCTTCAAGTTTTCTTGTCTCTCAACACTAAAGGAGATGCATTTTGATCATCAAAAAGATTTTGGCATTCCAATTAGGCAATTGTACAACAAGGTGATTGTAATGTCCCCTTCTTATTAGTGATCAGTTTAGTAACTCTTCAGCCTATTTTTGAAGCTTGTAGGCTTGTTGAGGTGAAATTAGGGTTTCCTTTGTTTAAAGGTTTTTGGCATTTCTCAGAATTTACTATTTTTAGTAAGTTCTAATTTTGGCAATGATCTAGTTGACAGCATTTCAGAGAGTTTCCCATTTCAGATGGAGCAGTTGAATATTTTTGGGTTTGACTCTAAGGTGCAATTTTGGGGAAATTAATTATTTCAAGTCATTAATGTTATGTTTTCAAATTAACCCCTTGGCCTAACGTTATGACTTGAAGTTGTTTTAAAAGGTGTTCTCAAGGGTGGACGTCTCATGAAGGAAATTATTAATATTTGATAATGTTTATTGAGCCTTGAAGTTGTACGCCTAATATTGAGGAAATAAAGTGTTTTTAAATTTAAAATATTTCAAAAAGGTGAATGGGCGTCCCTTTCTTGGAGGGAGTTTTGGAATTTGAAAGGTCATCTCCAATTTTATAAAAGAAAGGCTTTGCTCCAGCATTTGATCATCCAATGTTTATGCGAATGTTATGCTGTCAAAATGACTTCATGAATTTGGCTTCGAGGAATGCTTACCTCCTAGCATTTGTCCAATTTCGTGTTTGAAAGAAAACACTTAGTTGGGAATATTGTTGCTTCTCATCCAGACTAGCAGATTGAGTTTCATGGTAGATGAAATTTTGGAGATATTCACAGTTTTGGGTTGCTGGTTCAGTCATGGTTGAAAGTCATTTTTTCTTGTTGCTCTTTGTGAGATTTTATTTTCATTCTGGGTATTGATGCTATCTATTCCTAAGTCAAGTGCGACCCTATTTGCCAAGTTGCAGATTTTAATTTGAAGATTCCAATTTTTAAATGAAATTCGCCCCTCTTGGAGGTCGTACCTTGCCTGGAGCTGCTTTGGAAACTATGCCTAATCTTTGGGTGAGCTTTTAATTCAATTTATGAGTTGGACTTTGGGCGCCATCCTCCTGCTCCTGGAAAGCATTTGCAATTAGTTTCAGATCATTTGGAGGTATTTTGAAGGTTTTGTGAGCATTTTGGTGTGTTATAATTTGCTGATTTGACATTTTCAGTTTGTTGGTTATTGATATCAGATTTCTAATAGTTCAGATTTTGGCTTGTAATTTTGAATTTGAGAAGTTTAGAAGTTGGAAGAATTATCCTTCAAGTATTTGCATTGGTTTTGTTATTTTAACACTTGTAAATTGCAGATTTATTTCAATGTAAGGTTGTGTATTAGTAGTACTAATCCAGTCATTATTATTGCTGCATTTACTTGTGATTTTTATGCAAACACTTTAACCCCTGGATGGTTTACCGCCAGTGTGGAGGAAATTGATAATTGTATCTTCACCTTTCACCCACTGTTTAAGTGGCGAATCCCCATTGTTGAGTGGATGCCCGCAATTAGCAGATGAATTGCTCTTTAATGTAATTATCATCCCCCCACTAAACAAGTGGTAGTGTGGATCTCTTATGGTCGGATCACCGCCTACTTCAATTCAGCATTATTCTCCTTTTCAGTTTGGTTGCTAACGACCCCTTCCCATATGCTATCACCTCGCCTTTCAAAGGATCTTGGTGAACATTCTTGGCGAAGGTTACATTCAGTTTGAATATCTTTTGGAGCTAACCCTACCCTAACATTTGGTGTAATGCTGATTGTGCTGGTGAAATTTCAAAGAAACAACTAAGGGGCATATTACTGTGGTATCAGAGCCCAAGATCCTGCCATCATGTGACATTCAGAGTTCAGCTATTAGATGACCGATAGAGTAAACAGATACTACACCAGAGGTCAGGCAAGAATTCAGTTTCAGTTTCCACCAGTTCCAAAGGTAGAAAATTTTTCAAAGGCTTTGAGGGATATTAGTAGAATAGTTGAGAAAATGTTAGAAGCTGCAAGACAATCCATGAAGGAAAGAGAAGCTAGAATGGAAAGGAAATTTGATGGTATGATAGACTTGATGTCGTGGTTGTTATCAAGAATGGATCAGCAAGTGACTCAAAATAATACTCAGCCTAATAACAATCATACTAGAGAGAATAGTGGTGTTAATGGAAATAATGGCCACAATAGTCAAGAGGTTAATGGAAGAGATAGGTCCATTGGACAGCATGTTGCAACCACTAGAGAATCAACCTCTAGACCTTTTTTTCCCACTTTCACTCCAAGGGAGGAACCACCACAAGTGGAGGTCATAGTACCTTTTGCAAATGACGCAAGACAAGCCTACATGGAATATGTAACTTTTCCTTCGGATCTTAGAGAACAATGGTCATTTGATCAATTCATGAATCAAAGGGGAAGAAGTAATGGTGGAAGAGTTGAAAACCGTCCTATGACTCTTATGATTGACTATCAACAAGCTTTGGGAAAGGTGACTTTGGCTCATTTTGATGGGAGTGACAAGTGTACTGCCAATCATGGGTGCAGAAGTTGGACAACTATCTCTCTCTTAGACCGATGTCGGAAGAAGACGCAATTAAATTTGCTACATTGCATTTGGAGGGAGCTGCTCACGAATGGTGGTATCACAATTTGGTCACTCTTGGCCATAACCTCATCCACACTTATGAAGAATTCACCAATAAGTTGATAGATAGATTTGACACCAAGGATCCTGAGGTGAAATTCCGAGAATTGGCACAATTGAAGCAACATGGAACTCTTGAAGCATATGTTGCTGATTTTCAAAGATTGTCAGTAATGGTGTCTAACATTACTGAAAGGAGATTGGTGGTATTGTTCACTGAAGGTTTGATGGAGCCATTGAAGGGTTGGGTCAAAGCTTTTGACCCTCCAACTCTAGATGAGGCAATCAAAAAATCTAGAAGCATGGAGTTGGCTGTCCCTAAGCCAAAATTTCAATTCAAACCATTCAAGAAGGATAAGAAGAAGCTTTCTTCAAGTCAGCCCAATAAGTATCCTCAAAAGATGACAGATGAGCTCCGTGAACAGCTTAGAAAATAGGGAGTTTGCTACACTTGTCGTGAGCCTTGGATAAAGGGTCACAGATGTTATGGAAAGGGCAAAGCACAACATATGGAGGCTTATTCTGATGATGGATCAGAATCTGATTATTCTGATCAGCAATACGAATCAGCAAGTAGTGAAGGTGAAGAAGCCCCAAAAGAGACACCAAAAGATGTGGGAGATGGTAGTGCTTTAGCACAGCTTTCAAGTTTCCAAAAGAATGAATCTTTTCGGGTTCGTGGAGTGGTTGGTTCGCAAAGAATAGCTGCTCTAATTGATATCGGAGAAACTCACAATTTCATAGACGAAGGATTGGTGGTGAAGAGAGTTTTGGAAACTGAAGAATTTGAAGGCTTCAAGGTGATGATAGCTGATGGCTTCACCATGTCTTGCACTAGGAAGATTCCTAACCTCTCCATGCAATTGGGAAATTATGAAGTAAAAGATGACTTTTATGTAGTTGGCATTGGTGATACCGATGTTGTTTTGGGTATACAGTGGCTACGATCTCTTGGAGAGATCACACTGAATTTGCAAACTATGGAGCTGAAATTTCAGTCAAATGGAAGAAATGTAGTTTTGAGAGGGATGTCAAATGGAGGCCCACGCATAGTGTCCTTGAAGAGAATGGAAAGGTTGATCCGCCATGATCAAGTTGAATGGGCAGCAGAATGTCTAATCCTACTAGCTGATCCGGTGGAAAAGAAAAGACAATATCATCCAGATATTCAAGCCTTACTTTCTAAGAAGAGCAAAGTCTTTGGAAGTTTACCTCCGGGAAGACCTCCTGATAGGGGGTGTGAGCATGTAATAGAACTTGAAGGAGCAAAGTCGGTCATCACCACTCCATACCGCTATCCTAAGAAGCAGAAGGACGAGATCGAAAAAATCATCAAGGAGCTTATGGAGGTGGGTTTCATTTGGCCAAGTAAAAGCCCCTTTGCTTCAGCAGTGGTGCTGGTTAAGAATAAAGATGGCACAATACGTATGTGTGTAGACTATTGCACATTGAATCAGAAGACAATCAAGAACCGATATCCTATCCCCAGGATAGATGAGCTTATTGATGAGAGCTCCATGGGGCTATGTATTTCTCAAAGATTGATCTCAGATCAAGCTACCACCAGATAAGAATGAGGCAGGCGGATATTGAGAAGACTGCTTTCAGATGCCACTATGGGCATTTTGAATTCCTTGTCATGCCATTCGGTTTGACAAATGCTGCAGCGACATTTCAATCTTGTATGAACAAGATTTTTAGGCAGCAGTTGAGGAAGTCCGTGCTCATCTTCTTCAACGACATTCTTATTTTCAACAAGTCTTGAGAGGAGCACCTCAAGCACTTGGAAGAAGTGCTTAGCATTTTGGAGGCAGAATGTTTGTTTGCCAAAGAATCAAAATGTGAGTTTGGGATGACGGAGTTGCTCTATCTCGGCCACATTATCAGCTCTAAGGGTGTCAAAGTTGATCCTGAGATGATTAGAGCCATCCTTGATTGGCCACCTCCAAAGAACGTGACTCATTTGAAGGGATTTTTGGGCTTGTGTGGGTTTTCCAGAAGGTTCGTAAAGGGGTATTCTCACATGGCAGCCCCCTTCATAGATCTTACAAAGAAGGGAGCCTTCCTATGGACGGATAAAGCACAAGGAGTCTTTGATAAGTTCAAGCATATCATGAGCTTGTGTCCAGTATTGGCTTTACCTGATTTTAAGAAGCCTTTTGAGCTGCAATGTGATGCTTCAAGTGAAGGAGTAGGAGTTGTTTTCATGCAAGACAAACATCCAATTGTCTTTGAGAGCAGAAAATTGAGAGGAGCAGAAAAATCATACTCAATTTATGACAAAGAAATGCTTGCCATCATGCATGCATTAACCAAGTTTCGTCAATATTTGGTGGGAAGCAAATTTGTGGTTAAGATTGATCATAACAATCTTAAGCATTTTATGCACCAAAAATATTTAAATGAAAGGCAACAAAAGTGGTTTAGTAAGCTCCAAGCTTATGACTTTGACATTGAGTATGTCAAAGGGAAAAATAACATAGTGGTAGATGCTTTATCAAGAAAACCTCATTTGCTTCACTTTGTGAGCTCACTGTAGATTGGAAGGAGTTAATTGTTGCTGATTATGCAAAAAAACAGTTTGCAACCAGCATAGTAGGTGGTCATTTGCAAGATGAAAGGTATCAGTTGGTTGATGGTTTGATCCTCTATAAAGGTAGAATCTTTCTAGTGCCCGAATCCAAGCTTACGAATAAGGTTCTACAGTCTTTCCATGGCATTACCCTTGCTGGTCATCAAGGGTATTTTAAGACTTATAAACAGATCCAAGAAAGATTTACATGGAAAGGGATGAAGGAAGAATTTTTGCGTGAAGAAAAAAGGGAGTGTTCAACTTGTCAAATGAATAAAAATGAACACTCTTTACCAATTGGTTTGTTGCAGCCTTTGCCAATTCCAAATCAAAAGTGGGAGAGCATTGCAATGGATTTCATCATAGGGTTACCAAAAGTGCAAGGGCGAAATTGCATTTATGTTGTGGTAAACAGATTGACTAAGTTTTTTCACTTTTTTGCTATCACAACTTCATTTACAGCAGCTCAAGTAGCTGAATTGTTCTTTAGAGAAGTTTTTCGTTTGCATGGTTTGCCTAGAACTATTGTCAGTGATAGGGACAGCAAGTTCCTAAGTGTTTTTTGGTAGGAAATCTTCAGATTGAGTGGTACAGTGCTCACTCCAAGCACCAATTATCACCCGCAAACGGATGGGCAATCCGAGATTGTCAACAAATGGTTAGAAGGCTAACTCAGAAATTATATTTCGGGGTAGCAAAGACCTTGGGTTAAGTGGCTTCACTTGGGAGAGTATTGTTATAACTCTTCCTATCATATGTCAATTAAGATGTCTCCTTTTATGGCCTTTTATGGATATGATGCTCCTAACGTTGTAGATTTGGTGTTTGGTGATAGTAGAGCTCCACAGGCAAAAGATATGCTACAACAAAGTCAAGACATCTTCAGGTCATTAAAAGAAAATTTGCAACAAGCTCAAAACCAACAGAAATTATACGTTGATCAGCAATGTATTGAGAGATTTTTTGAAGTTGGGGATATGGTTTACTTGAGGCTCCAGCCCTACAGACAATCTTCTCTCAAGAAGAGTGGTGCAGAAAAGCTCAAGCCACAGTTCTATGGTCCATTCAAAGTCATCAAAAGGATTGGTGAAGTGGCGTACGAGTTGGAGCTTCCAGTTAGTAGCAAAGTGCACAACGTTTTCCATGTGTCACGCCTCAAGAAGGCGTTGGAGAACAATGTAGTTGATACTTCAAAGTTACCTCCGTTGGATGAGGAAGGTCAGTTGGTGTTGATTCTAGAGGAGATCCTTGCCACTAGAGATCGTTCTTTGAGGAGAAGAACAATCAAGGAGTACTTAGTAAAATGGAGGAACTTGCCAATTGAAGATGCAACATGGGAAGGTGAACATATCTTGTAGCATCCAGATTTGCGGTTGCTTGAGGACAAGCAATCTCGAGGAGGGCGGACTGTAATGTCCCCTTCTTATCAATGATCAGTTCAGTAGCTCTTCAACCAATTCCGGAAGCCTATAGGCTCATTGAGGTGAAATTAGGGTTTCCTTTGTTTGGAGGTTTTTGGCATTTCTCATAATTTACTATTTTTAGTAAGTTCTAATTTTGGCAGTGATCCAGTTGACAACATTTCAGAGAGTTTCCCATTTCAGTTGGAGCAGTTGAATATTTTTGGGTTTGACTCTAAGGTGCAATTTTTGGGGAAATTAATTATTTCAAGTCATTAATGTTATGTTTTCAAATTAACCCCTTGGCCTAACGTTATGACTTGAAGTTGTTTTAAAAGGTGTTCTCAAGGGTGGATGCCTCATGAAGGAAATTAATAATATTCGATAATGTTTATTGAGCTTTGAAGTTGGACACCTAATATTGAGGAAATAAAGTGTTTTTAAATTTAAAATATTTCAAAAAGGTGAATGGGCGTCCCTTTCTTGGAGGGAGTTTTGGAATTTGAAAGGTCATCTCCAATTCTATAAAAGAAAGGCTTTGCTCCAGCATTTGATCATCCAATGTTTATGTTAATGTTATGCTGTTGAAATGACCATGAATTTGGCTTCGAGGAATGCTTACCTCCTAGCATTTGTCCAATTTCGTGTTTGAAAGAAAACACTTAGTTGGGAATATTGTTGCTTCTCATCCAGACTAGTAAATTAAGTTTCATGGTAGATGGAATTTTGGAGATATTCATAGTTTTGGGTTGCTGGTTCAGTCATGGCTGAAAGTCATTTTTGCTTGCTACTCTTTGTGAGATTTTATTTTCATTCTGGGTATTGATGCTATCTATTCCTAAGTCAAGGGCGACCCTATTTGCCAAGTTGCAGATTTTAATTTGCAGATTCCAAATTTTAAATGAAGTTTGCCCCTCTTGGAGGTCGTACCTTGCCTAGAGCTGTTTTGGAAACCGTGCCTAATCTTTGGGTGAGCTTTTAATTCAATTTATGAGTTGGACTTTGGGCAGCATCCTCCTAAAAAGCATTTGCAATTAGTTTCAGATCATTTGGAGGTATTTTGAAGGTTTTGTGAGCATTTTGGTGAGTTACAGTTCGCTGATTTGACATTTTCAGTTTGTTGGTTATTGATATCAGATTTCTAATAGTTCAGATTTTGGCTTGTAATTTTGAATTTGAGAAGTTTAGAAGTTGGAAGAATTATCCTTCAAATATTTGCATTGGTTTTGTTATTATAACACTTGTAAATTGCAGATTTATTTCATTGTAAGGCTATGTATTAGTAGTACTAATCCAGTCATTATTATTGCTGCATTTACTTGTGATTTTTATGCAAACACTTTAACCCCTAGACGGTTTACCGCCAGTGTGGAGGAAATTGATAATTGTATCTTCATCTTTCACCCACTATTTAAGTGGCGAATCCCCATTGTTGAGTGGATGCCCGCAATTAGCAGATGAATTGCTCTTTAATGTAATTATCATCCCCCCACTAAACAAGTGGTAGTGTTGATCTCTTTTGGTCGGATCACTGCCTACTTCAATTCAGCATTATTCTCCTTTTCAGTTTGGTTGCTAACAACCCTTTCCCATATGCTATCACCTCACCTTTCAAAGGATCTTGGTGAACATTCTTGGCGAAGGTTACATTCAGTTTGAATATCTTTTGGAGCTAACACTAACATTTGGTGTAGTGCTGATTGTGTTGGTGAAATTTCAAATAAAAAACTAAGGGGCACATTACTGTGATTATGGAGTTCCTCATCAAGTTGATAAAACTGCCTACAAAAGATTCTAGTTGAGAAGATAAGAATTTCATGCAGCAACACCAAAAGTACTCAATATTTAAGGACAAATCCTTCTCCAAGGAAGGAGGGCATTTTAGAAAAGGACCACTACCACAATGGCAACTGTAATGGGTTCTTCTCCTAAGACCGAAGTAGTGAGCTCTTTCATTGGCTCCCAAATAAAGCTCTTCTAGCATAGGAAGTTCTAGTTCCCTATCAAGCCCATTACATTCAAATGTTCACGGTTAATTGTTCCACATAACACTCCCAATGCTCAACCTTCCCTCAAAGGTACTACATAGAACCAACAGAAGCATAAAGAGGTAAGGTTGGCAATCACCAATTTTTAGTACTTCAACAACATACCCATCCAAGTTGTGAGCAACCCTTAGTGGGAGTTAGTTATCACTACATTGACAATAGTAGAGAAAGAGTTCAAGTCACCAAGCCCTTATAATTTAAGTGGACCATTTTTGGAAAATGTTGCTAGACGAATGATGTTCTTGGAGCAAGAACAAAAGAGAGTTCGACAAAGAAGGGGCTACATTGTTCATGAAGTCAATCAACAGCTCTAATGAAATTAAAATGATGAGACACCATGCAACTTGTTGGATGAGGCAATCATGGAAGGTGGGTGTGCAAAATTTTATCCAAATTGTGATGGACAATGCTAAAACATACGGAAATTGGTAGGCTATTAGAGGTGATATACTCTACTATTTCTTGTGCCCTTGTGTCACACTTTTTGCATTAATTTACTCCTTGAGGATATTTGCAAAATTCAGGTGGTTCAAAAGTGTGGTGGAGAATGCAAGATAAATAGCAAAATACATCCACAACCATCTTGTTGAAAACAAGGTCGAACTAAGCTGCAATATTAACTTATGTATGTGAATTCAAATTTGAAAATAAATTACCAAATCTGATTATAATTTATATGTATGTGATTGCACATTCACCATAATGGAAAAATCAGCAAACCATAATATATGTATGTGATTGCACATTCACCATAATAGAACTTGTGGGAGGCAAAACCATAGTGGTAAACCGAAACAAGAGGTGTCAAAACCACTTGCAAAAACCCACACCCCTTCCTTGGAAAACCAAGAGTCGTGATAATAACTTAATTAATGTGCACAAGGCTTCAACATGGGCACCTAACCCATAGCCCCTTCAACTTCTGGCATTCAGGATGCTCCGATGATTGTTCAGCTTCTAGATGGAGAACCAATGGACACTTATTTCCCTCCAAACTTGTCGCCCCACTCAAGACCCTTCACATTCCCAATGTGAATTCCTAGGAGGGATAATTTTGTCCTCTAGTGATGTGTAACCTCTACCAACATTAAATTTCCTCTTGAAAATGCAATTACAATATGTCAATATTAAATGCATTTCTCACATGTCCCCTAGGACACTTTCCAAGAAACATGGAGACATAAAAATGACATAGGTTTGCATGGTAAATGTCACCTAACCTAACATTCTTCGACTTGACATTATACATTGCAATTACATCCAAGAGATACAAATAATAAATCTAGTACAATGATCAAGGCCTTCCTGCACCAAGAGAACTTATTTGTGGTCACTGGCTTTGTAAAAGAATCTACAACATTATCCAAAGGGTCAACCTTATCAATCAAGACCTTACCATTCTCAACCATCTCTCGCACAAAGTGATATTGACCATCAACATGCTTAGTTCGACCATGATACATAGGATTTTTGGCCAAACAAATAGCATTCTAACTGTCGCATCCAATCCTCACTGCCTTGCAATCAAAACCAATGACATTACCAAGTCTTTGTAACCATTCTGCCTCCTTAGAGGCATGTGTAGCAGCCATATACTCTGCTTTAGTGGTGGACAAAGCAACTATAGGTTGTCTCTTACTCATCCAACTCACTACACCTCCAAACAAAGTAAATACATAGCCACTAGTGGACCTTTGACTATCCAAGTCATCTATCCAATCTGCATCAACAAACCCCTATATGTCCAACGACTTGACCACATCATCAATACCATGATAAACCAAATAGTAATTTGAAGTACCATGCAAATATCTAAACACCCTCTAAACAAAAGTTCAATGCTCTTTACCAAGGTTAGACCTAAACCTGCTTAGAACTCCAACTAAATGGGCTATGTCCGGTCTAGTGCAAACCATTGCATACATTAAACTACCAATGGCACTAGCATAAGGAACCTTAAACATATCTTCAAAATCATTATCAAAATTAGGACACATATCTAAGCTCAACTTAGTACCAACCGAAAACAGAATATTAACTCACTTAAAGTCATGCATATTAAACCTTTGTAAAATTGAATCCACATAATTAATCTGACTTAACCAAAGCTTTTTGTGGGCACGATCTTTGTTGATTTCCATCCCAAAAATATATTTTGCAGCCCCCAAGTCCTTCATATCAAATGTGTTAGAAAGCTATGTCTTGAACTCCCTAATTATCGCTTTACTGTTTACCCATGAACAACATATCATCAGCATACAAGACAAAGATTAGAATCTGATCATCAATAACTTTAATATAAACACAATGATCCTCCTCGCTCCTAAGAAAACCCAACTGCAATACGAAAGTATCAAACTTCTAGTACCACATCCTAGGTGATTGTTTCAAACCATACAAAGATCTCTTCAACCTGCAAACCAATTGTTCTTTTCCTTTCACAACAAAACAATTAGGCTGTCGCATATAAATTTCCTCCTCAAGATCCCCATGCAAGAAAGCATTTTTAACATCTATTTGCTCTATCTCAAAATCATAAGCAGCAACAATAGGCAATAGAAATCTAATAGAAGTTAATTTAGCAACAAGAGAGAAAATTTCACCAAAATCAACTCTCTCTCTCTCTGGGAGTAGCCCTTAACCACTAATTGGGCCTTGTACTGCTCTAATCGACTGTCTACGCCAATTTCACTTTTAAATACCCACTTGCAACCAATGGGCTTCCTTCCTTTAGGCAAACTAACAAGATCCCAAGTGTCACAACTATCCAAAGCCATCATCTCCTCTTGCATGGCTTGTAACCAAGGCTCACTTTCCTCTAAAGAGAGAGTCTCCCTGAAAGATCTAGGTTCATCGTTAGTACTCAACAAAGCAAATACACAACGGTAATTTCATGGGCTATACCTATCAACTAGACTTTGTTGCCTTGTGGATCTCCTCAAGGTAGGAGTAATGGGCTCTATCTGTTCTTCTTCTTCTATGTGCTCCTCTTAACTATTTGTACCCTCTTCTTCTTCTCCATCCTCAAATCCATCCAATTGTTCTTCCACATGTGCATCTTTTGCTTCTCAATATTTGTCTGGAAGTGCATTGTCCTTGTATTATCTTTCTCCTTTGGTTCTTCTTCTCCTGAGTAAGCTCTAAATTCCCTTAAAATCACATCTTTAGACAACATTATTTTATGGATTAGAGAATTCCAAAGCTTATAACTTTTTACATTCTCACCATAACCAACAAATATACATTTCTATGCTTTTGGATCCAATTTAGGTCGTTTCTCTTGAGGCACGTGAACAAAAGCCTCACAACCAAAGACCCTTAAGTGTGAAATAGAAGGCTTTCTACCTATCCACCCTTCATAAGGAGTTTTATCAACAAGGGTTGATCAAGGAGATCTATTAATTAAATAAAAAGCAATACCAACCACTTCTACCCAAAAAAAATTATCAAGCTTAGCACTAAACATACTTCTAGCTCTTTCCATTATGGTTCGGGTCATTCTTTTTGCTACCACATTTTGTTGGGGAGTATAAGGAGTTGTCTTTTTCCAAACAATACCTGCATGCTTACAAAATTCATCAAATTCTTTGGAACAATATTCACCCCCATTGTCAGACCTCAATCTTATAATCTATTTGATTTTCAACTAAGGCCTTAAATTCCTTAAACTTAGTGAAAACTTCAGATTTAGAGTGCATAAAATAAATCCATCAATGAAAGAGACATAATACCGAGATTTACCCAAAGAGTCAATATCCACCGGTCCACATACATTTGAATGAATAATCTCTAATAATCTCTTTTCCTTATTAGTTTCACCAAAAAATGATGATCTATTTTGTCTTCCAAACACGCAATGTGCACAAAAAACATTTTTACCAACAATATAATCAAAAATACTATCAACCAACTTTTTGTTTAAAATAGTCTTAAGTCCTTTTTCACCTATGTGACCCAGTCTATGGTGCCATAACATACATGCATTTTCAATGTTAGTTACATTGGCAGAATTACTTAAAGTAGAGGCATTTAAGCTAAACAAGGTCCCTATCCGAGATCCTTTAGCTATCACCAAACTCCCTCTTAACAACCTGCAACCAAACTTAGAGAATGTCACATGCATTCCAGAATTATTTACCTTGGACACTAAAAGTAAATTTCTTGCAAGTCCTAGAATATGCAAAACATTATCAAGAGTTTTAATCCTCCCATCACGGAAACACAACTTTACCTTTCTCTTACCAACAATCCTCTTTGTGTTGTCACCAAGGAAAACTTCTCCCCCATCATACTCTTTGTAATTATTAAACCACTCCTCGTGAGGAATCATGTGATAGGAGCAACCTAAATCAATAAGCCTAGCATCATCACTAATAGTGTTAGCTGAAATAAACAAAGCATCAGAATCATCATTGAAAGACTTTTCCATTGAGGAATCAAAAAAAATTCTTACTCCTACATTCCTTCTTCACATGCCCTCTTTTACCACAATTCCAACACTTTACTCTGCTCTTTTTAGGGGTTTCAATACATCCTTTAGACTTATCCCTCTTATTATCCCCTTTAGGCCCTTTCTCTTTGGACCTACCCTGCACATGCAAGGCATCTTGGGAGCCAACATTCATGGACTTTCTCCTCATCTCCTTTGAAAGAATATGGAGATCATGGAGTCCATCTTTGGTTCTACATTACCACTACTTATGGCAATAATTAAATTTTCTCAAGATTCGGGCAAAGAATAAAAAAACAAGATACATTTATCTTCATCTTCTATTTTAACATCTACAAATGTAAGTTGGCTTATAATCAAATTAAAAGCATTTAAATGATCCACAATAGATTCACTATCTTTCATTTTTAAAGAACATAAAACGTCTTTTGAGATGTAACTTGTTAGACAAACTTTTAGTTTGATATATATCACCTATCCTTTTCCACAACCTCGTCACTCATTGCAGCCGGTTTACTTTATTGTGAAACCGGCAACCACTGATCTCTCTCTTCTAGGAGATCCTCCATCTTTAATTTCCACATCTCGTAGCCTATTCCATTGAACTTTTCAATATTCTGGCAAGAGGTAGAAGCCATGGTATACAATCCTCTTCATAAATCTGCAATATACCACAAAAACAAAAGCTCCCACTGCAGCCAACAACCCTCCAATACTTAAGAGAAAGGCATCCCCTTCTAAATAGAACTGTTAGCTCTGATATCAAACGTTGAAAACAAAGTGGAACTAAGCTGCAATATTAACTTATGTATGTGAATTCAAATCTGAAAATAAGATTGCCAAATCTAATTTTATGTATGTAATTGCACAATCGCCATAATAGAAAAATCAGCAAACAAATGACACCAAATTTACGTGGAGAAACCCTTTCGGGGAAAAACTCTACACGAGAAAAGAGAGCAAGTACATTATTTATCTTCTAACGAGAGATACACCAAAATACACTTCCTTGTTGATCTCCTACAACTCGGATGCTTCCATAAACCTGCAAATAACATAAGATGATACTACCATCTCAAGGCTCCAATTTATAGAACTTGTGGGAGGCAAAACCACAATGGTAAACCGAAACAAGAGGTGTCAAAACCACTTGCAATAACCCATGCCCCTTCCTTGGAAAACCAAGAGTCATGATAATAAATTAATTAATGTGCACAAGGCTTCAACATGGTCATCTAACCCATAGCCTCTTCAACTTCTGGCATTGAAGATGCTCTAGTGATTGTTCAGCTTCCAAATGAACCAATGGACACCTGTTTCCCTCCAAACTTGGTGCCACACTCAAGACCCTTCACGTTCCCAATGTGAACGCCTAGGAGGGATAATTTTGTCCTCTAGTGTCCAACATTAAATTTCCTCTTGAAAATACAATTACAATATGCCAATATTAAATACATTTCTCACATGTCCCCTAAGACACTTTCCAAGAACATGGAGAAATAAAAATGACATAGGTTTGCAAGGTAAATGTCACCTAACCTAACACATCTTTGGGTGCTTAATCTAATGAGAAAGCACAACAATGGTGTTGGTGTGTGTTTTGAGTACGCCACCGAACACAGAATAAAAATGCCCAAGGGACACTCCAATCCTCTCTTGAAAAGTGATTGTAAATACCTAGAAGATAATACAATAACTCCAATGTTTCTTTTGGTCAGGTCATGACATGTGGATAAGGCCAGTGGGCGTTGTGATTGTTGGTAATCACAAGGGGACTTACGTTATAATTTGTTTGCAGATTAAGGACTTAGACGGTTTTATCTTTGAAAGCTCTTTTTGATGGGTATTTCGGATTTTCAAAAAAAGGCAAAAAGGATAAAGGTTTAGAAGTCTAAACTACACCTAAGAACTCAAGATACGGCAGCAACTAGATAAAATAGGGTAACCACACTTTGTTTCACCTCCTTTGGACAACTATGCAAAGCGGGTGCAATCTTCAACGGAAGTGATAATAATTTTCATGTTTGAATTGACTAAAACAAACAGAAGTTAAGCATCCACAATTTAATGGCTCAGACTAACTTTGCACATTGAATGCAAATCATCCATTCGACAAAAGTATGAGCTAAATTTTATCTACCACCGCTATCAAATCTATCATTCACTTAACAAACATGTAAATGAAATACTAGTTTAATTCTACTCTCTCTAAGTGTTGAAGGAGAAATATTAAAACCGTGCACACTACTTGAAAATAAAAGTGGTTCTTAGCAAATCATGCACAAGAGCTTTTATAAATGGAAATAGTTTCGTCGCAACAATCTTATACAACTCACTTCACAAATTGTAAATAAGAGTAAACAAGTTTATATAGAGTTCATAAATTTGAAAAAACGGCTCAGATTAAAAATGAGCCAATGGCCAAGATCAAAACAAATAAACCCTAATTAGGGTTTCCCAAAATGACTTCAGTGAACTGAGAGCTAACAGCAATGAGTTGGCGTCCATAGCTATTTTCAAGGAACCACCTCCCGATCTTCCCGAGTTGCCGTGTGTTCGATGAATCTAGACACGATCAAGGCAACTTCGTCCATGGTAACCTATGGAAGCATCCCGATTCTGAATTCCAGCCCATCCATGCTCTTAGCGCATCTAGCAAAGGTATCCTCCTACTCTGGCTCGGTCTTCTCAAAGGACTCTCGGATGCTTAAGAAGTTCGCCAATTTGGCCCAGTCTTGCTTCAAAATGGGTCCTGTGATGGCAAAGATGCCTTCTTCGACCTTCCCTTTCAAAACCTCTAACTGCAGGTCATTCTCTCGTAGACCCTCCTTATCCAGGATATCAGCAATCATGTTGAGAATTTTGGCTTGAACTTCTTTGACCTGCTCCTCCAGCTTGAGACTGTCAACCTTTACTCTGTCTAAGACTTCACCTCGTGCCGTTAGTGCCCAATACCAAGTATGGAAGTCATAAGCTGCACCAGCTGCAATGATATCTCCATCTATTAATTCTTGCTTAGGAATCCCTTTCAGAATCCTAAGGCAAGGAATTATCCTATCCTGCACATCCGGAAGGCTCTCCCATACTTCCGCCAAAGCGGCTAGTCTAGAAAGCAATGAAGTGGCCTAACCGTAAACCAAAGTCAACCTCTCCACAAATGCCTCAGCTTCAGTACCTTTGACTGCTATCCATTCCTTGGCCTCTTGAACCGTAACCCTATATTCTTCCATCTCCTTGGCTGCCTCCTGCGAAGAGTTTTGGAGAAGAGGAGCTGCCGTGTTATCCTAATCAAGTGGCTTGATCAAGTGCTGGATATACTCTTGTAAGCGCTCAATTTCTAACTGGCACTCCTTCCTCTTGGCTACCTCTTTTGCCAACCTTGACTTGATAGTGGACACAGAATTGTCCAAGTCTTCAATTTCCTGGCCCTTCGTGGTTGGACCCAAGTCAATGGTTGTGATGGCATAATCTTGTGGAGCCATGTCCTCCTGTGGCCTGTCCACTGTAGGCACTGCAATATGCACTGTTCTGTTACCGGCTTCATCTCTCTGTATGCTCGAGAATTTCTTTGTTGGCTTCTTGACTGCAGTCTGCGTAAGTCTGGCCAAGAAGTCCGCAGTGTCATCCTCTTCTGGCTCTTCCACTGGCGCTTGTACTTTCAGCCTCTCCCTTAGCCAATCCGAGATCGTCGACTGCTCCATGCCTTCATCTTCCGGTCTATCTTCCCTGTCAGGAACATCCAGAATTCCCCTAAGAGCTGAAATCATTCCTTCCTGGAAATCCTCATTTTGGGTGTCCACATTTTCATCATCGGACTCCAATATCTCTGTGCCCGTGGGAGATGGTGGCGCATCTTCGTCCGGTTGAGGCTCCATATTGTTTTCCGGAATTGGGGAAGGATCCCTAATGTCAGCCAGTGAAGCATCTACAGTAGCCAGCATCTCTTCAATATTCCTAGATGCGGTCGAGTGTGAAGGCTTTACCTTAGCCTGCTTCTGAACTGGCTCCTTGCCTGCAGCTATCTCCTTCCTTTTCCTGGAAGTGGTGGCCTCTATCATCTCCACGCCCTGGGATGCGTCTACATTGGAAGAATAGGATTCCGCCTCACTCAACATATCATAAGTCAAGGTTATCCTTTTTCGCCTGAGTTCTTGAATCTATTGATCAACCCACCACTGTGTATACTTGATGACTGGTCTCATCAAAGTATTCAAATCAGCGTGCTCGGGCTCTGACCACCTGACCACCGGCAAAGGCAAGCTCTCATCAAGGTGCGGCTGTACCTGTTGTCCATCTTCTTCCAACTGATCCGGCACTCGACAAAGTTTCGTTGCTCTGATCAAGCTGACAGGCAGTCTAGACCACATCTTTCGCCTAACCTCAAACTTGTCCGCAGCATCTGCCCAGAAATCTTCCAGTTCAACCCTATGCTTGTACCTCCTTCCATCCACCGTCTTGATGTGATGATGCGAGTCGAAGTGGCTCCTAGATGGATAGGTAGCAAAGGGGTAATGTTGTATCTCAAGCCTGGCACTATCTGCTGCCTGCGATGATGGACAAAACTCTAGCATGTTCCCTATAAAGAAGGGAAAAGTTACTGCCGCCTTTTGCTTTGTCCTTTGGAGGCCTTGAAATTCCTCTAGCTGCCTTAGTACTTCCAACAGGACCATCTTGTTAGTCAAGAAGATGGGCAAACGATATGGGCTCCCAGTGAATCCCTGGATTCTGATGTAAGTATATCGGGGATACTGGATAAACCAAGATCCATATTTGCCAATCAGCTTCTTGGCCTCAGGAGTCAGTCGTTGATGCGTCCCTCCCTGGAGTATCCTTGTGATATAAATAAGGAAGGCGTCATGAGCTTGCCTGAAGTGAGCCTTCTCTCTCAACTGCAGCTGTGGATAACAGTCATATGCCTTCAACTCATTTGATCTACTACCGACCGTGCCTTTGCATATCAAGCCTGCGTATTTGTAAGTCCTAGCCAACATATAGATGACATAAGAACTCATATAAAACGTTTTAGTTTTCTCCAAGTTGACAAGCTGCTCATGGAGGTTGTTGCTTATCATTCGTGACCAGTTAAACATCTTCACGCCCTCTGTGATGTCCTCAATAGAATAGTACATCCACGGCTCGAACGACGCCCCCAAAGGACTGCCTGCTATTCTGTTCAGCAAGATAATGATGTCTCCATAGTCCACCTTGAAGTCTGTACACATCAACTTCTTGGGCATTTTCTTGACCGACGGCCTAGGCTTGTCCAACCATGACTTGTTGATGTTGGCGGCACAAAGGTCAGGCTGTTCATCATACAACCTCTGGGCGTCTTCCTTAGTTTTGTAGGTGGTCTTATGATACGTGGGAATGCCAAAGGCCTCTTGTATGGCCAACTCTCCCAGATGTGCCAATATTCTCCCATCAGGTGCCACAATTTGTCTCAACTCAGCATTATAATGAAGCACACACTCCACCATTAATTCAGCACATTCAAGCGCAGGCAGAAATCCGGCAGCTTGAAAGATTCCATTTCTCACCATTCTCCTAGCGGCAGGCGTTGGCAAAGGTCCATTGTGCCCGTATATTCTTTTCTTGAATTCCTCGAGGTCAATGTGGCCAAGATTGGTGTCTGAGATGTTTTTCCATTTTGATTTTATTTTAGTCTCTGGCTGCAATCCCTTGCTTGTGAATTTCATCTGTGCTTGCCTGGACATCTCTCCTTGATCGACTGTCAACCTGCAAGTACAAAATACTTAACATTAATATAAGACCTTTTAAAATCAATTTACTCTAGGGTGTAGTTGGATAAAATCGCACTTTCAGCTTATTAAATTAAAATTTCTGTCAAAAAGCCAGCTGAAAGTGAACAAATTCGCCCATCTATGAATGAAACTCGTGCCGGAAAGAAAGTAGAAGATAGAAACGAGGTATAAACACATTGTCGATTAATTTCCAAACCTCAAAGATTGTATTCTGGCTGCAAACGAATTTAAAAATTCTGAAAATCTGCCAGAGGAAGTGCGCCAAAGCTGGGAAGTACGATTTTCAGCAAAGAAATAACTTATTTCTTTCTAAAAATCACGCCTGTCAACAAGAAATTGCTTCCTTGATTCTCACAGCAACGTTACTTTCATGAACTTCTCCTTCGCAAACGATTCCCTGAAGATTCGAGAGAAATAGCTTCCTCTCAGTCGAAATTGTGAAGAAATGAGTTGCTGAAATTCATTTTATGGCTGAGAAGTGCGATTTTCCTCAAGGAATTGCTTTCTTTTCTCTGATTTTCTTCCAATTTTAGAAACGTTTTTCTTCTCAGATTGGCAAGTTCCTAATTTCACTTTCAGTCGTTGAGGCAGGTTTCCAATTTTCATCTATGTGCCACCTCTGTTTGAGATTTTCGAATTTCTTAAAAAAATTGCCTAAGTGTTGGAGAAAATATCAAAAGATATTAAATTAATTGTTTAAAATTAATTTTCCAACATACTTTAAATCTTCGAATCATGGCAAATTTAAATTTAATCTTCCAAATAATCTCCAGACTTCGAATTTTTTTAATAAAAATTCCCTAAGTGTTGGGAAATAATTAAAAATATTAAAATATTTAAAATTCCAACCCGTTTAACCTCGATACATGGCTAAGTTTGTTTGTCCGCGGCCGAATATTTTATCTTCCAATCGTCTGCCTAGCCAAAATGTGCTCAATAATTCGTCTGCCAAATTTCAACTCTCCGGGTAGACTTCTGACCTCTCTGGACATTTTACTTAGCCAAATTTCATCTTCTCTCTCCTTCTAGGTTGGGCGAACTTGGAGATTGCTCTGCCACTTTGCCATTTTTTATCCGTGCCTTAGGAATTTTTCCAAGCTGAGAGGGGCGGACTTCACACTTGCTCTGCCAAGCACTCTCCATTCTGTGCCAGAGAATTTCATTCTGTTGTGTCGAGGAGTGATTCTCGTGCCAGCCAAACCTCTTCTTCCTCTAGATATTTCTCCTTTTTTCATGCCTTAGAAAAATTTATCTTTCAAAGCTGGACGAATTTCTTATAATTCCTTGCCAATGGCGTATTTTATCCTCCATTTGTCTAAGGCGGACTTCACACTTTTCTTGCCACGACGAGTTTCATTCTTGCCTTGTCCAATGGCGGACTTCACTTGTAATTGGCCATTTAATTCAATACATAGCAAATTTTCCTTGTAATTTCACCCCTTTCCAAACATCTTGGAGCGAACCCCTTCATATTTCCACCCTTCTCCAAACTTCTTGGGGCGGACTTCACATGCCTCTTGCCATTTTCCTTTAGGCTGGGCGGACTTGCTAGCCTTCATGCCGTTGACCCCTTTGGGCGGACTTTGACCTTTTTGCGCCATCCACCTTTTCCCTTGGGCGGACTTCATGCTCTTCATGCCAAGGGCGGACTTGGCTTCTTTCTTCCATGGGCGGACTTGATGCTTGGCTCACCAGTGCCTACCTTTGGCATGCCAAAGGTAGGGCAGACTTCATGCTCTTCATGCCATTCTTCTCTAATAGGCACCTCTCTCAGACTTAGCCATTTTTCCGAACTTTTGCCATTTTTACCTTGATTCTTTTGATGTCTGGAGGCGTGTTGATTTCTTGCTTGACGGGATCCAAAAATAGAAACTTTCCAAAAATAGAAACTTTCTAAAAATAGAAAAAGCAAAAAGCATCCCTGAAAAATAGGAACTCTAGAATGGCCTAAAAATGCCGAAAAATCAAAAAAGCAGAATCCCTAAAAAATAGGAAGTGTCAGAATTGACCGAAAGCAATGGTGTTCCTCATTTACTGGGTCTTCTAAGCATTTCTATGACGTTTAAGCATTCAAACGGGTTCAATATCTCAACTTGGCCGGACTGACTCTCAAAAAGTTATTCAAATTCAGGACTCTAAAAGACATTGCGCGGAGAGCGGAACCAAAACTTGGGGGTCCCATTTGCGATGGGGCGATGTGTGAAATAGGTCACAACAAATGGTAGGAAGATTGTGTGGTTGGGTGTCACATGCTTTGCCAACAATTTCATCACTTTAGAGAATATTGCAGCCGCACTACCATCTCTTAAGTGAATTTTGGAGATCACTAGGTGGGGAGACTTACCCTATACAAAGAAGGCTAAAGGAGAAAGGATGGTAAGGATCGCTTTTAATGAGATTTTTGCCAAATGCATGTACAAGATCCATAATATAACTTGCAAAATTATCAACTTGATATTCTATGATAAGTTTTTGTGATTTAAGTTACTCTTCTTGTTTTTGTAATTCAAATTCAAATATTTATTTTATATATGTATATATTTAGATGTCAAAACTTTTGGTGAGGGTTCTACGATTGGTAGATGGGAAGAAAAACCTCATTCATTTATTATATGAGGCCATTGACAAGGCCACGGAGGCAATACAACATTTTTATTGGTCAATCAATAAAAATATGAACCCATTTAGCACATCATTGATTGGAGGTGGAACAAACAACTCCAACAACAAACTCATGCTATTACCTATTACTTGAACCCAAACTTTTACTTCTCTGATACTTTCAAAGTTGACGAGGAGGTCATGGATGGCCTCAACACATGCATAGAGAGGATGGTCTATAATGAAGACCTTAGAGACATGATTTTGGAAGAGTTGTAGGTTCACAAGGCTCTAGAAGGTAGGATGTTTTCTTCACCTCTATGTATACAAAAAGGATGACTTTGTAGCAAGGTTAAAAAAATATCACTATTAGTCAAATTCTTTTTAAATTGTCTTTATATCAAGACTTTCTCTATATCAATCCTAAATTTAATTTGATTGTGTTCATAGTATTATAATTTCTACACTAATGATACTATGTTTCTAACATTATTCATTTACCGCTTTGTATTAAATCTTATATGATCTTGCATCCTCTCCAAGAATCTTATCAACTTAATAGCAATTTTAAGAATTTCCAACCTTATCATCTATTATCCTTTTCAAAATTATATGACATATGAGTTAAATTGTCATATCTTTTATTTTTCAATCATATCCCTCATTTCCCTTCACCAACCTCCACATACATTTAACTCTAGGAAAAGTCTACAATCTTAGCACTTTCTTCCTCTTCCTGATGATAGATCATGACCTTTGATCTAAAATATTCATTCAAAAATACTCACACAATTTTACTAGAAGCAATCTAAGTTAATTACAATGGACCATGGAAATATCATGTCTATGAAAATATATACATTCATTGTTAATTAAGTATATAATTTAATAGGTTTAAATTTTAGTTTATCTATCAATTTACTAAGTTAAAGTCATAAATTTTATCCTTATAGATTTCGAGTGGGAAGATTAGGGTGTAAAAACACCTGATCTTCAAAAACTCGCCATCCACATTTTGTCTTAGCCTTATAGCACTTCTACGGTTAACACAATTGGAGCACATTTAAGGCCATTCACATCAAGAAGCACAAGAAATTGACTCAAAAGTGCTGGAATGGCCTTGTTTTTGTGCATTACAACCTTCATCTACATACCAAAAAGGTGGAGGAAAGGAACACACACAAAGCCAATGACCTTGATGACATAGATCCATATTCAAATGGGATCACTAATGATGTGGAGCCCATCTTTTCCACAAATGAGATTGCTGGTCTTAAGAGATAAGTAGCAAAATGGGTGGAAGATGTGCAACACACAAGGGGGCCAAAGGAGAGGTTGAGGCATCAATTGGGGCTTCATTGGATGCAACTGCCACGATATCCTTGAGGAGAATATTCTTCCTCAAGCAGAATCATTAGTGTTACCATCCACTTCATGGGCACCCACACAACCACTTAGAAGTTTTACATGTAGAAGAAATTTGTAAAATATTAATATAGATGTATAATTTATGATCATATGACATTATGATGTGTATTGTAATTCAAGTTCTTTTTTGATCTATGAATAAATGAGAAACAAGTTATTAGTTCTCTAAATTCAGTTTTCTGCATGTTTTTTAATATTATTTTGTAAATATATATATAATTATATATGTTTTTTTCATAGTTACCAAGAGACGAGTATTGGTACTAATACAGGAGATGGGGATGGGTACCAGTACACCATTTTCAAAAAAAATTGGAGATGAGTACTTGGAGATGGCCACACACACACACACACATTAGATAAGGGATATATTTAAAGAATGTTAAATACTAAAATGCTTAAAAATTAAAAATTAAATTAACATTTCAAAGAATTGAAATAGAATAATTATATTATCATCATGATGATGGAAAAAACATATTTAAAACCATAATCACCTAAAGATGACAAAGAAACTAGGAGGGGAATCCTATTATTTTTAAAAACATAATCAATTGATAAACTTCAATGCATGTACATATCTCAAGCCTTATTATTGTTTTGCTTCATGTTCTTACCTCTTTGGATTAATTAGGAAATTTTCTACCACCAAAAAAACTTGTTAACTTTTATGAAAAAATTGAAATTTATAAGTCTATTAGTGTATTTGTTTAGTTCTTTAAACTTTATCAACCACATATCAGCTCTTTAAGAAAATTCAATATAATTTATGTGATATATTTGAGAAACCTCTATTAGAAGTTTCCTCATTTTCTAGACATAGAGGAGACACAAAAACTTCATTTGGAGTCTCCTAGTTTTTGGAGATGTCTCCATATAGGTCTCTGAGATGGGGATGTGTCTCTAGTATGGAGACGAGTACCAAGGGTCAAGGCACAAGTTTCCTAACTGTGGTTTTTTTTAGGCTAAAATTTTTTGCTAAGTATTTTCGAGTTTTTTCCAAATCAGGTCAAATATTAGGTCTGCCAAGTTTTTTCCAAGTTCAAGATTTAAACCTATGCTTTCAAGATTCACCTATAACTCTTTATTTAGAATCCTAGAGAATTTTTTGTCTTCTTTTACTTGTTTAAATCAAAACTTGGAATAGATTTATGGTTCCACAAATTGATACAAGTGTATCTAATAAAAATGCATTAAAAAATTATAGCAGTTAAGAAATGGGAACTTCTGAAGAAAATAGTAGGCAGGAAGAAAATCCCCAAGTTTCATTAAGTTTTTTATGTTAGGAAAATATACTGAGTTGATCAAACCATTTCCTACATAAACCCATGAGAAAAAATCATGCAAACTAGATTACAGAATAACCATAATGCAAAGATCAAAGACATGCCACAGGATGACACAAGATAATACCTTGGAAAAACCCTCAATAGGGAAAAACCCAGCCTCTAAAAGAATCCACACTCAATATATTATTCAACAATAAAAACGTTAAAATACACTTATAAAGTCTCCATGAATACTTTTGAAACATCAAGCTCCTCCAATGCATCCTCCATGTGTCCAAGTATAATGGGTAACCATGCAACCACACATCCCATGCCATGCTTCACATATGCAGTCTTCAAGAGAGTTAAATACAATGATAGCCCATTCAAACCAACCAACCAGCCAACTAGCCTACCTCAACTACTAAACATGTGCTTGCTTTTATAGAATTAAGCTCACACAAAACAACCAAAGTGGTAATGTAAAACCATGTGCCTCAAAACTATGAGTACACAAAACCATTGCCCCCAACATTTAATATTTGGTACTAAATTTTTCAATATTAAATATTTTTTCCACAAGCAACCCACACATAAAATATCTAACCAATATCACATACAACTTTACTAGCACTTGCACCAGAAGGGGTGCAATGGTGACACCGATAGAACCCACTGAAAGTTCTTTATGGGCTGCAATCCCACCTTATTGTTATTGCTACTGGAATGAGCTGCACAGGCTAGGTCGTTGATACATTTCTCCTCCATCGATCTACGTTCCAAATTCAATGACCTAGGCCTCATTTCCATCATTGCCCCTCCTTCCCCACTCTCTAAAGATAGGGACTCCATAATTAGCATACTAGAAGGCATTTGACAATTAAATACCCAATATTTGTATTTCAAGCCTATAGCATGCAAAATGTGGAAGCATCAACAAAGCATGTGATCTAAGAGTACAACTGTTTGAGAAACATGTTCAAAATGTGTTTGTTGAAAAGGATTTTAAAAATTTTAAACAAATGCAAACGAGCATCCTGCCTGCCTGTGTTCAAATTGGAGCTTTGGAATAGGGTTTGGACATCCATCAAAGCATAATTGAAAATGGATTTTTTTCAGATGTAATAATAAGTGCCACTCCCAATCACCACAGCCTTCACAAAAACTTGTGCACAAAATTCAATAAAGAAGAATTTATGCAAAAATTCATGTCATGAGGTAGCTGTGGCTCTGCAAACTTACCGAGATCTATTCAGATTTATGTTTATTGATAAAAATTGTGTTGAAATATTGATACAAAATGAATGTCTTGTTCTAGTTTTCTTTTCTTCTGAAGATTTAGTTTCCTTTGTGAGAATTGAATTCTTCATCTGAATTATGCATTGAATGGCTTTCTCAAAAGAAGCTTTTGTTTGGACACTGTCAAAGAGAGCCCAACACCTTTATCAATTTATCATATTTGCAGGTTGCTTTACCTTATGAAGAAAATTGGCCTAAGTAACTTAAAATATGAAGAATCTAGAGTTTTAAAATATCCAGGCAATTATTTTGCCTGTCAATGTTGAAAACTCGAAGCTATCTTTAAAATTTATAGAACTAAGCTAAATGTGAACCTATGTTCATTTCTATGCTGAGTATGCTTGCAGCATTTAGTAGGGATTGTAGCTGCAGTGCAGCCCTTGTTTAAGTAATCTTTTCTAAAGCCTTACAAACCACGTATTTCATTTTTATGACAAACTTCTTACTCTTTTTCTCTACACTCCCTGCTCATATGGCGGAGTCTTCTTATCATTCTGATGAGTAAGCTCTGATGGGTTTCAAAGCTGCTATCTCTGTCGATCCATATAATTCCTTGCTGGATTGGTCTCCCAATCACACATTCTGCAGTTGGACTGGTATTACGTGCTCTACAGTGTGGTTTTCCTTGAATCTCACAAGTAAGTGATTAATTGGCCCTATCTCTTCCTTAGTGGGAAAATTTTCCTTCCTTAAGAGCAATTGCTCTCAGAAATAATAGCTTTGAGGGCCATATTTCGTATCAGCTTGGAAGGCTATTTCACTTGAGAAAGCTTAAGTTGTCTCATAACAATTTGGAAGGTCCCATTCCATCCTCTCTATACAATCTATCATACTGTCGTTTAACAATTTAAATGGAAGCATTACCTTTGAATTTAGTATTCTTTCAAGTTTAGAAACCATGGTATTAGGAGCAAACAAATTGGCAGGCATTATCCCACCTTCCTTAGGAAACATGTCCTTTTTAATCATCATGGACTTGGCCGATAATAGACTCCAAGGTGGTATTTCTGCTAAGTTGGGTATGCTTAGTCACCTAAACTGGCTTAATCTTTGCAGCGACAACTTAATAGGGTCGCTCCTTGTTGCCCTTTCAAATTGCACTCGTCTCCAAATGTTGCAGTTATCTAAGAACCACTTAAATGGACCGATTCCATGGGAGTTTGGAAGGTTGTCAAAGTTGCAAGGAGTGAATTTGTGGGGAAACCAACTCACTGGAGAAATACCTAGCTCAATGGGTAATTGGAGCAGCAAGTGTTGGATTTGGGTAACAACCAAGTGAGCAACACAATGCCCTTGGAGTTTGGGAAAATGCAGCAGCTGAGATGGTTAGTTTTGTGGAAAAATCATTTTGTTAGTGGAAGCAGTGGTTTATCTATTCTAACAGTATTAACTAATTGCTCCAGCTTGGAACAACTTGTTTTGGGATTTAATTATCTCACCGGCCTCTCGCCCACTTCAGTTGGTTGCCTATCAAATTCATTCTCATTTTTAGCATTGGACTCAAATGAAATTGGGGGAAACATACCAGGTGAGATTGGTAACCAGACAAACTTGGCGACAATAAGCCTAGAAGCAAACCGATTGAATGGGACCATAGTTGAAAAACTCGCAAAAAACTCAACGAGTTGCAAAAAAATCGCAAGTTTTTCTGCTTCCCAAGTTTTTCAGCCATTTACCTGTCGTGAAAACTTGTCGAACAAATGCAAAAAAACTCAGCGAGTATGACAAAAAAACTCACCTGCTCAAAATAAAGTCTCCCATGGCTGCTAAAATGATGTGTTCCATGAAGGTTTGTGTGGCTTTGATGATCTTAATTTGAGTTTTATTGTTAATGCAAAATGATGTACACCATGAAGGTTTGTGTGGTTTTGGGGGTCTTAATTTGGGCTTGGTGGCGAGGGATCCACCCCTCGACCCCGCCCTATATCATGTGAGGGAGCGTGTAAGGGGTGCTCCCCCCAAACCCCCACGAGAGGCGCTGCCCCCAAACCCCCATGAAGGGCGCTACCCCTCAACCCCGTTGGGGGCATTATCCCCAGACCCCCACGAGGGGTGCTACCCCTTGACCCCGTTGGGGGCATTGCCCTCAAACTCCCATTGAATTCATTTGATTTTCTAGGTACTCTCCAAGTCCAAGTTTCCAAGTTTGCCTACAAGTCTTCGTCTATAATATCGTCTAGTTCTACATCTCCCCTAGTTTTCACTAGACATGGAAAGAGGAAGATGTAAATTTGTAAAATATATTAATATAGTATTTACTTTCAGTTTTATGAAAACAATCTGCTATTTTCATTTTGTTTCAGACTCAATTTCAGCGCATTCCACATGAGGATGCCATTTTATACCCAATTTGCTTTCAAATCAATCAAATACAACTAGACTCAGCTTGTTTCTTTTATGTACTCATTTATTGACTCATTGGATGCATCTTATCGTTGAATTTGCAAAAAAAATGCATTTTTAATGAAATTTAAGCAATTTTTTAAGTTGTCGAGTTTTTTGGGCGAGTTTTTCAACTATGAATGGGACCATTCCATCTGCACTCAGTAAACTTCCAAATCTGGAAAGATTATCTCTGAGCACAAACAATTTACTGGGAAGAATTCCTGAAAGTTTTGACCAATCAAAAAGGCTTGGATTGTTGTCACTCAGTGAGAACATGCTTTCGGGGAAAATTCTTAATAGTCTTGGCGAGCTTCCACAATTAAGAGACCTTATTCTTCATCACAATCAACTATCCTAGAAATACCCAATATTTGTATTTCAACCAGACTTTTCACTTTCACTGCCAAAAACCAAGTGAAGAAAAAAAAGCAAATAAATATTTTGGAAGGGAAGGATTTTGCTTTACAGTTGCCCAAATATAAGCAGATTTAAAGATAAGGAGGCCTCACAAAAACTGTAATGAAATGTTGGTTGGCAGAGCAAAGTTTTATCAAAGAGTCAAGGGAAACTTGGCAGAAGGTGTGTTTTTGGTGGGGACCCAGACAATGAAAACTAAAATCAATCATGATACAAATCGAGTCAACACCAAAAGGGGAAATGGGGACTGAAATATGAAATGAAATATTGAATAATGTCCTAAGACACTAGGAAAACTATATTTATATGCATAAAGCAATGGATTATGGTATGGATAATGGCATGTATGCACATGAAGTTATACGCAGAAACTCAATGTGCAGCCTTCGCAGGTATCTCAACATGATGAGGAGCACAAGGATGAGTAACGCCAGCGACCTCCCAGGGCTTTTAGGTTGCAAAAATATCTGCTGGCAGAGAAGGTGTGCAAGTGGTAATCAAAGGAGTGGTGCAAGGGAGATATAAACACCTCTGTTTTAGAGTGAAATAAAACACAACAATAAATGATTCCATGCATACAGATTCCAAAAAGACACTCATTGAAACCATGGCAAGTGACTTACCTCAAGATTCTACACAAACTTTGCCGTGCTCTTCACAACGCCGATGAGAAAAAATGGGTAGCGTTTGCAGGAAATTTTTTACGAAACCCTTCCAAAGCAGAAATTTCTTTAAAACGAGACAAACCAAAACCAGTCTCCCAACGGCTGCTGCTTCAACCTATTTATGACAAGTAAAAAGTAAATCTACAAGTATGGGGATTTTAGAGTTGCTCGATTCCTAAGCTTGAGACAAGATTTTTGCAGCCTTCTAAATAAAAAAATAGTGGTTGCTCAGGGAGAGATCTGATTTCATCAATGAAAACTGGAAACCAGAAACTGGCAAACTATTTCACAGTTTAACAGCAACCAGGAGTTGTTTGACAGCGATCAGGAGTTGTTTGATGGTGTGAGACAGGTTTCAGGCTGAAACCTCTCACTATATGTAGCCTATCGGCGAACAAGTAGACCCAAATAAAATATTTAATGTGGTTAAACATATCTCCCAAAGATGCACTACAAATAAATATTTACTCTGCAGAATTAAAATAACACTCTCTTGTGCAAGGTGTACAACACCTTATTCCTAACATGTTAATGTCTAATTACTCTTGATTAAATAGTGCTTGTCGAATCCCTACTAAGGCAAGTTCTGATCTAAAGGTCCTAGGTGAAATTTATGTTCTAAAAAATTACTTTGAAATCCAGCAGTGTGAGATCTCATTCTTGACTTTTACATTGACCCAACTGGTTTATATAACTCTTCACACCTCCAAACAATTGAAACTAGAGCACAAAGAATAAAATTCACTGTCATAGAAAGGACCTAATGTTACAACTTAAGCAGCAGGTCCAAGTTTTTGGGTAACAAAGAGCTAGTGCAACAAAACAGTAAAACAAATATGTAAGCACAAGTAATGTGTACTTGCAAGCAGGATAATGTTTCCCCAAAGAATAGCATCTTTCCATTTGCCAGCAAGCAGATACTGTCAAAGAGGCCAAATACTTCAGTGCTGCTATGATACATGGTAAATATGACAGTACGTCCCGTGCTGGCAAGTTTTTTCAGCATCACCATCATCAATAGAGCAGACACACTGCATGCCAAGCAGATAACATGAGATGAGAAAATGGCATATGAATCATACAAATGCTAAAGCCATACATGTTTTGTAATCACAGCTTACAAGATAGTTACTTCAATTATGATTATGAAAATCTAATGGCAATTATCCCATACAAGAAAACAGCATATTCAATGTTCCTCACATGGATAAATGACATTTTTACTTGATTCACAGATGTCATGGATAAGACGTAATACATGGCACTGGAATTTCTCCTTGCTAAAAATTGCATATTACTAACCAGTCAAGGTGATAAAGGGGTTCATCAATAAATACAAATTGTGGGCTTGTAATCAGCTCCCTGGCAATGCTGATGCGTCTCCTTTCACCATTTGATAAACCATTGCTGTGAAAGTTACTTCCTATGCGAGAATTTGAATATTCCTGCAATGACATAGCTAAGATAGCATCCTCAACCAAAGCAGCCTTTTGTGCACGAGAGATGAAACCTGGAAGTTGTAAAAGGGATGCATGGTACAGCATCTCTCGCACAGTAAGAGTGTCTATCAGTTCATCTTTTCTTCCAATATATCCCTATCGAGAAAATAAAACATCATGAACAAGAAATATATTAGCAGAAATCAACTGCATTTTTCTGTGAGAAATAAGGTATAAAACCTGTGAGTTAGAGGAATTAAAATTTGTAAACATTCAGAGCATGTAGTATATCATTAATTTTATTATCTGTAATGAACTTTTTTTCAAATAATCAATATGCTGTAGACCATGAATAGATGAGACATCATACAGTGACAACTCTGAAATTAGTCAGAGTACACATAATGAAAGGTAACAAACAGAGAATCACAAAATAGCATATGAGTGAAGATGCGAAGATCCCCTACTCTAGCAAAGAAACCAAAAAAGGTAATCTACCAGACATCTACCCCAAAGATAATGTGACACATTAGGCACAATGGAAAAAAAAATAGCTGAGTAAATATTCAGAGAATCACAAAATTGAAAATAGCATATGAGTGAAGATACAAAGATCCCCTACTCTAGCAAAGAGACCAAAACAGGTAATCTACCAGACTTCTACCCCAAAGATAATGCGACACATTAGGCATTCTAATATCAATGGAAAAAAAATAGCTGAGTAAATATTCAAAGACAGTAATTATTGCTTAACATTATGTTGTGTCTTGATGTCTGTAAGGAAACACAGGTGGCTTGAGATCTTTATAGGGCATAAATTTTCTCTAGCTAAAATAAGGGGTAAGAATAATGTTTTTTCTCAAACAGAGGTGATATTTGTTTGGCTACTGTATGGTCAAAAATGTTATACTTCTCAATCTTCAACTTACATTTCTGCACTTATTTTAGTGTTCATTTCTTAGACATGTTTAGGTCACATTTAGCTTGTTTCCTCAACCTGAAACCCATCTCTAGTGAGTTATGAACAAGTGAACCATCATCATTTTCTATCAGCAACCCACTCCTATAAACTGGTATGGTGCTGGTGTCCAAATTCAAATTTTAAAATCTCACTCCCCAAACATCCAAAACAATAATTGTTGCCCCAGTAAATTTTCCAACATGTACTTGACCTAAACCACTCTATATATGTACTTGGTGACCTTAATTTCCTATCTCTTGTTCACTCTTACTTGCACTCTTCCAAAAAACTCTCCTTAAGATGTTGATACTAGGTTTCTAGATCTCCAACATCTCCCTACATTCCTCCATGCTGAAAACCTGCACATCCCCCGTAATTGAAGCCCCTCCTTAATCTCCATCTTTTCAATTCCATCCTAGATCCCATAGCCTCTCTAATTTCCCTCCTTGCCATAATTTCTCCATCACTAGGATTTTCTCCCCCATCTCCCACAAAAATCTTCCATTGTTGTAGAGATTCTGTTGCACAAGAACACACCACTTTATCACTAGCCATCCCTCTAGGAATATTTGGTAGTTGTAAGACCTTGCAGACATCATAAACAGCACACATAGGGATACAAACATTCCCAATCTTTCATGTGCTACTATAGGGGACTAACTGAGGCGATTTCCCCATAGCACCAACCAAATTTTTCTTCAACTCATAGTTCTGCCATCCTTTTCTCAGTACTAATGATTGACCTTAGAGATTTGCACTAATAGAAGGGTTTGCAAAAAATAGGCAAGCAATTCCAGAAAAATGTAGAACAATCAGAGCAAAGCACACACATGCCTGAGAAGAGCATTAGTACCCCTAGGTAGGACAGGAGCCTCTCCACCTTCCACTACATCTACTACTCCTCCTTTTCAATTTCATCATCCTCCTAACTAATTAAGGTACCCTTTGTGACTCATAATTTGCTTCCTAAAATTCAATTTAATTGAAAATAAACAACTTCTTGAGTTTTGTCAAACTATTGCTTATTTTCCATAGCACCAATAAGAGTTGCATTGGGTGAAGAGCCCAAGTCATTCAAAAGAATATCAATCAGTGATATGAACTCTCTAATGCAACAAGCTAGCAACCCAAATTTAAGATTCTTTGCATTAGAAATTAGAATGTATTCAACCACCACAGGCTAAGGGATAATCATGAAGTATTAACAGGCACATGCTCAAGGGAATATTCACATTTCCCACCACATAATATAACCTACTATCAATAAAAATTCATTGGTTTATAAATGAACTATGACAATATTTTTATTCCTCAAGTTTACCTCTAAATTGGAGATTAAATTTTCTACCATATTATATCGTAGTGATTTAATCTGATTGAAGTAATCCTTAAGCTTAATGAACTCCTCAATAAGGATAATAAGATTCCATTTTTTTAATTCTCTTAGTTATTGCTTCAAAGATGATTTTGGATCCCCCTTGACTTTCAAATATTGAAATTATTTTCTGTAACTAATTATAGTCCTTAGGTAAGGGCATCGATTACTGCTACATTATTTGTGGCAGAGTTCATGGCTAAGGCATAGAAGGCAGTTGCTTCACCTTCTTCATTTCTAACTCTCCCACCACTCCATCCTAGGCAACAGTTCTTTTTGCTGGTCCATAAAACTTTAGTTTCATATAGCCTCATTCCTTACAGCTTATATACTCAGGCCAACTCTATTGCAGTCTGTCTCTGCCCCATGGGATATGCTTATGTTCCTCTCCAACCTTACTGTAAGAGATATTTGATCAATTTCAGTCTTTTTTCTTGCTTTTCCGAAAATGGGTTCTTTGAGCTTGAAGATAGTTATAGACTTTTTGTTCTGTCCAATAGATAAGCAAATCGAGCTGAAGGGAACAGTGGACTTGCTCCATCTGTCAGTAAAATGCGTAGATTAGCAGCAGGTATTTGAAGTTTTCCTCATGTTTGAAAGACAAACTTTAAATGCCCAGATAAACTCTTTCCTAAGTTTTCTTGTGTTTGTAAAGATGTTAGCTTTCAGCCATCCTTCTTTGGTCCAGATCTTCCTTATAATGGGAAGGTTCTATTGATTAGAGCTCATCATGATGGTCCTTTAAGTTGAAGCTGTCCGCTCTTGCTGCCCTCCACCTTAACACATCACTGCCTTTCTTGGCTGCAATTTTGAAATTATTCAAGAGCTAAGTGCCAAAGTAAAGTCTATTCTCTCTCTTTGATTTTCTGATTTTCTTTATTTGAAGAAACCTTATCATGCTAGGAGTATTTTAGCCTAGAGAACAAAGCCATCTAAAGATGGTTCTTAAGCTTATGGAGACCATAAAAGAACTTACTATTAAGATATAAGGTGTAGAATCTAATACACGTAGGGCCACACTATTATGATGTATGTGAGGCTATGGAGTAGCCCACTTTTGGCACATATGACCCTCAATTAATCATATAGGTCCAATGGCTAGCTTGTGGATTAACTTATATAGGTAGGTCAAATGTGTAACTTGACAGTCAAGGATTTTCTCTGCCCCACAATTACTAGATGAGAAATATAAGAGGCTCACATAGCATAAAGGAATCATGGATTATGGATCACCTCTATTGAGCAGTAAAGATAAGAGTTGCGTAGCAGGTTTGGCTCTCACAATAGGACATCTTTTAGGATATTCCCTTAAGAAACATTATATGGTGTAACCCTAACTCAATAATATTTCTATTATGATAATGTCAATATTCCGATATTGCACATAATACATATGGATTTGCATTATTGGCACCTCACAAATAGCTCAACAATGGGAAGTTTTACAAATGAGGGAATCAATTGTAAAACAACTAGCACTAACCCAATCAGATTGAGGGTGAAAAGAGATGAGGAACATACAGTAGAAAACAATTACAAAGTTGATATGCCAAAATAGAATACCTCTTCACTTGCACATGATTAAAAGAGTAGAATCCAATAGTCAACAAAACATAGATTAAGTACAGTTACATGATATAAAAGACAACCACATTTGTAAACTACAGCATGAAAAGATAGAAAGAATCACAACCATTGCATTCATTTAAATGAAAATCTTGCACTGTTACATACTCCAAAAGACCACCAGTAATCTGGACACATGGATTAAAGCTACCCTAGAGCTTACAAATGAAAAGTATAAAAACTATGCTCCACGGGGATGCGTCCCCTACCTTTTTTGGCTCCTCCCCGTACCGGGGACAAAACGGGGATGCGGGGACGGCTAGGAAACATCCCCTAGCCGTCCCTTTTTTCACACAAAATTTCCGAGGGGACGTTTTTTGCAGATTCAAGGGACTTAGGGGACGGCTAGCAGTACCCAGTACTTCCAAGACATCCCCTAACCATCCCAGGGACTACTACCGTCCCCTGTGGCCTAGCAACATCTTACCTATGCTCCACGGGGACGCGTCCCCTGCCTTTTTTGGCTCGTCCCCGTACCGGAGACGAAACTGGGATGCGGGAACGGCCAAGAAACGTCCCCTAGTCATCCCTTTTTTCATACAAAATTTTTGAAACTTCCAAGGGACGTTTTTTGTAGATTCAAGGGACTTAGGGGACGGCTAGCAGTACCCGGTACTTCCAGGACGTCCCCTAACTATCTCGGGGACTGCTAGCCGTCCCCTGTGGCCCAGCAACATCTTACTTTATATTTTTTTGTAAAAAAACTGTGTTACACGGGCACACATCCCTTGCCCCAAAACCCCTTGTACCTGTCCCCATCTGTCCCGGGGACAGAGGAACACAAAGGGGACAGTCCCCGGCCATCCCCAATTAAGGAAAATTTTTGGGAAACGGCAGGAAACGTTTCTTGTTCGTTGGGAACGGTCCCCCGTCCCCGGAACGGCTAGGGGACGTTGGAAACGTCCCCCGTCATTCCGAGGACGGCTAACCATCCCCCGTGGACATAAAGCCTCCCAACGTAAAAAACACAGGAAAAATTGTTTTTTTTAATATTTTTCTCTGATGCGTGCGGGGCCCACCACCTTTTGCAAGCTATAGTTTTATAAAAAATGTAAATGAAACTTTATTAAGTTTCATTATTCATACCATCGACTGCAAGCGACGGACGGCTCTCTCAGGCGCACGAAAGTATTTCTCAAGCTCAAGTGAAAGTTCCAAATGCCCAAATTTTTCCCCAAATCGATTTCTTTTCACACGTTTCTGCATTTTGAAGAGACGTTTTTGCATTTGGAAGAGGCGTTTTGCAGATTCGAATGCATTGAAGTTCCGATTTCTTCAAATTTCTCACGCCTAGGGTTGAGTTCGCGGCTAGGGTATTTTTGCTCGTGTTTTTCCTTGAGTCAACCTACATTTGCTTTGTGTTTGGGACGCCTGGGAGCTGCACTTTCTCAGTTCCACTTCCTACCACTTCCAAGTTTGAGATTAGATTTATTATTTTTTATTTTTTTCTATACAGTATACACAGAGCTGCATTATTTTTTTAATTTTTTATTTCATTTTGGGTTTTCAATGTTATTGTTCAATGTTCATTGATTTGGCATCATTTTTACAAACTTTCAGATTTTCAACCAACATACAAGCTTTCATAAAAAAAAACTTTTTAGCCATACAAATTTCAAAATGAGCAACAACAGTAGTGGCAATGATAGTCATGAGGGTGAGGGTAGTGACATTGAATATGATGTTCAAAGAATATCAATAGACCTTTCTTCTACCTCTGAAAATCAAACCCATGCTTCTTCAGACCATTTTGCATGCCCTATACCCACTCTTCAAAGATTTGCAAAAGGCCATTTCAACCGCAACAAACCATTGCGTCAGTTTGCCATAGATGTGACTGTCAACAAGAAGAAAAATTCAGGGGGCAGCAGGAAATGGCTTTGTCATGTTTATGAATCTAATTACCATGGGAGCTATACTAGGATTAGAGGCCATCTAGTGGGTGACACTGGAAAGGGTGTTAGAATTTGTGAGAAAATAACATTGGAGCAGCAGCTTCAATTTGCAAAGTTGCCTGGACTAAGTGATGACCAAATCATTACCATTCAAAATAAAAAACGACCATTAGATGATTTGCAAGCCTCTTCCAATTTATCAATTATAGAGAGTTGTGATAGAGGGATGAAGAAAGCAAGCGAGAGAACTTCAAACATGGGGTTAATGAATGTGCAAAAACGTGAGCAAGTTGATGATGCAATGGCCAAATTCTTTTATGCACATGCTCTTCCTTTTCATTTGGCAAGGTCGCCTTATTTCAAAACTATGGTGAAAGAAATATTGACAGTTGGACCCTCTTATGCCCCCCTTGGAGAACATAGATTGCGTACCTCCTTCCTTGACAAACAATATTCAAAAGCTACCTTGTTGATGGAGGAGATGAGGCAAACATGGCTTAGGACTGGTTGTTCCATCGTCATGGATGGGTGGACTAATATTCGACATAGGCCACTCATTAATGTTATTGTTACATGCCCTGCTGGTTCATACTTTCTTCGAGCTATTGATTGTTTTGGGAAGCGTAAGGATGCTGATTTTCAATTTGGCATTTTGAGGGAGGCCATAGAGGAGGTTGGGCCTTCTAATGTTGTACAGATTCAGCTCGTGTTTGTAAGCTAGCTGGTTTGATGATTGAGAGTGCTTACAAACATATTTTCTGGACTCCATGTTGTGTACATGCTTTGAATAATGCTTTGAAAGACATTGGAAAAATAGATTGGGTGAGGGCAGCAGTTGCAGAGGCTAGAAACATACAAATGTTTGTATGTAACTATCACACTTCACACGCACTATTCCGATCTTATTCAAAGAAAGAATTCCTCAAACTAGTTGAGACTAGATATGCTAGCTACTATATTTTGCTGGAGAGGATGTTGGAGGTTCAAGATGCTCTACAAGCCATGGTTGTTTGTGTAGATTGGAAAAGGTGGACTCTATCGAAGACAAATGAAAGCAAGGAAGTGAGAGATAGAGTAATTAATGAAACTTGGTGGGCCACTATCAAGTAAGAAATCTGAAAATTTAAATTGTTTTTGAATTTGTTACACTTTGTTTTACTTTGTAGTTTGTATTTTTAAAGTTCTAATATTTGATTTGTTGCTTGTAGGTATATTTGCTCTTTCATATCACCAGTTGTGAGGGTAATTCAGTATGCAGATACATACTCTCCTAGCTTGGGAGAGATATATGAGACTTTTGATAGCATGCTTGACCAAATGAAGCAAGCTATTCGTCAAAAGGAACCTGAGTTGAGTTTTTATGAGGACCATATTAGGCCTATTGTGAAAAAGAGGTGGAACACAATGAATACCCCTCTTCATATGCTTGCCTATGCTCTTAATCCAAAGTGGTATGTACCTAGACCTGGCCGAATGCTTCCTTCTGAGGATGACAAGGTGATAGAGGGGCTTACAGCAGCCCTTCGTAAAATGTATACCAATGAGCTGGCAACCATTATTAGAGAGCAGTGGCTTATGTTTACTAATCTTCAGGGTCCTACATTCAACAAACCAGAGGCTAGGATAGATAGGGCCACCATTGCACAAAACAACCCCATTGGATGGTGAAAATTTCATGGGAAGGACACACCGTATTTGAAACAACTTGCCATTCGTTTGCTCTCATAGATTGCTAGTTCCTCTGCTACAAAGAGGAATTGGTCCACCTATGGCTTCATCCACTCCATTAAGAGGAACAGGCTTACTTCAAAATGAGCTGAGAAATTAGTTGCAGTTCATAGTGCCTTGAGATTTCAAGACCGACAACCTATTGAGTATCGACAGACTCCAACAGCACGATGGGATGTTGATCCTGAGGATGTTAGGCAAATTGATGAGGATGAGGTGCAACCAGGATCGGTCGAGCTACCATTGGATGATCCACTCTTTCCAGAGAATGATAGCGACTCAGATAGTTTTGAGCCTTTTGATATTCATAGCCCGAATGAGGCTTAATTTCATAGACTGTTGGACAATGTATTTAGTATTTTGATTTTCATGTTTGAACTTTGAGACTTTTTGATGCATGTTTGAAACATTTGGCTATGATAAAGTTTATATTATAATGCTTTAATGACATTTATTATGTTGTTATACTACTACTCTCGTGATTTATTTATATATTGATATTATTGTTATCAATTATTAATTTATTGACATATCTCTCTCTTTCCCTCTCTCTGTCTATAATTTATTTATATATATTTTGTATGTCGCCATCCCCTACCGTCCCCTAAAAATGCCCCCCCTAGGAAACGTCTCGAAAACACGTCCCTGTCCCCGTCCCCGTCCCCGAAAGGCCGTGGAACATAGTAAAAAAACACATTTTTAAATTAAAAAAAAGGGGATGGATGGGCCCACAAGAACCCCCCACCCCTTTAAACAAAACCCAAACCTACTTGACTTATCAAAACAACTAAAAGAAAAAAAACATTTTCATTTTGACATTTGCAAACTTGAGGTGAAGAGCAGCAAGTGAAAGAAGAGAGAACAACAGTTGAAAGGGGAGACTAGGGCATTAAATCTACTTCATTAGAGGTAAATTCTTCATTTTACATTTGTTTTTTGATTTTTCAATTTGTTTTCAATTTTTTCAAGTTTTTTTCGATTTTTTTTTATCACGTGGGAAGGGCATTGTGAGTTTATTTTTTCCTTTATTTGAACTTGCAGCTCTCTTTTCAATTCTTAACCAAAAAAAATCATGAGCAGTAGTGAGATTACAAGTAATGATAGTGAGGAGGTTGAGGTTCAAATGCATGAAAGAAGTAGACATAGAAGTAGAACTCAGAGAAGTATGGCAGCTATTGGGGGTTCTTCAAGCAGCGGGAGTGGAGTAGGGCCAACAACTTCAAACCCATTTGAATGTCCTTCTAAAGTCCTAAAAACCTATGCAAAATGCACATTTAACTTGGAGTCATATATTTTCTATTTTTTTGTCATTTTATACTTGAAACTTGGAACCTTTGCGTATTTTTTAATAATTCTTATATATGTATGTACATTCACAATGAAAGCATTTGAATTTCTTTAATTTATTTGTCAATTCTCATGTGAAATCTCAATTCAAGTCTAATGATATGTATTAAGCTTATATAATGTCTAGAATGAATGCTTTATCAATATTATGCTATGAACATTTGAAATTTCTCTATATTTTTAAAAAATTCCCTATTTTTTTATCAACCGTCCCCTGTCGTCCCCTAAAAAATGACCCAAAAGTACCCCCATACCGAAAACTCGGCCCGCCGTACCCGGCACTCCCCGTCCCTGAAACCCCGTGGAGCATAGTATAAAAATAATGATGAGAAATTAAAAATTTCTTATATCAATTGTTAGGAAATTCAATCTCTATCCAAATATGACTTCAACGGAGGAGATACAAGGTTTGGATTACAGCAACATGAAAATCTGAAACTTATATACAAATCTGAAAATTAAGTTGCCTTAATATGGAAATACCATAATTAGATCCATCTTCTTTATGATGCCAAAAAACAACCAACATAACATGCTTATAAACACTACTTTATGTGAACTTATAACAGCAATATATAAAGAATAACATCACCATAAGATAGCAGCAATGAGGCACAAATCAGCAACACAAGAACATCACATAACATAGGATTTACGTGGAGAAACCCTTGTGGGAAAAAACTCCACCAAGAAGAGAGGCCAAGTATGCATTCCTTCAAATAAATGAGATTGCAATACATTCACTTACATTCTCCTCTTTTGCCTCCATCATGGCAAAACCTATGCACTTGTGAACAATCTCCTTATGCCTCAACCTATCCTTGTTCCTACAATGAAACTCTACATTCAACTGTTGCTCATATTTTCTACATCCAAAGAGCTGATTTTATAGATGTGTGAAGGCATCTTAAGCCCCAAACAAGGCTCCCAAAGATGACACTTCATTCCAAACATCCCCAACCCTTAGAATACCTTCTCAGAATGCGAAAGGACACTGATTTTGGCTCCAATACTTTCCCTCCAACTTGGGCGCCCAAACATGGAAGATAAACATTACATTATATACAATACATGATGGAATACCAAGAGACACTTGTTACCTCTTTCCAAGCTCCCACTTGGAAAATACCTGCAGTGTCATGCCCCGATCATAAAAGAACAATAAAATAAAATATATGATCGCCATCTCAAAAGGAGAAAGTCTGGTCAGTGATTTCGATTAGGAAAATAATATTAATTGTTTCTAAACAAATTTAAATAAGCAACTCCTGGGCAGCAGCAATTCCTCCAAGAGACGCATACCTTATCAAATAAGATCAAGGGGCATCGATTAGTTAAGAAAAGGCAGCAATCAACCTGAAGAGAGACATGCCCCTTAACCAAGAAAGGATACGATGGCAAAAGACATGTCTTTTCCCCCATCGTGGGATATAAATAGAGACATATTTCAAAGAAGAGGATCAGTGAATGATTCAGAAATAAATCTGCACTCAGAAAAGCAGCAACTGTAAATACAATCAGTTATTGGTATGCACTTGAATATATATGCATCTAATATATATATATTAGTTGATAGGCATGCAATTATATGTATAGTTACTTTCATAATGATTGATTTGCAATTAGGGAGATATGTTATGTCTAGATGGGTAAATAAGGGAAAATAATGAATTTGTTTATATTATTATAACTTACATCTTTTCCTTTAGGCAACCATTTGTAAGGATGGCAAGGAGACATATTAAAGGGCTATATGGGAATTGTCTTGGTTGGATGTTCCTCTTCTGGCGCCCTATCATGCATTCTCACCCATCCCTACCATGATTGGTTACTGGAAAGGATTCTATAGATTAGATTCAAGTTTAAGTTGTCATTCATTATTTTAATAAATGTTAGTAGTTCATTCATTCTTAAGTTTCAATATCTATTATATAAATTGCCTTGAAATATTATTTGTTAAACAGTTTTATGTTGTGTAATGGTCTCTTAAGGCAAATCCAGGCATACTCCAAGTAAGGGACATTACAAACAATCACTCATTTATCCTTTTCCTTATCTTTTATTATCCCATTTTAGGTGCACACATGTAGGGAAAAAACAATATTAACTATTGTAGAGAAGGGGGATTCACTGCTCACGAGTCTCTTTATTCTCAAGAGAGTCCCACGGAATGAACTACCCTAAACTACCTCAAATTGAAAAGGCGAGAGTTCCAAAATTAAAATGAGCAGATCACAGAGGTTTTCTAGACAAGCTGACGGGCTCTTGCCCAAAGGACGGCAACGCGGAACAAGGACTACAGCGCGGCGCGCTGGAGTCCCAGAGGCGCGTTAGCATCTCATACGGACCAAAAACCGAGAATATCACAGAAAACAACAGAGCGACTACTAACAATCTGACTACTAAGAACTTCCAGAATACGGGAAAATAACAGAAAGTAATAGAATTGAAATAAACTAAACTAAACTAAATGTAAATGATAAAACTAAGGAAGAGAAAGTGCTCACAGTAGACCAAGTGATGAAGCTTGCAACAAGTAGATATCTCCAACACCTACAAACATAAGACCAAGGAAAAAATGTTGGGGCTGTTTAGGGATTTGCCTCAATCAAACCCCCGTTTCGGTGTTCCCACCTCCATGGAAAGCCAGATAGATAGAGAGAAGTAATAAGCTGAAATGAAATGAATGCAAGAGTGATAATAGCAAACCCCGCTCAAGGAGGAGAATCTGTATCACAAAATAGAGATGCAATAGATAGGAGATGTGAGAAATCCCAAGATGGTCAAAGATGTAAGATAAGAGAGATATCACCTTCAAGGCTTAAGGAAGCCAAAGAGAGAAAGATAGAGCCAAGAGAGCAATGTAGAGCATTGTTAGCACTTGAGAGCTTGATGCTGTTGTAGCAAGCAAGAGAGTTGTGCAAGCTTGAGAGAGCAAGAGAAAAGAGAGTGTCTCCAAGAAAGAAAGACCAAGAAGAAGCACCAATGGATTGAAAAGATAGCTTTTAAAGAGAGAATAGGAGGGAAAAGAAGCTTCCTGAGCCGTTACAAAGTGTCTCGGGCCGTTACCACCAACAAAAGGCGCTGACAAGTGGCAAAGCACTCAAAAACAGTTGTTTGAACGTCGAAATGACACAGGACGCTAGCGCGGCACGCTAGTGTCCAAACACATCACGCTACAAAACAACGAGAACGGGAAAAGCACAAAGCTTGATGCAAAGCTAACGCGCGAAGGTAATTGCCAAAAAGGGGTCTTGAGCATCCTAAGAGGGGAAAAAGGTCGATGCAAGGGCTAAAATGAGCCTACATAAATGCTAAGAGAGTGGACAATAAAGCGGATGCAAGAATGTATGTAAAATTGCAAGGGGTGCAATTTTACGACATTACATTTTACCCCCACTTTAGCGGCCATATGAATCTTCACTAATATGCACACTGAAGGAGATCTACTAAACATAAATAACATCATGATGCCAAAAGGATACTGTAGAGGAAGCAAATAGCTCTTTGAACCAAGGAAGTGTGCCCCCAAGCTGAAGACCTACAAAACAAACACATTAGACAAGAAAGACTTGCACAAGACAACAATGTTCAAACATAAAAAGCCATTACATCACGGGGTTAGAACATATACATGAATAACACACACAAAGGCACATAAAAAACTAAAGGATTTGAGTCAGCAAAGTGAAAGAGACCTCGATGTAGAAGGTTGCCTCAGTACTATGCATCATCCCAAAATTAAGAAATAACACATAGAAGAATTCTTAAACGGAGAGAAGAATGTAAGGATCGATTGCTTCAAAAGAAGAATGCACCCAAAAGTCAGGGAAGCAACCAATGTCAAAGAAAGAAAAAGGTATATACTCAAGATGAAGAAGATGCAAGTCTTTGATCCGGTATACACAATTGAGAAGAGAAGAGAGAGATGGCTCCACAGGTACTCTGTCCTACGGAGATTTGAACAAATGCACCGCAGGCCCTCAGACCTACAAAAGGTGAACAAAGGTTCTACAGGTCCTCAGACCTACGGAAGGTGAACAAAATCTCGCAGGCCCTCGAACCTACAGAAGGTGAATAAAAGCTCTGCAGGTACTCAGTCCTACAAAGTCGAACAAAGAGATCCTGCAGGATGAAAGCGCTTTACAGGTCCTCAGACTTGCAAAGGAGGCGCCCCAGGTGCTTGGTCCCGAGGGAAGCCCAATGTGAAAGGCTCCATAGAGTTTGATTGGTCCTTACAGGTGCTCAATCCTACAAGGAAAGCTTGATGCAAAAAAGCTCTACAGGTTCTCGGTCCTGCAAAGCAAGACTAATCAGAAAATCCTATGGCTGCTACAAGTTGCGTTGCAGGACAGTCACAAAAAAGATAGGTCTAGTCAAGCTGCCCCCAAGCTAGACACCAAGATATAAGACAGGTCTAGTCAGGCTGCCCCCAAGCTAGACGCCATAGAATTCATTTAAAGGAGAAGCTTTCAAATGGGGTTCCTTCGGCAGGCAACCCTTTAAGACACAAATGGGCCCATTCAAAGGAAAGCTCCAATTGAAAGATAGAGAGAAGAGAGGGGGTTCTTAAGAAGGACGCACATCTCCAGAACAAATTGTCACTACCCCAATGTGTAGGGGAGGAGAACAATGTAAGATACTATTGAAGGGAGGTGTGAGAACCTCATGAGAAAATGCTTAGAAGAGACAAGATAGAGGCGAACCTCGATATCACTTGTTATGCGAAGAAAAGGCAAGTGCATCAACAAACGGAAAAGTGATGGCACCAGAATGATGAAGTTGTATTTTATCCCTCCAGGCCTTACATTCACTAGTGGAATGGCCAGGCACTCAATGGTATGCACAGAAAGAATGTTTTGCTTTATCATGTTTATGAAATTTCTTATGTGTAGGAGGAGGAAGAATAATCAAGTGGGCTTTTAGAAGCCTCAACAAAATGTGCTCTTGCTCAGATAAAGAATGAGGGACAGGAAGCAACCCTTTCTCTTGTAGAGAAAAGCTTGAGTGCTCACAAGAAGATATGAAGATAGCAAATAACAGCGGATGCATCAATCCGCGACAACGAGGTTGAATGGAAATCATGTCAGTATTCAACTGTGGTTTCCATTTAGATTGTTCATTCAAGCAACCCAACCCCAAATTACGCTTACGAGGTGCACATTCTATAGGGACCTAAATGCATTGTTCATTACCCCCACAACGTTTACACTCATAACCATATTTAGAGACAAGCTTAAAGCCAAGGCCATAACGCATTTGCAAATCTTGAGGAGGATCTTCATAGAGAGCATTATTCCAGCAATGGGGATTGTACTCCTCTACGGGATCACCATCAGCCTTCTTGATAGGACTACCAGCATTAGCCTCTTTAACAAAAGCGTGATCGTCTTCCTCAAAAGGGGGTTGGATCAACATTAAGAACATTACAATTTGTGCACATTATCCCGCAATGCAGAAGAATAATCATCTTCCATAGCGGGTTTGGATGATGTTATCGGAAGGACCAAGTGTATCAGGTCAAGTTTATATTCTCCAATGAAGGATTCTGTAAAGTCTAGAGAACCCAATCATCACCAAGACATGCATTCTTTTGAGAAGTAGAAAGAACAGACTTAGGATTTCTTGCTTCAGAAGGATCTTCTTCAAGGACATCTACCTCAAGAGTATCCTTTGCAAGTATTGTTGGGGTTGACATCAACACATTGGAAAACACTGAAGGGATAAGAGTACGCACAACCAAAGCCTGACCGACAGCTATCATCTCACATAAGTGTATAGCATCAAGGTCAGCCCTAACTGTGACTACTTGACTATTATGAATGAACTTTATGGATTTATGCAAGGTAGATGGGACTACACTAATAGTGTGAATCCACGGTCTACCAAGAAGAAGGTTATATGGTAACTTCTTTGACATAACATATACCAGAGTGGGTACAATAACGGGTTCAAGCTGCAAAGGTAATACTATTGTACCTAGAGCTTGTCGCCCAACATTATCGAACCCATAAATGACAACAAAAGAAGCTGCAAGTGAAGCTGAATCAATTTAAATTTTAGGCAATAGATCAATGCTACATACATTGAGCGTCGAACCGGCATCAATGAGAGTACGTCTAATGCCAATTTTATTAATGTTGACTATAATCATTAGAGGGTCCGCTTGCTTTTGTACTTCCGGAGGCGAGAGTTCCTACGAATAGAATGTAATATTCGGCGAATTCGCACGAATATGAGCTATCAATGCATTAACATCCGTCGGCCTAGCAGAAGAAAGCAAGAGGATCTTTTGCAAGGCTTCCTGAAGCATACCTTGATAAACCAGAGCAGACTGAAACAAGTCCCATAGTGAGATCTTGGCCGAAGTAACACGGAGTCGCTTGACAAGATCGTAATCACCAAGTGCTTTAGTTGTAGGTTTAGGTTTTGAAGGAAGACTTGGTTGAGAAGGTGGTAAAGAAGCACGTTGATTGACATTTTGTTTATTCTTTCTAGTATTATAAGTATGGATTGTCACTCTATAAGAGGGAGCCTTAGAAAGATCAAGAGAATCGCTATCAAAAGGAATACCATTAATAGAACAAATCCTTTTAGGACGACTAGCTGGAGTCAGATAAATAACAGGTCTCTTAGGCCTTTGAGGGGCGGTAGAGACATAAATTATATTCACGGATTCCTTACAGCTTATAGAGGAATCATTTGAAGAAATATGTTCAACATCTATCCCTGGAGAATCCGATGTGAGAGGAACTTCATCATTCACTAATGCATCATCTCTAGAAGAGAGTGCATCGGAACAAAGATGAGATTTACCATTCATGAATGCAATGTCTCTAGAAGACAGTGCATTAGAATGGATAGAAGGTAGAGTAACATTAAGAAAGGTATCAATGATTTCATCCTCTTGCACCAAAATATCCTTAGAAGGAATTTCAAGAGAGGGATCAACAAAGAATAATAAGAAAGGAGAGAACTCACTTTCACATTCTTGTAGGAGAACTTCTTGAAGCTTCTTAACAAAGCTAGAAAGAGATGGAAGGAAGAAAGATATAAAGTATATTTTGAGATAGAGATATAGACAAGTCGGCCGAAGGCTAGCGTATCACCCTGACAATACGAAATGGGGTTCGGGGCATCGCCCCGAATAAAATTTTGGGAAAGGTGTTTTCACATCGGGTTCACCAAAATGTAGAGAAGGGGGATTCGCTGCTCACGAGTCTCTATATTCACAAGAAAGTCCCAAGGAACGAACTGCCCTAAACTACCTCAGATTGAAAAGGCGAGAGTTCAAAATCAGAATGAGCAAGTCACAGAGGTTTTCTAGACAAGTTGATGGGCTCTCGACCAAAGGACAACTACATGGAACAAGGACGATAGCACAGCATGTTGGAGTCCGAAAGGCGCACTAGCGTCTCGTACGGACCAAAAAACCGAGAATATCACAAAAACAACAGAGCAACTACTAACAATCTGACTACTAAGAACTTCCAGAATATGGGAAAATAACAGAAAGTAATAGAACTGAAATAAAGTAAACTAAATGTAAATGATAAAACTAAGGAAGAGAAAGTGCTCACAGTAGACCAAGTGATGAAGCCTCCAGCAAGTAGATATCTCCAACACCTACACACATAAGACTAAGGGAAAAATGTTGGGGTTGTTTCGGGGTTTGCCTCAGTCAAACCCCCTTTTTGGTGTTCCACCTCCACGGACAACCAGATAGATAGAGAGAAGTAATAAGCTGAAATGAAATGAATGCAAGAGTGATAAAAGCAAACCCCGCTCAAGGAGGAGAACCCGTATCACAAAATAGAGATGCAATAGATAGGGGATGTGAGAAATCCCAAGATGCTCAAAGATGCAAGATAAGAGAGATATCACCTGCAAGGCTTAAGGAAGCCAAAGAGAGAGAGATAAAGTTGTGAGAGCCAAGAGAGCAATGTAGAGCATTGTTAGAACTTGAGAGCATGATGCTGTTGTAGCAAGCAAGAGAGTTGTGCAAGCTTGAGAGAGCAAGAGAAAAGAGAGTGTCCCCAAGAGAGAAAGACCAAGAAGAAGCACCAACAGATTGAAAAGGTAGCTTTTAAAGAGAGAATACGAGGGAAAAGAAGCTTCCCGAGCTGTTACAAAGCGTCCCAGGCCGTTACCACCGACAAAAGGAGCTGACAAGTGGCAAGGCACTCAAAAACGGTCATTTAAACGTCGAAATGTCACAGGACGCTAGCGCGGCGTGCGGACATCCACGCAACGCGCTAGTGTCTAGACACATCATGCTACAAAACGACGAGAACGGGAAAAGCATAAAGCTTGACGCAAAGCTGACGCGCGAAGGTAGCTGCCAAAAAGGGGCCTTGAGCATCCTGAGAGGAAAAAAAGGCTGATGCAAGGGCTAAAATGAGCCTACACAAATGCTAAGGAAGTGGACACTAAAACGGATGCAAGAATGTATGTGAAATTGCAAAGGGTGCAATTCTACGACATTACAAATATTTATGTCCACGAGTCACCTTTACCGTTGCTAGTGGACCCATCACCCCTTCTGAATATATTACAAACAATGGTGAGAATTAATATTACAAACTATTTTCCCAACACACCCTAAGTGCCTAGAGACACTTTCCAAAGATGTTGGAACCATGACATAGGATTTACAAGGTGGATGGCACCTTAATCCTAACAAATAATTCCCACACAAGCATTCAGCAAGCACAGGTCTACAAAAGATCCATCCTCTTGTGTTTCAAAAAGTTTATTATATTTATAAAAGAGAAGAAGAATGGGAAAATATAATATAAGATAACGGATCCACCAACTTGATTTGCAAAATCCCACCAAAATTAAATTGAAGATAATGCTTGCCAAGACAACCCCATCTCTACATGTTTGCCACCACTACTAACAGCCCAAAAGTGGAGTAAAAACTGCCTAAAACTGCTCTCCTTTAAATGAAACTGCCATTTGCTGCAAGTTTGCTTCCTCTATTTTCAACACAAAATTCCTAAATCCATTTACTTCCCACAGGCTCTGTTTCCTTTTGCTTTATTAAGGTGAAACCTTATTTATTAACCACAGGCTTAATCCTTTCTATACTATGAAGAGCCCAACTGGCTCCAACTCAACCACTGATATTTACTGACTTGTTTTTGTGTTTTGAAGGTTTTTGAAGAATTTTAGACAAGTAGAGAGGTACGCCAAGCATAAAATGGTGCCAGAATTCAATTTAAAGCAAAAATTAAGAAACTGCCATCATATTAAGAAGTATTCAACTGCTACAGATAGATTCTAAACAATAAACATACCCAGAAACCTCCAGTTTAATTAAATAAAACAGATTTGTACATGGCAGGCAAGAAATGTTGAAACTGAGAAATCGTAACGCCTATGCTCTGGATCTGCTTTCTCCCTCACAAAAACTGGAGAAACGCTGCTGAGAAGGATGGACGTCCATGATGGAGTCAAGAAATGGCTCAGAAGGAAGGCATTTTTGCCTTCTCCTTCACACGCCTCTCTCAAATGAACACGCCTCCCAATGCAAAGTATGGCCTCTGAATGGTGTTGAAGATTCTTTATTGAAAGCAAGAAAATGGATGAAGATGGCATCCCAGATGAAAAAGCCCTCTACCTTATTATAAACTGAAATCTACTAAACATAATAACTCTGATGTAAGCACAGATGAACTCCTGTATGAAGCTCCCTCAATAGCAACCATTCAACTGGTATTTCATAGTCTCACAATCACAGAACATTGAAGAATTATCGCTCTCCAATGAAGAATTTCCTAAAACCCTTGTCCTCAAACAAAAACCACAAAGAAAATACAAAGATGCAATGTCAAATAATCAATAGCTAAGGTCGACTTGCATATTTTCCCTTATATCTCCAAAAAGGCATGCATATCAAGAAGTCACGCACTTTGCCATTTAAATACATTAAATTGTATTTAAATTACTTCAATAGTCTTTTATTTCACTTTACGAAGTGAGCGCACCTTTTAAATGACTTATTTATCACTTTATAATATATTTAAGTGGTGTTACTTTTATAAAGTCAATTTGACTTTATAATAAACCAATAAGTTAAATAAATAACTTAACCACAAAAACATTGATAACTCCCTCCAAACTCAGTATTTTTCCGTGCTGTCAAAAGTTGACAAACACTGAACTACAAACGCCTGCACTGAATCCAATACTGAAGAGGAGTGGGAATGACAATACCCACCAAAAACAGCCACTAACCCCCTAACCAAATCCTGTCAACCTACGAGGGTCCAAGAAATAGGCTAACTCAACTGCTCCTAAAACTGACTAGAGTGGGGACATTAAATATACTAACAGTGCAGATTTAACATGCAGGCCCTATTCTTTTAATATGGCAAAGCCTTTTCATTTTAATTAAGGCAAAGCCTTAATACAATACATGATTTTATTCTTTCTTCACACACGGGAAATCTTTACTTAATGCATTAACCCGTGAGCTTTTACTTTTTGTTTCACTAAGCCAAAGCTTTAATCTATATCTTCACATAGACTTTTTGTTTGTTTTAATGCAGGCACATATTGCTTATTTGACCTGTATGCTCGCCTTATTTTATAATGTCAAGGCTTGATGAAAACTTGAGCAAGCTTTATTTCATTTACTAAGGCAAAGGCTGTAATAATAAACCACAGGCTCCATTCTTTTATAAACCTTTTCTCGACACCAAACCAAGCCCCACCTTTGCTGAGTTGTTCAATGCAGCCAATCGCACTATTCTCCATTCTAAAACCACTCTCAAAACCTTATAAAATCGTGGTAGTCATTTGATCTGCACAATCTATGGTTGCTGAGTGTTTAGCAAAGACCATTGGCTTTATATTTTAGCCATGACAATACCTTTGGTTGAGACTTTAGGACAACATACATTGCCCACAGGCTCTGCTTCATTTGAAAATGGCAAGCTTAGGTTTCTAACATCCCAGATTCTTCATGACATATCAGAATATCCCAATTTCCTTTGGCAAAATATCTGCTTTCTGGACGCCATGCAGATGCAAAGGAATAGTCTAGATGCCCTCCAAGCTTGGCAACAAACCTTCCCTGTCTGGCAATTTACAAGTAATCCATCAAAATGATCTCCAACCACGACCACAAGTGCTTTATCTAGACTAACAGAAGTATGATCCATAGCACATGGAAAGTAATTATACTGCAGCATAGAAAAGGTCCCCACATCAAACACACAAACAATAAAATAACTATTTGAGGTCATGAACTGTGTTGCACCACTTGGACTGTCATAGATCTCAGTGGCATTAGTGGTAGCATTCTCATCATAAGTAATCTTTTTCTAGTATGAAACACCATGGCCATCCATTGCAACAAGTTCTCCTTGAAATCCACCTGCAACCAGAAGACTTTTCTTGACACACATCATACTAATATGAATATTTCCTAGACCTTTCTGTATAGTATGAGAACTCTTTTGAACCTCATCTTCTTTCAATGGTTTGACAAAATTGAGAACTGTTGTGCTTCTCTAGCTCAATGAGCATATACAAATAACCGAGAAACCACATATTACATACACAAATGAGATTTCTCAACTGAAAATGGACAAATATTGATTTCACTGGTCTTGCATTATAGTGAAACTCAAAAAAAATCCCATCCTTCCTCACGGACTTGCACTCCTTATCCAGTTCATCATGTGGCAAATGCAGATTTTCATAATCCTTGTTGCACAATACTTTTCTCTTGTAAATTGCAACCTTTTGCAAGGAATTATTTAAATGTCCCTTCCATTTCAAGCTCGCAAGGCTATAGTATTGTCAGATTGACCAGAGCTTGCTTCAATGTCATCCTCTGAATCACTCTCAATAATATTACCCCTCCCACAACCATCAAAGAGTTATTCATCATCAAAGTGTCATGTCCCCGAAATGGAACCTTAAAGAAACTAAGGGTTGAGATGCAAATAAATAAAATAAGCGACAAATTATGTATTTACAAATATCAATAATAAATAAATATTAGCAATTTAAACATTATTATAATTATCCTATGATAACATTATAATTACAATATAAATATTAAACAATACAAATTATTAATTATAAATATCATAATAATAAAGATAATATTATCATAACGAACAGAACAATTAATCAATTGAAAATATCATAATAATAATAATATTATAATATTCATAGAAACCATTAATAAAAAAACTTATAATATAAAACAGTGCAGAGATTACTATTCCAAATACAACGATCACTAACAATCATGCAAAGGTCAGCAATTAAGAGTGTGGTGTCTCAAAACAGCGATTAGTATTAAATTTAATAAAGGCAGTAATTACTAAAGCAATCAACATAGTATAAATCACAAAAAGTTGCAAAGGCACGTCCCTTGCCAAAAGGTAAGGAGACTCTTGATTGATCGGTCCATAAAAGGAGGACCAATCCAAAAGAAAAGGAAGAGGGGGAGAGTGGGATCGGAAAAGAGAAATAAGGAAATAAATAATGAGATATCTGCTGTACATAAATTCCGTTGCAGCCATAACATTATTGGGAGATAAGAGTAGATTATAAATGAAGAATAATTATATAAATGTATATATGAGTACCAATAAATATAAGTAAGAATAATTAATGTAGGAATACCAATCAATATAAATAAATAATTATATATAAATATCAATTGATATAAATAAGGGAGTGATTATATAGAATATATATATTATATACGATTATGCAATAATGATGCTTGCAGCAATTATTGAGCCTTATAAGTAATTACGATCTTAATATAAAAGTGAATAGGTTAATATTTATTCATATATGTTTTATCCTATGACCAATCAAATGTAAGATTGAAGGAAGGCGATTAAGGAATAAAGAGTCATGGGAAGACACAGCCGATCAGGTGATGTACTCACTTAGCAATAATATTTAGCATATTTTGAATATAAGAAATTGATATTACTAATCTGATTATTGGTGTAATACTTTCTTTAGTGTTATCATGATGAAATGATATTAATATGGACTTAAAGAATCAATGATAAATGAAAATGTATTTGATTGTTTAAAAGATTGCCTTCTCCATGCTTGTAACCCTATTAGGGAGGGCGAAACATGAGTGAGTGGTTTGCCTAAAAAACCCCACCTAAGATTCCGCCCCACAGGCCCAAGGCAAGGGTTGGGCCATGGAGGGGTGGGGGTCCCACCGAAGATTCAGCCCCACAGGCCCAAGACAAGGGTTGGGCTAGGAGGGGTGGTAGGCCTTAGGCCACTTTGGACTCTATGGTTTCCTTCTCCTAATAGGACGAGTGTCTTCCAAGGTGCTGCCATGAGTGGAGTATGTAGGTACTAAGCCACTAGGAAAGGAGGATTGTGATGGACAACCTCTTGAGCTTGACATGAGGGCTTCAGGGTGGACCCACCTATGGCACTCCTCTTATGTCTTCATTATTGCTTAATGATTATGAATATATTTTGGATATCTAGAATTCTAGATATTAATGCTAACAGATATATGTGTATGTGGAAATGTTGTTAATATGGTGAATACAGATTCCAATCCAGGGTTATTGCATGAGAAGGACATTCGTTTGGAAAGAGGAAACCCTAAACCTAATAAACAAGCAAATTTTAGGGCAACAGTTCATTGCCTCATTTGTGACTTACTTTTACAACTAAGGAGCATTAATTTCAATCTGCTCATAGACAGAGAGAATCTAAGGTGATAAACTATACAAAACACCAGATTAAAAGAAATGTCTATCTAGAAGGATGGCCAATACAGTGCATAAGACGGCAGCAAGAGGAAGAGAAATACCAAGCATTGAACAGAACATTACATATGTGTCAACACTCAAGAATGACAGTTTTAGGCTTTAGCCAATGATATTATGGCAAGATAAAATGTGCTACATAAATGAATTTGCAGAAATAAACAAACCTGTAAAAGATGTGTAAAAGTAAATAAGCTTTCATCTGGTCATCCTAATCAAGCAATGACTAAATGTTTTCCAGATCATATTCTTTGTAATCCATCTCAAAGTCAACTAATTTTAAGCATTGTCACCACATGCTTTATATATTTGATACCTCATGTTGTAACTGTAGTGGATAAGTATTTATAATGCCTAATTGTCTGTACGGCAGTCTGGAATCTATAGTTTAGAACTTTAGATAATTAGAATGCAAAAAAATCATATAGACAGAAATAAGAATAATATGAACTAGTGCGCAAAAGATCCAAAGCTTTTTACAATGTATAGCAACGTTCTTATATAAATCTAACAGATAGGAAGAGAATACACTCAAAGAAATTTGAGCTTCTTACCTTTTATACAATGCAAAATTCCAATACTTCCCTGACAATATTCTATGGCTCATAAAGGAAATTAGAAAGCCAGAATCCAAAACATTTAGCAACCAACTAACATGTTACCACCTTGCTCACCTTGTTGTTTATGTATGATAAAAATTTCTATTCTTAAAAGAATACAAGTCTTATTAGAAGAAATCTACAAGGGTTTTGCGTTGGATATTTTTAAGGAAGTGTTGTTGATAATGTCATTACCTTGCTAACAGTATATTGAATTTTAGTATCTCTGGTTATTATTGGAGTTATCACAAAAATACTACAATTATATATTAAATACTCTTTAACCAAATGTTCTCACACAAAACTAAAACAACCTATATCTTGGCATAGTTGTTGTGATAGCCATATGTTCTAAAAGCAAAAAAAATACAGTTTGAAAAGGCTGGTACTAATTTATTCTAATTTGTTAATGGCAGTTTAGTGAACAATGTCCATATCATTGATAGCACCTACTTCCACTGTTCTGAATAAGTGAATAATATAAATGTTTATACTGTGCCTCCTAACATGAATTTTCGACAATTTGAATTGGTATTAGGCATACTAATAATAGGAAACCATAGGCAATAGATAAGCTTTTCCAATCATATACAAAAATATCAAAGGAAATGGTAGTGGTGTCCTGCAAATATAAAGGGGTGACATAAGTATAGCTTCAAACTTAGGTATTAACCTGTATCTATAAATCTCAATGCTTCAGTAACCCATGGAAATTTGAGTCATTTTCATTGTGACTATACATTGATTAAAACTCTTCCACGATATTACAATATGTACTCACATAATTTCCATATTTGAACTCTGATTTTCGACCATTCACAAGGACCTCCCCATAGACCTTAGCTGTGTTGGGTAATATACCTGTAACAAAAATAAGATATCGGTGTCAGGAACACCTTAAGGAGCATAAACATTTATTTTATCAGTATAGAAAAGCGGTTTAATCTTCCCATTTGTTTCGTTAGGTTTACCTGTGTTAGTGTTTGAGAAATAAAAAAGAAGAAGCCCAGTTAATACTTATGATGTTTGGCATATATAATCGATCCATGCCTAACCGGCTTCTTCTCAAGCTGTTTCTTAGTTTTGCTTAAGAATAAGACTGGGCCAAATTGCTGATTGTTTTAGAAATTCATAATGTATTTGTAGTTAGAGATGGTGTCGCGTATGAAGTGGTTTATAGTTGGTGTTTTGTAACTGAGTAAACCCTGTCATTTCAACATGATTGACAAAGAGTTCCATGTTTTGAGTTAGTCCATCTCAGGGCATAACAGTTTTTCAAAATTTCATCCCAATATGGCACAAAACGTAATCAACTCAGTTACATTTTATCTAGAAATTTTCCAAACGCTTTTGGTGAATTTCGCAATTGAGGAATCTAAATTGTGGAAAAAGTTAAAGCAAATAGCCATGATTGCCCAATTAGTTTTCTTTGCTTGGAGTTCATTAAAAAACCCCACCCAATTGCCAGTCTACATTGATAAAAGCTTCAAATACCATTCTGAGCTTTAGAAAAGACCTGCGAGAGCTCTAAGCAGAGTAGATTTCCCAGATTTTGCAGGGCCCATAATCACAGTGAGGGTACCGGGAGCTGCATAGCCTGTGCAACCCTTTACGACCTTATCAGAGTACTTTCTCTTCCCAGTAATTGTAACTGTCACATCCCTCCACACAAGGGCTGATTCATGCTTCATATGATAATCAGAAGCACTTTTCTTTCTCCTCTGATCTTCTTCACTCATATCCTTCTCCAAATCATTCTGTGAAGAAATAGAGCTGGCACTTAGATGTTTCTTCCTTTGGGTTTTTGAAGCTGAGAAGGAAGATGGCCCCTGTGCATCGGGGGAAGAATATATTTCGTCCATTGCAACCAACACAGGACTGTTGCAGAGAGACCGCCAAAAATGCTTGAAAGTAAATCTGTTTTCTTCAAAAAGCGGGATTATAAAAATTATCAATCAAGGTCACCGACAGTAAGCAGAGGAGAAGGTAAAGTGTGATCAACAATTATCATCCCCATCAAATCAATACAAAAGTCATATATAGATATTCCAACCGAGGCCCTCCTACTGCCCTTTTAACTCTTTCACAATAAAGCCACAATGGTATCACGATTCTCGGATCCTATGCGATTTATTCAATCAAGCACAACGTTATGAATAATGGTAGTACAATCAAGGACAGAAAAAGCAAGCCCTAATGTGCCCATCATGCCATGGTTTCAAATGGTAAATCATAATTAATTGAAATATATTGTCGCTGTACATAGAATTTCTGCAAAGAGAGAAAACGTGGGGGCAATTCATTTTTATCGAAGAGAATATGGCCCCACTTGAAGTGATAAAATGGAGGGTCGCCCGTTTGAGAATATTTATCTTTCGGCGCTGATTCTCTTCTGATGACCTGCGACGCCATGGAAAGTTGATATTTCTTCATCATTAAAGACCTAAAAGTTGTATCGCACACAATGCTTGGTTTGTATTTTACGGCGTACGAATTTGTGTTGTATTCGTCGTCGCTTAATTCCAACCGGCTCTTGTCATTCAAGCAAACGTAATTTTTTTTTCATCTCGCTCTTTTCCAATGTTACCTGTTTTCTGGTCATACTGATTCCTGAAGAAAGGAACAAAAGGAAAAGCTCGTGTACACACAGCCCAGCACGAATGTTACGAAAAACCCTTAGAGAATAAGAGCACTTTTTCCGCTTTTATGTCAAAAGAAAATGCTTTGCCCTTGTGTGCCGTAAATAAATATGAAGAGAGCTGGTAGGTATTTTATACAACATTGTATATAAAATTCAGAAGGAAATGATACTTCCCTTTTAGGATTAATCGTGGTTAATCAACTCAATGAAATAATTAAACATAATTTTATTTAGATTAAATAAATAAATTATTGGAGTTTGAGTGAATGCGATACATAATATTAGAGAAAGAGATTGTTTAGTATCTTAATTTATTAAGACAATGAGGTTTGTGTATAGTCATGTGTATGGATTATAACAAAAATATATTTTTCTTCTTTGTCTTGGGTTGACTTCCTTGTCATAGATCTAATCTACAATTGCAAACTGATTCTATATCTATGAACTCAGTCTATAATGGTCTTTAAATTTTGCCTTGTTAGAAAATAGGCTAATAAACACCAATATCCTCTTTTGCACTCTCGGATGTTTTCTGTCAAGTCGGTAGTAATTTAAAATACCTTGATAGACAATACACTTGAGACATGCACGTGAGTTTTAGAATGGTCACTAAGTGATTTACATGTGCTAGGATGAGTGTGTGATTTGATGTGTTAGTTAACTACTTGATTTTAAAGATTGAATGCAAATGTGAATGATTACTCATGTGATTCTTTATGTGCTAAGAAGAATCTCCTTTATTTTAAAATGAATGCAAGTTAATGTATTTTTACACATGAATATCACACCAAATTGTAAAGATTTGTGCATAGCCTATTTGGGACCAAAGTGTAAAAGGGGTCTAGTTGGCTAAAAAAATATATTTTTATTTTGCATTTAGAAGGATCAAGATCACAACTATGAGGATAATTTCACAATAACAGACTACCTAGGTCAAATAGCCAAATTGGATTAATGACCATTGGGATTGGGTTATATATTACAATAGAATTAATGATCAAAATTAAACAAATAAGTCAATTGAACTAGGATTGTGTGCACTTAAAGCATAGCGATAACCAATGAGTATAGGGCTAGGTGTAAGCAAGGATAGGGAAACAACCCCAACTATGCACAAAAATATGTCAGTCGCAACTATATATATGTATCATGGCATTGCCCCAATACACTAAATGGGAAAATACATTTATTCACCATTACAAACATACTAAACACACTACACTTGTAAAGAAAAAATTACTTTGCACTTTCTTATTTTAACTCTCTTTTTTTTCCTTTTTCTTTTTAATGGAGGTTTTTATGTCAAACCTAGACCATTTATGCAACTCAATACAAGAGCGCAAGTCTATAGTGGTACTTCTTCAGCTAAAATCTAAAGATTGAGAAGTATCCATCCCACCATGTGGCACAATCTCAACCTCATCCCTTGTTATCTTAGGGGCAAGTACCTAGTAAGACTTGATCTCTAGTGGACTCATTCAAAACCATTCAACTTCACCAATAGATCAAAGGTTAATTGACTTTTTAAATTTTCACTTCACTTCAACTATGTATATTCTTCCACATTTAAATGATCATAAACATACATATAATACTTAATAAATTAAGTAGTAATTAAAATGAACACATATGACAAAATAAGTAAAATCAACAACACTTAAACAATACCACATATTATGATATACAATCATTATAGCTTGGAGAAAGTCCATTATTTTATTAGTTGCAAACATATAACTAGTATTCACTCTTTAAACATTTACTTATATAGATAATCTCTCATTTTTACAAATCTTTATGGGACTTGATTACCAATAAGAAAATTTTATCATTGAAACCCATTTAAGGCAAGTCTCCAAAGGTGCACCACCTCATCCCAAATATCAAACTTTCATTACAAGTGTAGGTTGCAAGATCATAGAGGACACAACACATCAAAAAACATAACTACAACTCTAGAGGACCTATCACAACAAAAGGACAAGACCATAGTTGTACAAACACCCCCACACCAAACATTCACACAAGTGAATCGACCTAATACAAAACCTAAGTACAAAAACATTAAAAGCGGAATTTTGAGTTTTAATTCTTCCTAATTTAAAATGAAGAAATAATTTACATTAAATACCAGACAAACTTCACATTATATTCTTTTCTTTTCCCTCTTACTTTAATTTTAATGATCGTCTTTTTTTCAAATTTCTTTAGCTAATGAGAGAAAATTTAAAATATTTAAATTTAATTGAAAGATTATAGATTAATTGGTTGAACACAATTACTAAGGATGATAGTACATTTTTTTATTATGTAATCCCCAAAAATAATTGGATTGAATTCAACCTTATATGTAATTGAGGGACTTGATCCCTTTATATATGACAACTTAAACAATAGTCAACTTCTAATTTAAATATGTATTTACTTACCATAATAATCTGCTTAAAAAACAAAGATATCAATATCTATATAATCCAATTAATTTATTATTAAAACACTCAATTTATTTATTTTTAAACAAAAATTAAACTTTAATTGACTAACACTTGCACCTAAAAAGAGGTTCAAGGATTACATCGATAGTAAACTATATGTATGTTAATATCTTAGAGAGGACGTGTTTGTGCATGCAAATTCTAATTGCATATGATTGGATTAAACAATTAATATAAAATGTTCCCATCCAATTGTCAAATCAATATTCATCTGGCTTTTATGTGATAGTGAGATGTTGGAGGCTTTTACCATTAAATGACCGTTGATTTATCATTAAATGAAAACATAAACTTATTTTCTAATGACTTAAAAGTGATTTGCAATTGTTTTAAACTCAAATCTCACATTATATATAGCCTATCGACTAAAAATAATCATAGAACACTTCACTATTGAAATTATAAAGATTTAATATTTTTAATTTTAAAGTAGAGACAATGAGTCGTTACTATTCATGCACCGCTGTATATTCCCGCCATTCCAATTTAATAATAATACATGAATGGTAGGCATGTGTGAATTTAAGCGATGCTATCTTTTATATTTCAAACATTTTTTTCCCACTAAAGACAATGTATGGATTTGTTTGCAAGGACGTGGTCAAGTTATGTGTGCCAAAACCTAAATTATCGGTACCCTTGTTTGCCATGTTACTCTTAGACTTTACACAAAACAAATAAAACAAAATCATCTTATATTATTCAAACATGTATTTACATTAAAGCCAATGGATATTCCCTTATAAGGATGTAGACATTTGTAATTAAAACTTTTGTATTTAAACTAAATTATTGGGTATGTAAAAAAATTGTTTGCCATGTTATTCTTAGAATTAAAAATATTATTGTATATTTTATGTTATATGATTAATTGAGTATATATATATAGATGTATGAATAATTAATTTTTAACTTAAGAGTAATAAAATAAAATTTATTGAGTTTATTTATTTTTCAAAATCAATTTTATTCTTTACATGTTGAGTTATTGTTTGAGTCATTATAAGCTCTTTTCAACTCAGACAATTTCATTAATAGATCAATCATGGAGTTTTCTCAAACACAAAAAAAAATTAAAAATTAAAAATCAATCTCTTTAATCCATATTTTAATTAGTGTTCGCCTAATTAAAGTAAAGGTTATGAAGATTTTATCTTTTAAGAAGTTTTTGGAAAAATCAATTATTTAATCTTGTGGTAATTATAAAATCTAATATATGTTAGTTAGAGTTAGTTATATCATTATAGAGCATAAAAGTGCATACTTTGTACTTTCCCTCTCTAGCTTTCTACTCACTTTAGGCATGTCTTTAGATGTATTAATTTAGTACTTGATTTAGGTTGTTTATGTACAAAGGCTAACATAACCTATTAATCACCCATCCATTGCCCATTCTAACTCCCATTGATTTATACATCTTATCCATCACATATCTTCACTCCCTAGATGTAGTCTCTATTGTAATAATGTCCTAAGATAGGATTATTAATGTGATCTCATCCCCCAAATTTAAAATTTATTTCTCACTAAATCTAAGCCAACCTAAATAAAAAAATATGACAATTGTTTGTTAGCTTGCATTTTGAATTACCCAAATTAGGGTCTAGGTTGTCATATTTAAAGATATGTAGCAAATCAATATCATAACACATGAATGCATTATCACAAGATGAATAAAGAGAAATCATTAGAGAATTAGATTCGTGCATAGAAAAGGCCAAGGTAATCATCATAACTTGTATCAATATAATAAAAGACAGATTCAACATAATTCATCTTTTAATCATTATAAAAAGAAAAAGCATTAGGCTTGACTAAGGTGTAAGTCCAAGTATCGAACTTCAACCTTTGAGTAGCAAGTCCCTAAAGATACTCCTTCGCACCCTAATGTTTCAAGTCAATTAACACATGAAGGTGAACAACGTCTAAGAGTATGTACATGCACGGGACAAAATCATAGAATGACATAATTTCATAAATTGGTTAAGATCATGCCAACAATATCATCTAGAGCTTACAAAAATTAAATCAATTTACCATAGTTATTTGCATGCATTTCCAACCTCTAATATAATCTTATAGTTGGAATTTATCAACACATCAATCAACTCATTATAATGAAATAGATATGACAATCCTCTTCTTGCATTTACATGTCATGTGAGTGAATCGACTATTTATATTGATAGGTTTGAATTATATTAATTAAAATATAATGTTTTATATCCAAAATAATATTTAGTGAGAGAACAAAATAATTTTATCTCTTACAGTTTAATTTATCTCTTTTATTTTGATCAACCTTAAATATCCTACACCCCCTAGGGTTTATCCTTAAGATCTATTCCTATACTTGTATTGATATCAAATTTGGAATTTCTAATTATCATTATCTTCTTTTTAGATATGAAATAAACAAGTACTCTCATTCCTTGTCTTTTTTGCCTACTTATGGTTTGGTTTTAACTAATGTATTGTCTTTCACCCCTAAGGGTCCTTGATTGTTCTTGACTTTGATCCTTGTTTTTTATTTGTATACCTATTTTAATGATATTTCTTATTTTATTTTAGATTTGAAACTCATTGTCTTGTATATTCTCTATTTATAGTGATTTTACTTGATTGTTTGATTCTTTAACTATGGATTCTCACCAACTCATATCTTTAGCTTCCATTCATAATCAAGTACTACTTGGATTTTGATGTGTTTTTTTATCAAATCCATTAATCATTGATGCCCTTGTCTCCTTTTACTATAAGATCATCGGTACACATTCCATGACAATACTCTTTCATCATATATGTGATATTTCATCTTTCATGGAACTTGCTATTGATTTCCCTTACATCCTTGATGCCTTCACTTCACTCATCTATATGTTGTGTAATGATAACACTTCTCACATGGATAGTATTTGTGATGATATTGATTTTCCTATTGCTAGTGATATGCTTAGTGTAATATGGAAAAAGTTGATTCCTAACTAATTTAAGGTTTCAACTAATCCCTTCACTAGATAAGACAAAGTTATAAATGTACTATTGTTTATAACAATGAACCAACAACATGCTTAACCTTATCTAACTATTTTTTCCTAAGTAAAATACATTTATTCAAGTTAGACAAAAATACTAAGTTAGAGAATCTAGAAAATAGAGAATACTGGAAATAAAGAAAGAAGAAACAAAAAATAAATTATAGAAACAGGAACTCAAAGTTGTAAAGAATTAAGAGAATGAACTTGGGATAAATTTAGTGTAAATTTTAGTGTGTTCATGCTCTCATCTTGGAGTTGTATCGTCATCCTAGATCTTCTTTGTTGTTTGAGAGTAAGGAAAAATTAAAATCCCCTATATGAAATTTGCAATACATATACATAGGAGGAATAGAAACACAAAACACAAAGCATTTGAAATACTCAATAAATTATAATATGAAAGTGGTGTAATCTAATATGATTTAAACTAAACAAAATGACATAAATTATGAGGAATAATAGAGGAAATCAAACCTCCATGCAAATGGAACCTTTGAAACACCCATGTTTAGCACAAAAAGAATGGGAGAAAATACTTGGAACTTTTCAACATGGTCAAGCCCCTATTTTGGTCTTTCAACCTTCACAAATAATCAAATGATATGAGGACATTTTATTTTTCTGTGTTACCTTAATCCTAAGTTTAACTTAAATATAAGAACAATAATATTAAATGGTCTATGAGTGTTATAATCTCAAGTATACATACATTTTAACACCCTAGTGTGTATGAAAGATGATGTGAGAGATAGAGTCCCAAAGTACCAATAGGAAACACAAAATTAAAGAAATAACAAAATAAATACTTTAAAATATCTCTCAATAAAAGGGAGAGAGTAAAGATTAAATTAAGAACAATAAGAATGTTGTTAGGAGACTCGCATGAAAGTACAAAATATTAAAATCCTTAGAGTGAAGATGGAGAGTTGGAAACCATGAGAGGGTTTCAAAGAAGCCACAAATTATACAAGTGTTATCTATCTTAAGGAGGTGATGAATCTTACACCTTACTTGCAAGTAAAATAATCTATACTTGTAAATCGTGAGATATCCTCCAATGTAGAAGCTCTAGTAATAAATAAGGAAATAATTTATCATGAACAACTTCTCATGTCAATAATCCCAAGAATAAATAGAAGCTCAAACAATGTTGTAGAATATCATTATCAAGGTAATGAAATGTTGTTCATATATTTTCACTCAAGAATCCAAGAAGAATGTTGTATGTTGTAAATAAATTTAAAATTATATGAAAGATTGTGTAGGAGGGAAGCTCAAGAGTCACTAAAATGCCAATATAAATATTGGAATTCCTTCCAAATGGTTGTACGATAATTACTGAAGAGATTTTGGAAGTTGAAAGGCTATTATTTTGGTAGGAAAGGATGATATATGATTGTATTGTCATAGGACAAAAAAAATCCTATGTACATATCTTTGTGCCCATGCTAACATTCAAGTGCAACATGGATGGAAAACTTATAGAGTAGAAATATAATATCATGTGGACACAAGAAGCACATGTAAATACATAAAAAATAATTCAACTCACAAAAACATAAAACAACATTAGCACTAGAAGTGGGGTAAAGGTCAAGGTTGGGCCAAATAAATCCTAAAAACATGCTACAAGGATGGACACTTAAATGAAAATATTTTTAGTGTCAAAATTATAAGGTATGCAAATTTTTACCTTACATCCCCCACTCTACTAGGCTTATGCCACTAGGTGATAAAGCTATGCTAAAGTAAGAAATAAATTTCCAAAAATAATAAATATTATGAGGATACACAAAAATGGTATGCAATATCCACCAAATGAGAAATCCATTCCCCCAATCTAAGAGTCTACAAAGTCACACTTTAGAAAACAAAAAAACACAACACAAATAGTGTGAGAAGACATTAAATTTGTAAAAAAAATATGTTAGAAAAAACATACCTTAAAAAATAAATTGCCAACAAGTCCTATATAACCTAGCATATACACAACATGTATACAAATAATTACACATCACACATATGGAAAGGAAATATGAGATAAATATGAAGATAGATAGAAGAAAAATTAAACATTTTATAACGTGCTATGTTACTATGAAATAGAAAGACATAATTCTAATCCACTATGTTGTAAGGAAAATGTAGGGTTTGGTTCAAGGTCTAGTGTGATATGTTGCCAAGAAAAATACAATACCTTTATGAATCACATGCACGAGCATACTCTATTGCTAGGTGTTTCACAAAGATCATAAACTTATTTGGGATGAGTCACATGTACTATCATTTGTTGTTGCTAAGTGGATCATATACAAAGATAATACCATGGATTACATGTACTGGCATGCTCTATGTTAGGAAAAGATGTCTCGACCTCACAATTTGAGAGCAGGGGGTGCAGGTGGGTACCCCCTTCCAAGGTTTGCAAGTTGTGCATCACGACGGGAATTTAGGGGCAACATCCCTGAAAGCCACATTTTATATATATATATGTTGGATTTTCTTGCACCCTAGAAGGAAACCCTCATTCTATGAGGGAATTGTATTATGAATATGTACCAAATTTATTGTGTGCGAGAGTCTCATAAATGTTGAGTTGTCTCTAGATCTTTGTTTGGTGATACTCCTAATAAATCTTGCTCTACAAGTATATTGTAATCATCTTTATTTTTGAATAATATATCGGGTGGTTTTTGGAGTGTGGGGTTTTTATCCCAAAAGGGTTTTCTCCATATAAATCATTGTGTTGTGGTATGAATGGTATTTATGTTTTATTTTTAAGTTTTTGTAACTGTTATAAAGATCTAATTCTTTTTGCAAAACCATCCTCTCAATATTAGTGTAGGAAGTTGTTATGCTACCTTATATTTCTTACACTCTATTTCTATCTAATCTTGATAAGGGTGATTAAATCCAAAAATGTATTTGTAATTGGCGTCACAAGATACTAATGCTTTTAGGATCATGTTAACAATGTGTGTGTATTTTCACATGTGAGTTTGGATATATGCCCCCTAAAATTAATTGCATAACTCAAATGTGTGCCATTAATTTTAGCCTATGCAAAAGGGGAATGTAAAATGGATCTTTAGGAAAAATATATGAGATTATATGCCACTATAGTCATTAATATGTTACCCTTAATGAGAGGAAAAAATAAAATATCTCTTACACTCAAGATTGTGTCCACTAAATGACATAGGTAGGAGTAAAGACAATGTCACATTAATCAATAACACAACAAGAAGACACACACAAAGGGATTTGTATGCCTAGAGGTTAGTATATGTTAAAAATATATAATCATAAAATATTAATGAAATTGTTATCATTCCCAAAGGCACATAAACCTAAAAGAACAGATGAAGGAAACACACAAAAAACAAGTAATGGAAATTTTGGGCCAACATGAAAGAGACCTAAATGTTCATTAATTTTCATCATCCTTAAAATATATTTTAGAAAAAATATAATACACATAGAAAGAATATTAGATACAAATAGAGGAATATCAAAACATTATGTTAATCTTGTATCCATGTACATACAAGAGTATCATGGGTCCTCAAGTGGGAACTAACATACATAAAAAAATATCATGCACATAGGAGTACACACAAGAAAACACATAAGGCACACACATTATTTATTAAAAAAGGAACACATATATATACAAATGAGATAAAAATAGAAGGACTATTCATTGATCTTCTTATCCAACAAGTTATCCTCAATCCAATTATGACTATATGAGGAGGTAGATTATTAGGTGGTATAAGAGTCAACAAAGGAATAATAGTGTAGTAAAGTTTGAAGTAGAAAGGAGAATTGTTTTATAGGTGGGAGGATTGTTATCCTCTTGAATTTCTATTGATGGAATGACAATAATTGAATGAGTGAATATCTTTAATAATGTAATAACATTAACAACTGAGTCAAAAGACGTCTATCAATTGCATGGCCTAATGGCTTAGATGGAGAATATTCCACTAAGATATGATCCTCTAGAGTGCTAGAAGATACAAAGTGACCAAGATAAAGTGGTTGGGGAAGAGGATCTATCACAATTAAATAAATAAGAGATGTAGAAGCAAGCAAATATAGAGGTGAATGCATTAGTTTGGACTTGGGTTAGAGGTCGGGTGGGGCAAGTAGTGTTCAAAAGTAGATAGTTTGAGGCCAAGAAGGGATTAATAGTGGGCATGGGTAGGTGGAATGAGAGATGAAAGGATGATAGTGGAAATGACACAAACATTGTGTAAGTTGATAGATTCAAGGACATGAGGAATATTGAGAAGTTATGAAATAAGAGGGGGAGGGTAGACTACACAAGAAACACTTCAATTCTTTTAATTTTTATTAGTTGTGTTTTCCTTGAGAATTGGCTAGAAATTAAAAAATATAATATAGCCAATTATAATAGAGATTAGGGTGATCCCACAATATTGGTTTACAATTTTTGGCCAAACTGGACACTGAACTAATTGTTTTTAACTAAATTTTCACTTTTGGGCACCTATAGTGACTAAACCGTGAAGAATTTGAAAATGATGCAAACTAGTGATTTGTGAAATTTTGTCTATATATTCTAAATATATATATATATATATATATATATATATATATGTTTGAATCAGATTTCATTTCTTTTTCTATCTCCTTCAAAAACTAGTTTTTATCAGTAAACACCATTTTTAAGGAGTGATGCTCATTGTATACAACATAAATTTTTTTTCTATGAAGGATAAAATTCTATTTTTTTCGAATTTAGATTTTTAAATATGATATCTAACAAGTTCATTTGGTTTCATAGTTTTTTATTGAATATTTTTTCCTTAATCAAATTTTGAAGTCAAACCAATTACAATTCAAACATAGGCGGACCGTATACAACATAAAAAAAATTGTATGTATCGAAATTCTTTTTTTTTACCGGATCAAGGACATCAATACCTAGCCCAAACATATTTTTCAGAATTTTATTTTGATAATTTATTATTTTTCCACATGTGCAGAACAAAGAGCTTGATTTTCGATGAAAAACCTATGTTCAATCAAACTAAAAAAACAAATACATAATAAAACCAAAACATATTAAAATTATATTCGATGGATAGCTTGTTTCAAGGACTACCATCATCTAGTTGGGTCTATGAAGTCTCCTCCATTTCCATCCTCACCCTGAGCTTCAAATGGAAAAAATTTGTAGAAATTTGGTGTGAGAGGGGGAGAAGGGGGAAAAGAGGGGGTTCACTCGAACCCCCCTTGACCTTTCGAACAAAGGGGGTTCTCTCAAAGGGGGGTTCAAGAGAACTCCCCTTATTTCAAAATTTTCATTTGTTTTCAATTTGGGCAACGTGGAAAATGTGGGACCCACCATTTAAGAGGGTTCACTTGAAGGGGGGTTCAAGCGAACCCCCTTTGGATTCGCGTGGGCCTTAAGTTCGTTTGAACCCCCCAAAACCCAAAATTATCTTCATGGGGGCATTTTTTGGAATTTTTCTTCCTTAATGGAATTGTAAACCAGTTTTGTGCGATCACCCATTACATAATGGTGGACTCTTTGTCTAGAAAGAAAGAATGTCTCACTACTAACATCTCATATCCAAAAATAGAAAAAGATAGAGGAAAGGGTGGCTCATAGACAAAATGAACTGCTAATAATACATCTGCAACATGTCGAAGATACAGTTCCAATTAAGATTTGAAAACTAACTTAACACACTTCATACTTTACCACTACACATTTCACACTTCAAACTACATCGAATTTTGCATACACACTCTCTACACACACATCTCATGATGTGCACAATGAATCAACCTTGCATATATACCACAACCAACCAAAATATCAATTAGGTTGACCTAATTGCATGAACCATGAACCACAAAACCTATTAGCTTAAAAATTTAACACACACACTTTACAAAATAAACCAAAACATGTACACCTCCAAAATAGGTTAGCATGACCTATAATCACTCCCATAAGTCCACTCCTTACATATTATAACTTTGCACGACCCCAAAATCCTTAGGTCGGCACCACATAGCAAAATTGGCGAAGGAATAACTGAATGAACCATCTGTCCATTCACAACTTGACACTCAAACCACCAAAACACTTGCCACTTGAAGAATACATACTTATAAAATTTATAAACACTTCCTCAAAACCACATAGCATAATATTCATTTGTGGTGGAATGTGGAGCATGTTACATTAGTGGTTGTCGTTGCACCAAAAGATCGACCTGTCAATGCCTAATACAACTGCCAGTTTTATGTAAGATCCATAGGAGGTGGTTAAGCCATGTCATGAATCCAAGATTTATACTAGACAAGGAAGACCAAGGGACACACCATCTTGCAACAATCCCCCCAATGCAAGCAAGGGGTTTGAACCTGTTACCTTGGCTTTGATACCAATTGTTACATTGGTGATTGTTGTTGCACCAAAAGATCGACTTGTCAATGCTCAATACAACCACTAGATTTGTGTAAGATCCATAGGAGGTGGTTAAACCATTTCATAAACCCAAGTGTCATGCTAGACAAGGAAGACCAAGGGACACACCATCTTGCAACAGAGCATTCCAATATGCACTATGTACCAGTAACACTAACATTATAAACCTTGATACTCTATCAATATTATCTTCAACTATGAAATACATACTAGCATATCCATATTTTAGAAATATATGTAAAGTACACCGAAATATATCCTTCTTAAGACACCTATTTTTAATCAATTGAACATTAACCCTAACCATAAAGCTATATGAACCCTAATCATAACCCTATATGAAGCTGGTTGAATTTCTGGCTCATAGATAAGGACAAATTTCTTAGAAGAGTGAGTTTGAAAAAGTGTAGAGATGGAAAACCCAAACTTCAAAATGGTTGTCACTAACTTCTGGCTCACCCAGATAGTTGATCATCGCACTAAGATGTGCATGTTCAACATAAAGTTAAAATTCATAAAACTAAGACTGAAAGAGTGGAATATCCAAGTCTTTAGAAACCTTTTCAGAGAAAGAATCTCCTTGAAAGTAGAATGGCTAAGATCCAAAAAGACCTCTCAAATGATTTTTCTTACATCCTAATAGAAGAAGAGAGGAATCTCATAAATCAATTGGATGATTGTTGTACCAATAATCTAATTAAATCAAATTAGATTTCACCTCTATTATAAATTGATTTTAAATCTAATATGGAAAACTAATGATAATGATAATTCACAGTAGATGTATGCACTAAATCATTATAGATTTAACATTTAGAATAAATTTTATATTTTATTTATCTGTGCTTTGAAATATGTGGATATCCTACAATTATAACTATCAAACGTGTTTGTTTATAACATATTTTAGAAATTATACAACCTAGATTTTATTCTTCTCTTATAGTCATACTAATTTTTTTAACCATATTCTATGAACATTTTACCATGTGCACTACCTGTAAATGAAACTATATATATTAAACAAAACTTAAAAATATAAAAATGCAAACACCAGACACAAAAGGCGGATATGAAAAGGGTTATAGCAATAACAGGCTACACCCCCAAATAAGGAGGGCACAACTCCACTTTGGATTCATGTCGTCTCGCCTAAAGTGGTGGGGAGAACTGTTGCACATAGAAAAAATTTTACAATCAAAGATCTTATGCGCATGGTTGTGATGGATCATTCTCTGCAAAATCTTGCAGTATCAATCAGAAGCATGTTGTACAAAAGCTAAAATCAAGGAATACTATTAATTTCAACAAAGAACCGACTTGGACGCAAAATCATTAAGGATCAATCACAGTCACCAGTTCAATCTCTCCCCTCTCACGGATGATGCAAATGCAGAGGAGTTTAATATTTTAAGCATAAAGACAGAGCTTCAACTACAATAGCTCCTAATCAAAAATCTCTCTCGAAAACCTTTGTGTATTCTTGCTACAAAAGAAATAGAGGCCTGAACATTATTGGTTTACCTGGGAATTTGTTTGGCAGAGGATTCCTTAATTAATTGTAGGTGGGAGAACACCTGCTTGAAACCAAAAGCCAAAGGATAAATTATAATTTATGTAACATACTCAAAACATATGGATTTCCTTTTGTCATGTTTTATTTATGAGAGTTCTTTAATATACACACTGATATTTTGTTAAAAAAAGTTGACTTACTTGTTCGTCCTTTGCCTATAACCTCTACCACTCTCCCAAATGTAACACCAGAGCATAAACATGTCAGGCAGCCTGAGAGTCCATAATATCGTTCATCAACATGTATTGCCTATTATATCTGTTAAAAACGATAGAGAAGGTGGAGGAAGAGAAATTCACTGGTGCAAATGTCATGGTCCCAGTCACAGAGGGTTGTGGACCAATTGGAGAGTTTGTAAGGATACTGAGGATATGGCGCCTGCATGGGAGGTGCAGAAGTGTAGCCTAAACCTCCTTCATATACATGGTGTTACTACTGGTACATGTTTACACAGAGGATGACCAAGAAATCATGCCACTGGGGTTTGCTGCTAAATTAATTGTATTATACAAGACTTACATGCTCAAATAAGGATTTTTTCAGGAAGAATCCAATCTCCACTTGTAAATTTTGTGTGCACGAAGTATTCTGATCCATTAAAGGATTCAATAAAACAAATTCTATGAAGTTTAGGTTTTTGAAGAAAGTAGGTGTATTTTGACTGGGATGTACCAGATTTGTCATCAATTGAGATGGATTTTAAACCATGACTTTAATTTTATCTATTCTATCAAACATATACTCTCCTGCAAGTTAAGCTCAAAATTTATACTCTAATCCTAGAAATAAACTTCAATAGAATACCTTGTTGCTGCAGTTCATGCTCAAGACTGAAAATAGTATATCAAGTTTCAGTTATCAAAAATACATTCCAAAATAGTGAGTACCCAATACATAAATCTTTCTGAACAAACCCAAAGAAACAATCCACAGGTGTCTTCATATCAAGACCACCAATATTAAAATAATAAAAAAATACCAGAAATAAAACATTTTGCTTAGATACTTCAGCATTTTACTACCTTAAAACTACAAACCATAAAATGTAAGGAGCAATATCAATCGGAATCCTCTGACAAACAATGTTTAAATTTTAAAATGCCCTAAATAACAAACTTGAATCTCCTCAAAATAAATTTACTGCTACGATTTGAAGAGGTTTAGTCTAAGATCCATGCTTCCATATTAAAAAATAAAACGATCTTGTGAAATAAAATCCTCTCCGATATAAAATCTGTAAGCACTAAAAATACCTTTCATATTCAATGTCCACAATCCCTTTTTTCTGAAGAGCAGTGCCTTTATTTGGGAGTGCCAATGCTACAAATGTATGGATTGGAACCACAAAATCCGTCTGATTGTTTTTTGGTAGGTTTGTAACCACTATCTTTTGTCATGACTTGCTACACAATCTGGGATTCAAACACCTTATCTACAAATCGTTTCCTTTTCAATCCATTCCATAACATCATAATTCACAGAAATTATTATGAAGAACATTGATTTGGTATATTTTTCTATTTGATCAATGTAATTTTTTCTTCATCAAATCATCAAAATGAGATAACAAACCAAAAGAACTAAATAATTGAAAGGAATAAATGACATGTCTGATAGCATGCGCTACATCCGACACCATTTCTATATAATTTGGGGCTTGAAGCTACCACATTTTGGCCATTAAGTCTCGCAACAGATGGTTTCTATTGATACGACCACCGATTTTCTTCTTCGGACGTCTGGAAGAAGGTTTTACACGAATTTTTTTGATGGATTTCTCTATTCATCCACTTTCATACCTATCTTATATCTGGTTAACAACTTCTGCAAGATGCTTTAATTTCCTTGCATTGAGTGGAGTAAATAAAATGCAACAAAGAACACAAAAACGAACAGAGCAAAAGACGGTTAGAATAACGGTTATTTTAAATATTATTCTTCATATTTATTTCAAATATCAAGGTTTACATTAAAAAACTAAAAGGTGATGATTTACATATACTAAATTATATTATTTATCAATAATCAACATATATTAAATTATATTTTTTTCTTTATTTTTGTAAAATTTACATATATGTAATTATATAATGACATATATTAAATTATTATTTTTTATTTACTTTTATAAAATTTACATATATGTAAGTATATAATGAACAATCAACATATATTTTAAAATTATATAATGAACAATTAATATATATGTTTTCCAATGCAACACATACTTCCACCTGCCTGTCATTTTCAATGCAAGTTCAAAAAGTTTACAAAATATGGAATATTCCTTCATTGCTTTCACTGTATAATGCCTTTCGGCGTAACAAGCTTGAAACTTTGGATATGAAAACCTTCAATACACATCATCAACATCTCAAAACCGTATGACAAGGTATTACATAACGAAGCAATGCGGGCCATAAAATTGGTTCACTATAACATTGAAATTGCACTCTGAGACTTAGCCAATTATCCACACCATGTGGTCCTCTTCAGACCAACACTTCTACATTTCCACAATGGGTTGTCATTAATTAAAACACCATATACCACCCATGCACCATCATGATCATGCTACCAACAATCTCCCCATTTGTTATTGATTGCAACACTCTCACTCTCCAAAACTGCTCAAACTACTCCAACTACTCCCCCTTTGACATCAAGGGAAAAGGGTGCACTATATCACTCTCTCTAACTAATATATATATGAGAGTATCTCCCCCTTTCTAATTCTCTCCTAAAATCAACATCTCTAACAAACTCTCCCTTAGAAAATATTTGCATCAAAGTGGCTCCCCCTAACAATGTTATTTACCAAAAAATGACCAAAAATGTATTGTGATACCATCAGCTACTTCCACATAAATATGTTGAAATAAAAAATTGCATATACAAAACAAAAATGTACTATACTTTCAACTACCAAAGGGTAAAAAACCCTTGTAAGACACCTTCATTTCGGTAAGGAGTTCCTCCCAATATCTCTTAGCTACCTCCCAATCTTTCCTAGTGAAGGCAATCAGGGAATTTTCAATTTTATATTGCACATGGAGGTCTTCTCCTTCTTTCAGAGAACTAGGCACCAGATCCTTTTGTGAAACCTTCTCTACACTAGCTAAAGCTCTTGTTAAGGATACATGTAAGTCTTGCACTTACCAAATCTCTAAGTTGACTATACTGCATTATGATCTTCTCTTTTTGTTCTTACAGTAGGAAGAATTGACCATGCATATTTTCAATTGTTTCTCTTGTTGCACCATTTGCATCATTTGTCGGATCATATGCACTGAAGGCTTGAGAAATTGTGACTCAATTGAGTCCATTTGATCTTTTATGCTCCTTGTAGAAGTAGTCCACTTCAAGCAAAACTAAAACAATACTTTAGCTTTTTCCAAACATTTTTGTACTTCCCTCCTTCAAGTTACCTTGTAACTTGTCATGTGTTGCACTACATTTATAAGAAATCTCAGTCAATCTCTTATCATTGACCTTATTTTCCATTTCCTTCTCTAATTTTTCTTCTAAACCTGTAGAGTATTCCTTAAGGGAATCTAACAATAACTTCATTTTTTTTACACTAGACAAGGAATTATCAATAGTTGCTTCATGAATGTTGTTTAGCAACACCAAGTTACTGCTTCTTCTACCTTTTTTGCACTCTTTTTTTGGTTTGAAGTATTTCCTTCCTTGCAAAGGCATGGAAAGCATCACCAAACTACAACTTATGCAGGGGAGATCTCATCCATATCCACCTGTCCTTGTTGCATTAGAATCTGCAAGAGCTATGCAAAAACCACTAGTTCAAACTATAGTTGCATATCCAATAAAAATCTTTCAAAGAATCTCCAAAATCTCCAAAGGACTCACCAATAGTTTTAGCACTTTCTCCTTCTTTTCACTCTTCTCCTTATCTCCACTAGCAGAACATTCTTCAACATTATTTTTTAATTTTGTAGACTTCTAACAATTAGTAAGAGGCAAGTTTTCTTTTTTGTGTGCCTCTATATTTTTGGACTTCTTGTTTATCTTCTTCTCTTTGCTCAACATCTTTCTCCATATACAAAGGGGGAAAATTCTAATAATTTTGAGCACCATCCTTCTCTGAGACATTCTGCATCCTCCTTTTCTTCTTCAACAACATTCTCCACATCTGGAGGGGTATCATCTATTACCATGCTTTCTTGTACATTCTCATGTTCTTCATTAATAGTCTTATTTCTTTCCAGAATAGATGTGTTATGTTGCATTTGATCTTCACTATCCAAAGGGACTCCCAACCCTTTAGCAATTTCTTTAACCTTCTACAATTTCTCACTCTTTAGCCTTTCAATATTTTCTTTATCTTCGCTCATAAAAGTGTTAACTCTTTATTTTGTCCTAAACTTCTTGTTGTACAACTTAGACAACTCGTGTCTATCTTCTTGAGATAGTAAAGAACCAATCTTCTCCAAGGAAAATGCCTTTATCTTTGCATCTTCTTCAATAGCTTCTTATCATGTTGTAGTCAACATATTCTTCAGATCATCAATCAATTGATCTTCAATATTATCTAGGCCAGTGTCAAATGTTACCATATACTTAACTATAGCCTCTTCTATTTTTGCCTTATCTTCGTCATTAGCATCCAAAAACATTTCAACAGTTTCCTTCAACATAACAAAATTTGCAATGCTACTGAACAATGCTTCAAACTTCATTGGAATATTCTCCCCAACCAAATGATTCTTCTCTTTCTTCTTTCCCTTACCTTTATATGATTCTTATTTTTCTCTTGGCTTAGAGCTCTTTTCTCTTCTCTAAAAAACAAAACCTTTCTTTTCTTTCTCTACTTATTCTTCACTTTCAATGTCAACTATATCAACTTTTGTTCTTTTCAAACTAGTCTCTTGAGATACTTGAGACCTCTTCTTTTGGACCAATTGAGGTCCTTATTCTTCTTCTTCACAACTGATATTTTTCTCCCTAATATCCTTTTCTTTTATTCTCCTCTTAGGAGTCTTTTGTGCTTTAGGGGTGTTAGATGTTGCTTCTTCTTGGAACTCCATATAGGCTATGTTCCAAAGGACTTAGGAACACCAAATGAGGGGGTAGAGGTCCTTACTAACCTTGTTATACTTGGAGTACCTTGTGGAGCAATATATGTGGCTTTGAATTTCTTTGCAAAACCCTCTTTTATTGGTAGCATATTTCTTCTCTTTTTAGATGCAATATCCATTGGTGTTTCATTCATGTATCTTCAATGAATGTTAATATTGCATTATTTTGAGTCAATCATATGTTGCTAGTAATCCAATATTTGAGTTGTGATATTGGTAGCATATTTACCTTCTCAATTTAGTTAATGTTCTAAGTTGATTTTAATCACGTTTTCTATATATGGCTACGGTCAAGTGTTAGTTTGCTTTTCCCACTTTCTAGTTAAAAGTGTACCCATTATCTTTATATTTAGAAAATATAAAAAATAATATCTTATGATGGAGTTGTTCCTCTTAAAATTTAGAGGAAGATCACCAATGAAATGGTGATCTCTCCAACTGTTGGTTATTGATTGGTCTTTCTTTTGGGAATCATAGAGTCAAATTAAATTAATCTTCAAAAATACAAATCTATCAACTAACAATAGTTAATGTAATATAATAAAATACACAACATTATACAAAAATGGGCCTCAAAATACCTTTATTATTTTCTCACATTAACTCTTTATTCAATGATTTACATTAGGAGGCTTTATAGGAACTTTACCCCAATTCTCTAAACTATAGCTTAAATGCACGTGACACAAATAATTCATGGTTGCATGGTGAACATCTAACAAGATCTTACATCCATGAATCATGAGATACACTCTATTCAACTAGAATCCACTCATAGTTATCATATTTATGCATTTTATCCTTTGAAAATGTATTACATGACTTTAATACTAACATTTAACTTACAATGTTTTTACATGTCAAATCACAAAGGGTCTTGGAAATGGAATGATAATGCTAACCATTTAGAAAAAAAAATTAGACCATGGATAAACTTAGGTGATAATTTCCCTACAGACACTAGAATGCAAACATTTTTACTTGAGGCAAACTTGAGTTCAGGTACCCTCATTCAATCATGTACATAATGAACATAATAAAATTAAATGTAATATACTATAATTAATAATATTAAATAGATAAAATAAGCATAAAAATGGTAGAAATTCATTATTGTCTTATTTTAAATCTCTATTCAATTATTTACATTAAGGGGTTTTATATGTGCTTTACCTTGATCCTCTAAACTAAAATTTACATGAAAGAAATATAAACCATGAAAAAAATTGTGTGATACTAAAAGGAAAATATCTAACTAGATATTGTGTAGTGCCTACCTATTCCTAGCATGTGATGTTATTAAGAGCATTATATTTCGTATATGTTGAGATTTTACATGATCATGCTTTGATATTATTGTTCTATCTCCTAATTCATTAATTCCTCTATGGTTATTTTATTCTTATGCTTAATGTAAATAGCATTGACACATGTGTGTGTGTTATGTTGCCAAGTACCTTGAAAGGAGATGGATGTACTTCATTTAGAGGTGTTCTTGGGATGCATGCATGATGCGGGCTTGCCTAAGTGATTATTATTATGTTTTGGTTTGAGAATATATGTATTAGTATAGATGTTATAATTAAATGCTTCCATGAAATTTATCATTTAAATGCAATGACGTTATGGATATGATGTCTTACACCTTTGGGTATTAATGCAACACTTTGGCTATTTATATATATGGAATAGTTATGCTTGACATGTGTGTGGATTGGTTAAAAGTACCAGGTATTTCTCTACTTGGCTCCACAAGTTTGAGTATACCTCGACAATGGTTATAAGGAGATGTCACATTGGCCATTTATTATTTTTCCTTACTTTTTGTACTTGATCTAAGTGTGAGTACCTTGTTATTTATCTATGTTGACCTAGATATCACCATTGGTATGATCTTGGACACCATAACCCTTTTTGTGGATGTCTCGTGAATGTGTGGTTGACATCTTGTTAAATTTCCCATTTCCTCAATTTAGTTTAGTTAAATGCTTATATGGATTTAATAGTGAAATTATATGTTGAATGATAATTAGGGAATGAATTTAACCAATTACCTATATTTGGGGGTTATTTGTGGGAGTTTCAAAGTGAAGAATGGAAATATAATTTATATGAATTTTAAATTGATTTAAATTTTGGTTTCCGCAAGTAATGTGAAAATAGGCTTATATAGACTTAAATCATGATATAAGGGTGGAATAGAAAATTATATTATTTTTAAATGTCTTATTTGGGCTTGGGCGAAATCAGGGATTAAATGCAATTATTTCGAAAAAACAAATATTATTTTATTTTGAAAAGGAAAAAGGGGTTAAAAGTGAAAAGGCATTTGATTTTCATTTTTATGTTTATTTTGTGAGGAATTTGGAGAGGAACTCCTCTACTCTCCAAATTCTTGTTTTTGTGATTAGGTGAGAAATTGGAGAGAAAATTGTATGGGGTTTGAAGCATCCATATATGAATTGGTAGGAGATCATGGTCCTATATGGATTCAATCATTCATGAGGCATGTTTAAAGTTCTCCTTTCAAATTTTGTTGAATTGAGAGGCAAGTTTTCTATATCCCCTCAAATGGTTATTGTTTTTTTTATTTCAAAAGGTTGAAAATATATTGGTGGGGTGTTAGAACCTCCCAATGACTTTTATTTCATAGAATTAGGGGTTTGTATCAATTATTGTATGCAAATTTTGTGAATTTTCCCCCAAATGTCATTACAATGCCAATTTTTTAAGGAATTGTCCAAATGTGAAATTGGTAGTGAAAAATGGTTGCTAGGACTTTTAGATTAAAAGGGTATCTTTTGTTTTTCAGATTTTTCAAATTTTAATTTGGTAATTTTTGAGCTATTTTAATGGTGATTTGGGAAAATTCCTATTTTTAGATAAATTGATAACTTGAGAAATTTGAATGAATTATGATTTTTATGAATGTGGGGGAAAAGGTATACTTTGTTAATGTTCAAAATAATTATATTGAAAACATGTGGTTTTCATGAAAAAATGTGTTCGTGCATTGCTTCTCATCCCTTTGAAGATGAATTTGTGTTGAATTATGAATTGGTTCTCATCTTGGTACGACTCCTGAGAAGTTTATTATCTCTATTCTAATGTGTTCATTGAGTGAATTTTATTTTTTGGTGTGTATGTAATGCCTCATCTCTTGTGAGAGGTATTGGTAGATTAGTTTGGTTGATACTTGAGGCCATTGTATTATCCCTTCTAAATCTTGTGAATGTAGAAGTGATTCTTGTATGTGTATGATATATTTACTCTGTAATCATAATGAGTGTATACCATTCTCCAAAGTATCTTGTGTGAGTATGTTTGGGCCATGTGACCATCTCCTATAATGGTGGGAGTGAACCTTATTGGTTTCATGTGGTAGGGTGGCATGGAAACCACCATTGAGGTTTGAAGGTTCAAAGAGAGAAAGTGACATCAATATATTCTTCCTTCCTTGTTATTTCACCTTGTAGATAGTTAAATGCAATGCAATTTGAAGTTATAAGGAAATTTGAGTCTTTTCCCTATGTAATTGTAATATAATTTATAAAAAACCTCTCTTTGAGATAAATTATAATCAGTTGTAAATAATAGTAGTTTAGCCCTAATTAAATGTCTAGGTGTTAGTTCTGGGCATGATCATTTATGCATGATATTGTATTTTTACCTTGGGAAGTTAAAATTAACTTAGGAACTTTGATTTTGGGTTAAAAATTAACATTAGTGTCTTCTAGTGAGTTTGGGCGGCTTGGTGTTGCATTTGGGTGACATGGTTTGCTCAAGAGTCTCCAAAATCGCCTATAATGTTCCTAACTTAGCTTTGGTATCCTTATTAGTAGTGGGGAAGCCTATTACTATACTGAAGTGGCCTAGTTGAGGGATCAAAAGCTTAAGATTTCCTATCTCTATTGGGTGGCTTGGTCTTGTGTTTAGGTAGTCTCATTCCCATATAAAAAAAAGAATGTTAAACCTCTTAACCATGATTGTCCATGGGTTTTCTAAGCTTAAATCCATATTTGAGTGATTTTTATGTTGAATGTATCTTTCTCGTGGTAGTCGTTTTTGTTGACTAGACCTTCAAAAACCTAGTCAAGTTATCCCTCTCTTAGAACTGTTTGTTCCTCTAGGTTTAGGGACCTTGTATGGGTAAAACAATATAAAAGAAAGTTGTTCATCATGGTACCAATGGTCTAGTGGTGTTTGAATCTTGTCCTTAAGTGTCTTTTTTGAGGACTTGTAGTTTCTCCTACATAATTTTGCATTCACTCTTCTAAAGTTTCCCGATTGGCAAACCTAGGGTTAGGGAGATTGTGCACCTTGTCTTGTGAAGTCTTGGGAAGGTTTTAAATATTCTTACTCGGTCTTGTTAGTGACCTCAACATTTCTCATAGGTCTTGGGGTGTTGTGTTGTAGCATATTTTATTTGTGCAATGTCATTTTTCATCGGGATGTCTTAGGAAGCATTGGTTGTCTGGAAGTGACTTGTCATCATTCTAGTTAGTGGAGAGTTTTTATCTCCTGGTTTGACATCTTGTAGTGAAGGTTTTACCTTGTTTAGAATTGGTTTAAGAGATTTGAGATGTGGATTAGAGGTTTATGGTCCCCTCATCTTGTTTTGGTGTTGATTTTTGAGAGAGCATGATTGTGGGTTGTAATCAATCGTCAGGTCCAAGTGGTTCTCTCTCTTGTATGCTATTCATATGGATTTATCCCACATGTGGTTAGTCTTAAAATATTTCCACATTTCTTATGAAATGGTGAGGTCATCTTGTTGTTGTTTTATTTGTGTCATTATGTCCATGCAACAATTGTGTGCACGTCATTGTGCAAGTGTGACATGTTGATGTCCTATCTTTGGTGATGTGGTTTTTGTGTTTCAAAAAATTTTGTTCAATCAAGTTTTTCCTTGTGCTTTGAGCAGGGCATTACATATTGCATGCATGAATAATATGATGCACTCTAGGTAACTAAAATTTTCTCATAGTTATTATATATTTATACACTATCCTTTCAAAACATATTCACACTAACAATTAGTTTAGAATATTTATTTGTACCATGGGAGAGGCACATTATGGTGGGAAAACTTAAATTTTATATGATAAGTCCATTTTATTAGAGGATTTACTCATATTTTTAGCCTTAAGTTTACATTATTCAAAAAAGGAGTGAATCCCATTAATCTATTGATAACAATGAGGAAATATATCAACATACTCCTTCAAAATATTTTCAATCATACTCCTTTATAATATTCATTGATAAAAATGGACTAGTTAAGCTAGATAAATTATTCACTTGAATGTCCAAATTGCAACTAACCTCATATGAGAATAATTTTAAAGACTCATTCTTCCTCATGGAATTCAACAATGGGTTTCAGAAATACAAAATAAATCAAAGAAAAATGCACCAAAGGACCTAACCTCTTAGAATAACTAGACCTAGTAGATTAACTAGTAAATGAATTATGAGTTTGACTTGGGTTAGACATGTTTTTCTAGTTTAATCGCAATTAAAATTATCTTTGAAAAAATGAGAGGAGCATAACATGTCACACAATAAAAAATATTTTTGTTAGTGAAATATTCATTCTACTTTCATGTCAAATTGGTAGGAGATCATGATTTATTTTCAACAAAATATAGAGAATAGAGATTGTCCATAATAAAAATGAGAGGAGTAACACATAATTATACAACACATTTTAATGAAGAAATATTTCTCAATCCAAAAGAAAATATGAATACCAAAATTTATAGGTTTTGAGGAAGTTATAAAGTATCTTGGTAACACTATGGAGAATATGAGTACAACCATTGAGGATCCTAAAGCTAATGAATAGCTACTTATGAGAAATATCAATCCCATGACAAAAGGGTTTATAGAGAACGCATCTTTTTGCATATGATGAAAATATAAATATATCAACTTATGAAAAAATAGATATTTGGAGAATATAGACTATTAGCTATCCCGAATTGAGGTATATATTTGTATCCATCATATTTTTGAATAAAAAATAATTTCCTTTTCTAGATTAAAATCATCAAATAATTCTCTTGGTTTATTTATTTTTCTATAATAAAGTTAGCTCCTATTTATTCTTTTGTTAATTTAAGAGGCCAATACAAAAAAAAGTTATATCCCATTTTAATTAAGAAGAAAGGTCTATTGGGTGGAAGTATTATAAGTGACAAGAATTTCAAAGTGTGTGAGAGTACATTAGTGAATTTTGTATAAACACTATCCAAATGGAAAATAATGGGAAAGGAGATGATATTGATGGAAATAATTCTAATCTAAAGAAAAATACTTGTATAATTTAATACAATCCAAATAACTATATAGTAGAAAAATAATACAAAAAAAATTTAATTTGAGAGACACTTTCAAGAATAAACCCAACAAATAGTAGCCCCACTCTAATTATATTCATAGTAAAAGAATTACAATATAATGAGATAACTTGACTATGCTATCAAGGAGAATCTAACTCTTATTCTCAAGCTATTCTAGAAGGATTCATGAATCTTCCAAAAACAACCTCCACATCCCATCTCAAGCACTCTATAAATAGACAAGACAACCTAGAAAACTCTTGGTAAGTTTTGCAAAATCCACGAGCTAAAAACTTAGTATTTTTTTCCAAATTGATTGATGTGCCCCACTATTAAATTCTTTCACAAAATAAAATGTAATTTCCAAAGAGGGATATTTCACCCTAAAACCTATTAAGTGATGTGTCTCAACCTTGCATCCTAATTTTAAAACAAAAAAGGTGATTTATGAGTTATAAAACATAAAATTGCAAATTTTGGGCTTTATATGTCGATTTTGGACTCCAAAAATGTTGAAATAAGCCTTCACCAAGGAAAGCCCATTAAATAAATATGGATCTTGTTGAAACCTTCAATAATAAAAAAGGTCTAATCAACTTCCTAGAACAAAATTTATGGCCTCCAAAAGCTAGGCCTCCCACATTAGAAATATAAGGGCATCTATGACACATAAGATCGTTGTAAGAGGGAGTTACACTTGTTGGCCAACTTATGGTGCATTTTATGAAATGCCATAAGAAATATTTGATTGGATATAATGGAGCTAAAATGAAGCACCAAGTTGGTGAATGGATTATGATGAACCTATGACAAGTGAAAGGAATCTGACATTTTTAGTCCATGGACTCATCTTAAAATTTGGGTGTTGTATTTGACTAGGGATTTGGGTACCAAAAATTAGCTCATGGTTTATTTATTAATATTTTATGATTTCATGTATTTTACTCTTATTTATTAGGTACTTGAGATGGAGGTTTCATAGTGAGTTTTGTAGGTACCATTATATTACCACAATTTATTCAAATCTCTTGTAGGTGATACCACAGTAAAAGATTAAACTCTTAAGTGTATTATAATTGTTGATTAATGAATAATAAATTTAATTTCTTTAGAGTGTGAGGTTTCTCTCAAAATAATTTTTCCATGTAAATGACTATTTTTTTGGGATAGAGGCTATAAAACCCATAATGATATATTAATATACAGACAATATCATAAATATTTTGTAAAAATCAGCTGCAGTGGAGAGAGAAATAGCAAGAGGCCTATAACTAGATAAAATAAAACCTTCTAAAACTAGAGAAGGATGGACACTGCATTGTTAACAAAAATAGTAGAAAAATAAAAGCATAATTTAGTGTAACATGAAAAAATAAAGGAGAACTACTATATTAATAATTGCATTGGATACGGAAAATTCACCACCAGCAAATCACCGCCATGAAAAATTCACTGACGAAAAAATCATTTTCACCGCCATGAAAAATTCATTAACGAAAAAATCATTTTCACCGCCAAGTAAAATCAAAGTTTTTGAAATATATATTTAAAAATATTAAAAATTAACCGTGGTGAATTTTACTTGACAATGAATTGCTGACGGTGAAATTTTCGTTGATGAATTGCTGACGGTGAATTTTCCTAGAGCCAATTGCACTATAGATAAGCACTCTCACCAGTCGTGTTGCTATCCTCCTCATTGAGAAGGAGGTCTTCATCACAAAGCAATAAAGTGGTATTAATAATCTCTCAACCTGTTACTAGGAGCAACAAAGAGTGTTTTAGAATAACTCTCATGGCATATACAAAGGAGACACTTTCGAGAAGATTCTCCCTAGAAGTTTATGATGGGAAGTCAATGAATTTTTGAAGTGTAGGGGCAATCATTCTACAAAAAAGAAGTTGATTTTGGTGTGCATTTCCAACTGAAACTTTGAGAAGACACCTCCAGTGGTATTCTAACCCTCTAATAGGATAGGATATAACTTGTTAGAGCTTTTTGTAACTAGGCATCATTAATTACATGCTCATGAATGTATTTTCTACTAAGTAGACTTAGGAGGCAAGGGAATTGTACTAAATCCATGGTATTAGAAAGGAACATAACAACCACATCTAAGAAGGAATAAAGATTATTAACATATGTAAGAAAGCTCAAACTTGTTACCACTTGAATGGTGCTCTCCATCACCGCACAATTAAATTTAAAAACTTATCCTCATCTAAACCTACAAGAAGCGCCTTAATTTTTCCATATTGTTGGTATCATCTGGGAATCTCTTGCAAGCCGCAACAATGATATTTCCCTTATTATTTCTCATAATTGCACCAACTGGTGATTTTCTTAGACTTCCTCTCGAAGAACCATTGAAGTTAAGATTTGTCATGTTGGGTGGTGGAGGAATCCATTAGATTAAAATTTTATCCACCACCCATTTTGATAAAAAAATTATTCTTAGTTCTTTTAGTTTTTGGTCAAACACATGTAGACACTTAAAATTTGAGCTTACCTAATCATACTTAAATAAAATTTATTATTTATTTAATTATTTTACTCTTCACTTGATTCCATTAATTAAATAAATATATATTATTTATCTAATTAATTTCACATTCACCTTTATCCTTGTTCATTTAACTTCTTCACATGGGTCGCAATCTAAAATTTCCATCATGTGACAAGTGTTACTTTCACATATATAACTAAATCCTTATCTAGATTCATTGAACCTAGACATCTTCCCAAAATTCAAACTAACTTTCCATCTTATCCATTTATTTCATATCACACCTCTTAATCCTATCCATTCACATAAAGATGTTTCCCTAATATATTCATCTTTATCCCTCATGTGACACTTGTCACATGAATACATCTTTGAGCTTAACCCTAATCCTCATTTAATCTTAGCCATCCATCATCAATCTATTCTAGCCCTTGATTTTTACTGTTGATAATTTTATAACTAGAGGCCCTCATCCTTCATCATCGAGAATAAAGTCTCTTATCATACCCTTATTATGCTATTTTTCCATCGCATTACTACAATCATACCAAGGTTATGTTGGTTTATTGAGAAATCCACATCTTATCACGATCTAGAGCATATCAAACAGAACTAGGGTGCATTCTATTTCTACTCAATCTAGGAGGATGGATATTGATTTCAAGGTATACATTTGATTACTTGTATTATCTTATGTTGTTTTCCTTCCATCATTTTTCCACATCTTCAACACCATTAGAGGGAGGGGATATGATTAAAGGCTATTTTTTTGTATAAAATTATCCCAAGAGAATAAAATTCTACTAGGCATGGAGAGCTTCAATAACTTTTCCATTACTGTTTGTAAGACTAATTTCTCTATTCTTGAAATAATAATTTCTATAGTGGAGTTTTTTTTTTTTAGATTATTTTGTTTCTTTCTAACCATATCTTCCATATAATAATTGAAGGGCTTGTTTCCCAAATGAAAGCATAGGTGGGGATGATCCCACAATGTTGGTTTGCAATTTTTGGGAGATTCTAATTTTTGTCGAAATCACATATTTTTAGAAAATATAATGATTTAAGCCTTAAAATTTCCATTTGAAGGATTCCAATTGAAGAGGGTTTGATCAAATCCCCTTGGATAGAACCTTGCTAGTTTTAAATCATACCTATAACAGAGCCTCCTTTACACCCATCAAAATGTTGATAAAAACCACTTTTGATTTACCTTTTCAGGGATCAAATGAATTCATTTATTTATTTATTTTGTAAGTATGTAGTCTTATTATAAGCTTCCCAAAAAGTATAATTTTAAATAAATTTAATTTTATTATTATATTTATTTTTTATTTCTAGTGAATGTAGGTTTTTATTGAAAATCAAGCTCTTTGTTCTGCACATGTGGAAAAATAGAAGATTATCAATTTTTTTTTGAAAAATATGAGTGCACAAGATATGAAGTCCTTGATCCAACAAAAAATAAATGGAATTTCGATACATACAAAAAAAATTGTGTTATAAGGCTCGCCTATGTCGAAATTGTAATTAGTTTTACTTCGAAACTTGATTAAGGAAAAAATATTCAATAAAACACTATTAAACCAATTGGGAGCACTAGATATCATATTTACAAATCTAAATTCGAAAAAAATATAATTTTATCCTTCATGGAAAAAAAATTATGTGTTATACGGTGAGCGTCACTCCTTAAAAATGGTGTTTATTGAAAAAAACTAGTTTTCGAAGGAGATGGAAAAATAAGTGCAATTTGATTCCAATTTTTTTGAAAAATATATATTTAGAATCTACAGACAAAATGTCACAAATCACTAGTTTGCATCATCTTCAAATTCCTCACGGTTTAACTGCTATAGGTGTCTAAAAGTGAAGATTTAGTTAGAAAAAATCAGTTCAAAGTCCAGTTTGGCCAAAAATTGTAAACTAGTATTGTGGGATTACTTGTGGAATATTTGAATAGAGTTGGCCAATTTTGGAAGTGTTGAAGGAGAGAAAATTGAGGGGGGATTATTCCACCCTAACTTGGTTGGAGCAATTTCCAATAGGATTGGTTGAAGTTGTAGGACAAGAGTAGATGATATGTATCTTCATATGTTGACCCACAAAGAAAACAAGGAAATTAGGGAGTGATAACAAGTCTATCTAGTCTCATACTAGTTATAATTTTTTTGCTTAGCGTCAACCAATTAAAAGCTTCCACTTTATGGAGGAAATAAGAGTTCCAACACGAGCTTGTGGGCCAATCTCCCTAAGGATTTTCCTTTACAATTGCCTTATACCCAAATTTGAATGTAGTTTCTCTATTTTGAAGTTGTCTAGATTATTTCATCTTCATTTTCTGAGAGAAAGATATGGATTTTATAAAACTCTTCTTTGAATTTAGATTTATGATATTGTTTGAGAAATAAGGGATCAACTGATTTCTAGATTTCCTTTGAAGGATAAACTAAAGAGTATACTAAGAAATAATACTTTACCTTATTTCCCCATTATTGTTTGAGGACATATTCAAATTTTTTCCATTCCAAGAATTGTTGGATAGGTTTATGGCCATTACAAGAATCTTCCTAGAAAAAGGCCTTGTTACCATTTTGAATTAGCCAAGTGAGATGTGGTAGGATAACTTCCCTACAAGATATTTAAAAGCTCCACAATTTATAACCTAAAGGGGGATTATAAAGGGTAAAAATCCTTTCTCTTTCCATTGAATCTAAGTATCCATGCCTTATTATTTTGTACCATTTGGTTTCTAATTTTAAGTGTAGATGCCAAATCAATTTTTCCCCAAGCCAATATTTTGGGCTTCGAAGCTTTGAATGCTTGCTCCTCTATTTTTCTTTAAACCAATTTTTTTGATTGTGAAGGTTATCCCACCAAATGAAGGATCTTAGATGATTTTTTTAGTTCAAGAGCTATTCCTCTAGGTAATTTTAGGATTGACATCATGTAGGTTGGAATTGCTTGAGAAATAATTTCAACATGGTGATCCTTCTAGCCAATGTCATCCATTTACCTTTCCATAAAGAATTTATTATTATTTTAGTAGACACTAATAATGAATATCTTTTCTTTTGATTGGAAGTGGGTGTTTAGGAAAAATATTTTTGACTTTTGAGTATTCACTACTTTTCATGTAGCTTGACAATAATTTGAAAGAACTTTCTTTATAGATTTTGCTTCATATAATTTTTCTTGGCCAAATAATAAAGTGTCATCTACAAACAAGGCATTAATAATAAGATTTGGAAAATAATTTATTCTGATTGTCTTCCAATTATTATTATTATTTTTCTTTAATTGATCTAGTTAGTGATTCTACCATAAAGATGAACATGAAAGGAGAAATAGGGCCACCTTAATTTATTCCTTTAGATGAAGAGAATAATCCACAAGGAACATTGTTGAGGATAATTGAAAATCTAGTTCCCAATATGCAAGAAGTGATCCATTTGCACCAATGTTTTTTGAATCCAAAATTCTCTAAAATATTTAGTAGGAATTTCTAATTTACCATATCACAATATTTTATCATGCCTAATTTTTGAGAAAAATCATGGATTTTTCCTTCTTCAATAGAGTGAAATACTTCATGAGTTACTATAGCTCCTTCTGTAGTTTCACGACCTGGGACAAAGCCACCTTGTTCCTTTGAGATAAGAGAAGGGATTAAAGGGGTTAAATTTGGAGGCTATAACTTTTGAAAATATTTTATAGTCAAAGGAGTTGAGCTTAATTGGTTAAAGCATTGAATTCTAAGTGTGGAGGCCCAAGTTCAAATCCCAAAGAGACATCTAAGATGGAAGTCTAAGTTGTGACTCTTGGTCTTCCATAGTTGGCTTCAAATATGGAAGTGGTTTCTAAATAAGTGGATTTCTAAGTTTTGACTCTCTATATTCCATTGGTTATTTATAGTGTGGTTGCTCGAAATGAGCTAGTATTAGTTTCATGGTTGTGCTCACAATGAGATTGTGTTGATCTTATGTTGATTCTCAAATGAAAAAAATAAAATGTAAATGATTATCAATATATATATATATATATTATAGAGGAGATTGTAGATGGCAATAGGTCTAAAATCTGTGAAGGTGGAGGGGACTATCTTTTTTGGAATTAAAGGTAAAAAGTTCGTGTTCATTTCTTTTAAGATATTTTTTATGTTTTCTAGCTTCTTACAAGGTAGCAAGGATATATTTTTCTCTAAATTCTCAACACTTCTGAAAGAAGAGAGTTGTAAAACCATATGGACTTAGATTTTTATCAATAGCCATGGAAAAAACTACCTTCTTTAATTCTTCTAATGAAAATTCTAACATTAATTCCTTATTTTGATATGTATTTATCAATTTTGGATTGTGTGTCAAAATAATATCATGAATTGAGGATGGTGGATCTATGTGATTTGAAAGTAAGATTTTGAAAAAGAAGACAACTTCCTTTTCAATATATTATTTTGTAGATAGAGAAAGACCATCCTTTGAAGAGATATGACTGTTTTATTTTCTTGACTTCTATTTTTTGTTGAAGTGTGAAAAAAATTCATATTTTTGTCCCATTCAATTAACCATAGTTCTCTTGACTTTTATCTCTTGTAAATTTATTTTCTTTGTAGAAGTTCTTGAAGCCGAAATTTTAGATTTTTCTCTTCTTTAAATGAATCTAAATCCATACCATACATGATTATATTTTCATTCAAAGAATTCAATTGTTCTTCTACTTTGATATTTTCTTTGAAAATGTTTTTGAAGTGAAGACTGTTCTAGTATTTGATTTTCATTTTGATGAATTTTAACTTGTGGCACAATAGAAACATCCTTGACCCTTGAATGAAGGGGGAGGACTGCCACCAATTTTTTCACAAAGAGAGGAAACTTGGATCCCTAAAATACATTGACTCAAATTTGAAAGGATATTTTATTTGGGTTCTATCCTTGAAGATGTTTAGAGATATATAAAAGTGATCCAATCCAATAATTGTAAAATTAGGGAATAAAAATTAAATGAAAGAGCTAACCACTTCTTAGATAAGAGGAATTTGTCCAGTATTTTTATAATTTTGTATAATTCCTTTCTTCTATTTGAGTATGTGAACATACTATTAGAGAGATGTAGTCATAAAAGCTATTTAAGGATATGAAATCCTTAAAATATTCCATGTCTTGGTGGAATAATGCCACCCATTTTTTTCAGATGTCTAATATAGCATTGAAATGTTCTCCAAAGATAACCATGTCTTGTTGGAGAAGAGGAAGGAGAGAATTTAATTTGTTCCAAAAAAGCTTTTTTTGGATGGATTCCTATTGGACTATAAACATTAAAAATCTATTATTTTTGAGAGGGTGATATATTAATGGTCATAAATAGTAAACAATAGGATCCTAATGTAATTGTTTTGATTAAATTGGAAAAAAAAATTACAACATAAAAGAAGGAAAGCTGCTAACAAAGAAAGACATTGAAGCATCAACAAAAACCAAAAGTAAACCATCAGAAGAACAACAACGACCAAACAAAAACAAAATTGAAAACACCAAAAAAGACACAACTTCATATTCTTCAAGGTGTTAGCCACCTCGATCTCCTAATTTCGATGCAGATTGACCATATCTAGCAGTTCTTATTTTTCCTCCTCAAAGGATCCCAATTTAATTGTTTCAATCAATACCATTTTATGGTTCTTAAGGATGACTAGACCACCCGAAGCTCCCCTTGTTGCAACTTGAGAGGACTTCCATTTTGACCAATTACCAAAAATAAAAATTCCCTATTCATTTGATAGTTTTTTTTCCTAAAGGAGGATCACATCTTAGTTTTGAATTTATAAATGACACTTAATTAAATATTATTTTTAGGGAAATTTAGGCCCCTAACATTCCATGAGAGGATCTTCATTGATCTCAAGAATAGTCGCAAACTCTCCTATATCTTAAGGAGTTTTATAGAGTTGATTGAATGCCTATTATTATTTTCTCTTGGGCTTATATCTATTTTTCCTTCCACTATGAGTCTTTAGGGAAGGTAAGGTATTAGAGGTTTCAAATATTATTGTGATATGGGTAATTTGGTCAAAGGCATCACATCTGCACAATCATTTAGAGCTTCATTTGCAATGTTTTCTAAAATTTCATTTCCCACTTGTTGTAAAATATCATTAACCATGGAAAAAGTTTAATATTTTGGAATTGGATTGGCAACTGTGTTTTCAATTTGGATTGGAGATTAAGTAGCAAATCCATCACATTCCAATATTGGAGATGAAGGAAAATTTTTACCCTTTAAAAGACCTAATTGGGGTAGTGGGTTAAATTTATCTTCCTTGAACATGATTGATCTTGGTAAGGAATTCACCTTGGGGGTATTTAATTTTATCTCATATGAAGAATGACTAGAAGGAGCTTTCCTAATCTCTAAAATTTTAAGATATTTATCCATAAAAATTCTAACTTGAGGAGAGTTGTGAGGGATCTTTTTAACCAGAGGGGGGTTTTCAAATTTTAGGGGGAATTCAGATTCACATGATTAGAATTAACAAGGGGTCTAAGAAGGGTTACTTGATCCCCATAGACCCATGAAACATTTTATTTGATCCTTTGGTAGTTTTTAGAAGTATGGTCAAATTTATGACAAATAGAGTAAAGGGTTTGGAACTTCATAGGAAACATATTGGACCCATGTGTCAAAAATAAAGGAGAGAAAATTTTATTGGATAAATTTGGAGACGCCCATTAAAACATAAATCCTTGTGGGTTTTTCTAGTTCATGAAATTTATATCATGATTTTAGAAAATACCTAATGAATTTCCTAAGAGTTCAAGGATGCTCAAATTTTTGTATTTGAGTGGGAGATTTTTGAGTTAGACCCAAAAGGGGAAAAAATTGGTAGTGGCTTTAGAAGGATCAAAGTTTGATTCCTAGGGTTGTAGATAAATACCTAAGCCAACAAAAAATAATGATTTTTTAAAATCTCATCTCTTTCCATTTTTGATAAATAATGACAACAAAAAGCCTTTATTTCTATCTATGAAAAATGATTTGTAACATCTACCCAATTTGCAAAAACCTAGTTAGATTATTTTTGGAAAGGGGTAATTTCTAAAGTACTAATAAGAGATTTATCTTCCAGGTCTTGGATGTGAGTAGATAATAAAGCACTATAGACTCTGACTATCTTGGAATGTACCTAGAAAACCAATATTGAATAATAATGGTTCAAATCTGTTATAGACTTAGGCATAGATTTCCACCTCCAAAAATTGTGTGGCCATTTTCTAAAATTATCCTTCCCAAAGGGATGGAAAAGGAATGAGGTCAAAAATCTCTAGTTTTTCTTGGGTAAGATAAAAGGAAGTTGTCATTTTTCTTGTCACACAATGCTAAATTCTTTTGGGTCTTTGAAGAAGGAGGACCCACCTTTCTATGTTTTTTTAGAGTGAATATCATTCCCTCTTCAATAACCATGCTTGGTGGGGGGAAAAGTGTGTTGGAAATTGGCCCATGTGACACCTACAAATATATGTTTTCCATGCATATTTTTCAATTAAAATGATGACCATTTCTTGGTTCATAGAATTTCACCATGACCAACATTATAATTAGTTTTATGTTTATTTCCTTGTAAATAAATGCTATGGTATATTAATTTTGTGTTTATTTTATTGTACTTATGATTATTTTAACTGTACACATACCTCCTCCCATAAATTAGTGTAGGAATAATATATTATACAACTTTAGGTGGGAGCCCAAGTTTGAATCTACAACCAAAATTCATATAAAATTGAGGCAAACCCATATTCCCATATTCAAGTAATCCCCAACATTAAATGCATTTCTAATGCCACATACAATAATTACTTAGGAAAATATTTCTTTACCCAAGTGTGGTATCCCACTTTAGGTGGACTACAACTTTACAAAATTAAGTATTTTATGCAAGTTGTACAACACCTTTCCTAACATTATGCCACTTGATATAGACATTGCATAAGGGTCAAAACACAAACAAAGAAAGCTAGTTACTTAGGGGAGAAATTCATATATAACTCTTACACCATAATAAATTTATAATTTTCATTATCTTCATCAAATAACTTGGAACATTCTCTGAAGTGTTCACCTTCTCAATTTTTACCATCTTATCCTCCATCATGTTTTGAAAAAAAAAAATCCACATATATGTGATTTGTTTGCACATAAAAAGTAAGGTTCTTTGTTGGCAACACGAGCATATGGTGTATGGTGTTGTCATTAATTTCAAACCATTGTATAATTGATGGTGTATCAATAGGTAGATATTCCGAAGAAGACCAAATATTTTTGGGAAATTAGCTAAGTCCCGAATTGAGATAGTGTATTTTCAATGTAATAGAGGAACAATTTTATGGTTCATATTGTTCTGAATTGCATTATCTTGTCATAAAGTTTTGAGGTAATAATGGTACATATTGAAGGAGTCCATATCTAAATTTTCAAGGTTTTATGTCTTCTACAGTAGAAGATATTAATGATAGAGTATCATACTAAGTAGTGATAGAGTTAAAGTTGTAAAGTTCATGTTGGAATGCTTTGCATTCCACCATGAATGATCATTGTGTTTTGTGAATTTTAGGAAGTGCTTGGAGATGTCAAGTGTGTGTGCATTTTGAGTTTCAAGTAGTTTTGTGATATGTGCGTCAAGTTTTGGATGAACAGTTAGTTCATTCAATTGTTGCTTTACCAGTTTGGTTGTGTGGTGCCAACCTAAGGATTTTGGGGTCGTGCGAGACTGAATTATGTATGGAGCAGATTCATGGGAGCATCTATAGGTCACGCTAACCTATTTTGGTGAAGAACACACTTTGGTTATTTTTGCAAGGCATGTATTTTGAAGTTTTGAGCCGACAGGTTTTGAGGTCATATATTTCATCCAATTAGGCCTACTTAGTTGATGGTATGATTGATTGAGGAAGATATGTATATATATAGGAAAATTCATTTTTGGTATGAAGTAGAGAGAAGAGTATAATATAATAGTGGTAATCTTGTGCATGCACATAAGAGTGATAGTAAAGGATGAAGTGTGCTAATTTATTATTCTGAGTAGAACAAGGAACTGCGTATTTAACATATGATATATGCATTGTAGATAGTTCAAACCCTGACAGTGAGACATTTTTGTATGCACATTTGTAATTTGGGAAGAAGTGATCTTCCTTGGGAAGTGAGCCCTCATTTTTTTTGAATAGTGAGTCCCTTAAACTATGATCTATTATAATCGGTTATGATATATAGTGAGTTAATCCTCACTATAGTTTTTCCCTTTCAAGGGTTTTCCATGTAAAATTTGGTGTTCATCTGTTGATTATTGCGGTGCATGCTTTATATTGTTTCTTTCTATGCATGCAATTTTAATGAGATACTTTGTAATGCCCTTTTAAGTTATTAAATTTTAGAGAAAATTGATTCACCCCCCTCTTAGTATTTTGAGTGTTGAACAATTGGTATCAGAGCAAGGTTCCTTCAATTTTCCTAATAGCTGAGGTATATCTTGGAGATTGAACACATGGTAACGAGGAAGTATCTTATCCCCTTAAAAGAACTTATAATGGGAAGGATTCATTGAAGAAGACTATGAAGTTGATATGAAAGGAGAACTTAGATCTGTTCTTGATGACTTGGATGTAAAGAGCGAAAATCTCTTTAAAACAATATCGACAAATACTTTAAATAAGATCCATTATATTCAAAATAAAGTCATAGGATATGGTAGAGAGTTCAATAATCAATTTGTTTCAATGGTACAAAAATTACTTGGCCAAGTAAAATGTCATACACGACAATAAAAGCAATTTTGGAAAAGCAAAACTACACTCTATTTACCCATATTCGGCACCCATCCCGGAAGGTAACTTTCCCAAAAAAAACATAAAATGAAAAATTATCTATCATTCATGCATGGTCTAACAATCAAATACAGTATTTTGAAATCTTTCAAAACATCAAACTAGAAACATGGTTTAAAACGAATACAGTTTAAAAAGAGCTTCTTTCCATTGTTTAAATTCGTAAAAGTTATAAAGTCAATATTTTGAATTTAGTATTAAATAATCAATAAGGTTTTTAAATGAAGGTGTAACTCCAGTATGTGAAATAATTACATATAAAAATAGAAATTTAAAAAGTACACATTCATTCGTTCATACTCTCATTAATTAATGTTGTTTCAAAGTCGTTTTGGAGGTTTTCAAAATAGATCAACTCTTAATTTTAAGCATTTTATTTCCAGTTTATCGTATTTTCAGAAAAAATAATCGTTTTTTTCAAAATAACTAAAATAATAGTTTTCAGTTTTGACAGTTTCGAAGAAAAGTGAGAATTTCGAGTTTCAAAATCTACATTTCAAGAATAGAGTTAAAATTTGAAGTTTAAGTTCTGCCATTAATTTTCAGTCTTCATGCATTAATTTTTGTCAACAAAATTCATCTATTTTATGTTCATGATCATTTCATTTTCTAAAATGGTAAAATCGTTTTTAAATTTAATAAGTTCTCCTAGATTCAATTTACTGTTTAATGCAAGATTTCCAATCAACAAATCTTAAATTCTCAGCAAAATATCAAAATCACTGTTTAATATGTTTTTGAAGCTAAAACAAAAATTTGTTTTTTGTTTTGAGTTGTTCCTGAATTTTTCAAATTTTATTTCATGATTTAATTCGAAGGTTTTTCTTAAAATCTCAGGTTCTAAATTTGTCAATGTTCTAGAAGTTTAAATTCAGTCCAATTGTTTTGAAGTTTTAAATAAAATATACATAATAGTTTTTATACAATTCTTTAAATCTCTCTTTTAAAACAACCAAGATTTTCTTAAGTAATTTCTATTCATTTCCAGAATTGTTTTTGAAATATAATTGAAAGATCTAATTAAAGATTCTATCAAAGGATTCTTACTTGGTATTACTCGAATTTTGGTAATGAATTTACTGATACCTCTATTCTTTGCTTTGGCGCCTTTTCAGCTGACTGCATAAGGAGGAATTGTTCTCCCTTATTTCATGCTGTGAGTGGAGAGTGTGATGGAAATTCTATGCACTCCTCAACTTACTGCGCACCCACCTATACCTGGAGTGAGGGGTGTGGAAGAGGGAAGGGATTTAATTCCCTTAAATCAGAGTATTGTAGCCTCTTGTTGCATGCACGTACCAAGAGGAGAGGGCGCAGGTGTGAGTGGGGAGGCTGCGTGCTTTCTCTAGGCCATGCCTTATCCAAGGTGGAGGGGAGCTAAGATAGCTGTGAAGGGAGGGAGTGAAGCTTCCTCTCTACCTGCGCATGGAAGGAAGAACTGGCCTCACTTTCCTTAACTGCCTCTATGTGGGGTGTGTGAGGAAATCCTTCCTTTTCTGCCTTCTCTCTGTGAAGTGGTTAATGTTTACCACTGGTAAAAAAGAAAAAAAAACTCTCTCTCCTCCAGTGTGTCTGGTTAGATCTAGCAATAGACAATGATCTTTATTATGAATTATGTGTATTCAATTTCGAATTTCTTCTTTGAGTTTCCAAATTCTTTGTGTGTGTTCCAATTTTGGATTTTTAATTAGATATTTATCTCTTTTTCTTGATTCCATGCATTGATCAAAACAAGAATTGAGATCGACAATTCCCTCATTGATCTCCAGTTAACGAATTTAAACTCTCTATTTCAATTTCGATTTTTTTTTTTTATATATAAAGAGGGTAAAAACTTTATTGAAAATCAGAGCAAAACCTTACAAGACATCAAAGGGCCAAACCCCCAAGACCAAGCATAGAAAATAAACAAAAATCAACCAATCTAGTACCAGTCCTATCTTCAGTAAGAATCCTCTCCAGAGCCTGGCTATAGTCATGGGGAACCTATTCCCACCTCTCCACCTTCCAACCATCCACATTCTCTGAAGCCCACTTAACTAAACAATCAGCTGCCCTATTCCATTCCCTGGGGATATGTACATACGACACCATCTCCATCACAAAACTAACTTGAAGAATTTGTTGCACCACCGCAACCAAACGCCAGCTAACATCATCAATCTTTTGTTCCTTAAGCAAGTTGATCAAAACCTGAGAGTCAGATTCACAAATGACCCTGTGCCACCCCCGAGCATAAGCCTGTTTCATAGCATAAAGAATAGCCAAACCTTCCATATAGTTGATAGTCTGAAGACCTTCATGATTAGAAAAGAGAAAAACCACTGATCCTGAAGAATCTCTACCAACCCCTCCAATCCCAACGGGGCCAGGATTGCCTCTAGAAGAGCCATCCACGTTAATTTTCAAAAAGTCAGCCGAAGGGGGGACCCACCTCCCCACCCTTTGGACTCTTTGCTTCACATTCCTTCCCCTTCTGACACAAGCAGAGACCGGAGATAACCCCTGAATACCAAATCGACCAATCATCTCAGCATCCTCTCTCGCCAGAGGTAACATAACCTCACATTTGGCCTCCACCGTCTCCTGGATCATGCCCATTATTCGAGACCAAACCTATTGGAACCACAGGTTCTCACCTCAAAAAATCCTCCTATTCCTTTCCAACCAAACCTGCCACAACAAAAAGATGGGCCCCACATACCATATGTCTTGCAAGAAAGCAGTCGGGGAGGGGGGTCTCCCCAGGCTTCCCCAAAAATCCACCAAAGAAGAAGCATGAACACAAGGGCATTTCCAGACACCCCACCAGAAATGCCAGAGCCGTAAAGTAAAGGAACAACGGAAGAACAAATGCTCAGAGTCTTCCTCAACATCCCCACAAAGAACACATCTAGACGGACCCAAAAAACCTCTCTTTCGAATATTTTCCCAAGTCAAGCACCTGTTCCAAGCTAGAACCCAAATAAAGCAGTTACACTTTAGCCAAGAGATTTTATTCCAAACTCTCTTCCACCACTGAACCTCCCCCCCTTCCAGCCACTAAGAAAGCAATACCTGATAACCAAAAGCCGCATAGTAAGCCCCTTTTGGGTTAGGAGACCAAGAGAGCACATCCTTATCAACTAGGGAAATACAACTTCGGCGGGAGAGAATGTTATGAAGCTCAACACACTCCTCAACCATATCATTAATCGACCATTCATCTCGAGTCTTCCATTCTGCCACCACCAGCTGCCCCTGATGAGAGAGGGATTTGAAGTCACTTACCTTGGTCCATCCCCTTTCACAAAAAACCTGGCTCAAGGTCAACAAATGTGGATACTGAAGGACAATGGGGGAGTAGCCATCCCAAGAGTCATGCTAGAAATGCGCCTCAGTCCCACTTTTACAAACCCAGAATAAGCCTTCTTTGATGAGCGCAACCCCTTTCCTAAGAGTATTCCAAACCATCGACCCCTTCCCCTTCAAAGAGTACCGGGGGATATCACACTGAGGGGATCTCGGAAAGTATTTCTGAGTTAGAATCCTGGCCCACACACGATCCTGTTCCACACACCACCACCAATATAGTTTAGCATCCAGAGCCGTACCAGACAAAAGTGACTACCTGACTCCTAGGCCTCCAAACTGCACTGGGCTACACATAATATCCCATCTGACAAGGCTCCATTTAGAAGACAATAAGCTACCAGCCCATAAAAATTGTCTTGCCAAGGAGTCCAATTCCCTAACAAAGCTCATAGGTGCCACTAGAACCATACACTGATAGACAGGGAGGGCCTGAACCACAGACTTAATCAGCTACAAACGACCAACAAAGGACAGCCAGCGATGAGTCCAATGAGTGACTTGAACCCGAAAATTATCCAAGATAGCCTGCCAGGAATCACGAGACTGTCTACCAATCGAAATGGGAATCCCCAAGTAGGTCAGCGAAAGAGTCCCAATCTGAAATTGTAAAGTGTGAGCAATCCTCCTCTGAATGGATCTTTGAGTATTGAAGAAGAGGATAGACGATTTTCCCTCATTAATTAATTGGCCAGAAGCAACAAGGTACACATCTAGCACCCTGTGCACATTCGTAGCCTCCCTAATGGTGGCCGAACCCATCAAAGCAGTGTCATCCATAAACTGTAAATGAGATTGCGGGGGTATTCCACCTCCCCATCGCCATCCCTGAATGAGATCCGTCTCCACATTCCTTTTTATCAATCGACCCAAACCTTCAACCAAAAGGAGAAACAAGCAAGGGGAAAGGGGGTCACCCTGATGTAAACCCTAAGAGGCACCAAAAAGCTCAAAATGCTCCCCATTAATTAAAACAGAAAAGGAAACAGAAGTCACACAACTCATAACCCAATGAATCCACTCCTCCTCAAAGCCAAAAGCAACCAGAACCTTTCAGAGGAAAGACCATCGAACCCTATTGTAAGCCTTAGCCATATCTAGCTTAATGAACATAGCCTTCTCTTTGGAGTTAGCCATAGAATGAATGGTTTCCATAGCAATAACAATGCCATCTAAAATCTGGTGACCCACCACGAAACCACTCTGTTCTTCAGATATCACATCGGAAGCCACTTCTTCAACCTGTCAGCAATCAACTTAGAGATAATTTTATATATAACGTTACAAAGAGAGATGGGACGAAAGAGGCTTATCCTATCCACATCATCATACTTTGGAATAAGGGCAAGAAAGGTAGAATTTAATGCCCGTAACATCTGCTTATTCTTCTTAGACTCCTGAACAACAGCTAGCAAATCCAGCTTGATAATCTCCCAAAATTCTTGAAAGAACTCAATCGGGAAGCCATCCAGGTCTGGAGCTTTCCCCTTTTTCATCTGGAAAACAGTCCTTTCCAACTCCTCCAATGAAATCTCCCTCATCAAATGCTCCTTCATCTCCTCAAGGACTAAAGAAGGAATACAAGAAAGAACCTGGGCTTCCTCAACAGAGTTTCCGTGTGCTTCCTCCTTGAATAAGGAAGAGAAATATTGCACAGCTTCATTAGTGATATCCTGAGTAGAAGAAAGATTCTCTCCCCTGTCATTAATCAAAGTAGAGATAGAATTTCCATGACGCCTAGCCTTCACCGAATTAAAGAAAAAGGTAGTGTTCTTATCCCCCACTTGAATCCAATCAAACCGAGCTTTTTGTTTCCAAAAGACTTCTTCCCTCATCTCCCACTCTTCCAGAGCTTTCAAGGCTCTAGCCTCTTCCCGCAAAGAATCCTCAGACACCCCATTCTCCCAGATCAGCCTAGTAATACCATCCAGCTCTGCTTGAACAACCTTCTTCTTGAAGAAAATGTTACCAAAGCAGTGACGATTCCAACGTTTGAGCTGATACTTGACATATTGAAGAAGCTTAGAAAAAGTATGCATTGTAGTACCATAGGCAGGTCTACCATACCTCCACCATTCAGCAACATAGCCATGGAGGTCAAGGTCGCGCAACCACATTAACTGAAACTTGAAGGAAGGAGTCTGAGGCACCCTAGCAGAAGAAACCATGAGCTGAATAGGCCAATGATCCGAACCCTGCCAATCTAAAATCTCAGAGCTAGAAGACCACATGCTCCCAACCCAGCAATAAGACACCAAGAACCGATCCAAGCGTTCAACAATACAGTTGTCTCCCACCCTTCTATTGTTCCAGGTGAATAGACCATTGCTAGGCTTGATGTCAACAAGATTAAGAGCCGATATATTATCCTGGAACAATAATGCAGAAGGCTCTAGTCTTGGAATACCCCCCGTTTCTCAGCTAACTCAGTAATAGCATTAAAGTCTCCCGCTATAATCCAAGGCTGGTTAGGAGCCAGGCTTCAGACCAGATGAATATTGGACCATAAAGTTTGTTTACCTTGAAACTCAATTGGTGCATAGACATTAGAGAATAATACAGACTCCCCCTTTTCGGACCACACTGCCACCATGGAGAGAGAGGATTTAAAGGAGAGCCACCACAAAGGCCTAATATTTCGAGGGTTCCAAAAGCAAGCCATGCCCCCCACGGATCCCTGGGCCCCAATACACTGGCATTCACTATTCCTCCACAACTTAGGCACTAAACCCAACATACCATCAATAGACAACTTAGTCTCCTGCAGAAAGAGAACATCAGGAGAATGAAGTCTAATCAACTCACGAACAACTTTTTGTCAAGGGCCACTGTTCAGGCCCCTTACATTCCATGAAATAACAATCATTTCAAAGGAGTCAAAAAATGAGAATCCAGGGTCTTTACTACCCCTGACTCCACCAAAGTCTCCCCTGTCAATTTAATCTTCTCCAAATCTTTCTTCCGACCAAGTTTAGAGGCTTTTTCCAGCCCCCCCTTCTTGCTGTCTTTTTGCAAAATGCCCAAGTGAGGAGAGGCCTTGGTGCCCTTGACCCCATCTGAGCCTGCCCTCTGAGCAGGATAAGCAGGATCCCTAACCACCTTCATGCACTCACCATTTGGAGCCGCCAACACCTGAGCCCCCTCCTACAGATCAGTGTCCATATTCAAGGAAGGGTCAACCTAAGGAACCAATGGGGTACCAGAAATGTGATCCTCCACATTGGAACCCATCACTCCCTGATCCACATTCACTAACCCTGGATTAACCTCTTGCTGATCAAGATCATCCAAGATTTCAAACCTATTAAAAGTATCCTCATCCTATCTTTTGTTCAAAGTCCTCTTTTGACCTCTATTCCTGTTGCGAGCCTTAACAGGGACAAAACCCTCAGACCCAACCACTACATCAGAAACGTGATTCTTCCCCTTATCATTACCAGGATGATTGCGAGGAGGCGGTGGAGGGTGAGGCTCTGCAGGCCTAGCCCTCAAACATCTACACACCAAGTGACCATATTCATGACAGAGGCGACAATGGAATGGAAGGGTCTTGTAATCCAGTTGTTGCACCCAAGAATGAGGACCCACACACATATCAAGAGCATCTGGAAAAGGCTTACTCAAATCAATTTCTACACATATTCGAGCAAAATTCATAACTTTCTTACCCAAGGTTTGTGCCGAAGGCCCCACTAGTTTCCCGAGTTTCGAGGCAAGCAGGTGCAAAACATCCTCTCGACAACATTCGACTGGGAACCTAGGCAGTCGAACCCACACCAGAACATGATTTAGGAGCTCCTCAGAAGGATTAAATCTGGCATGCCAAGGCTTGATGAACAACCCCACTTGATTATAAAAATAGGGCCCTCCCTCAAAGACCCTATTGCGATCAGTAAATAGTTGAATGTAACCATGAAGTAATTATTCACAAGCAACGTAACCTCCATTTCACCTTTTGGCTCCCAAGTCCTTTGGGCGCAAGATTCCAAGAATTGTAAAGAAACTCTCATTCCCAAAAATTTGCAGTACAACGAATGTCGTGAATAATAATATATATCCTTAGCAATCATTTCAATCGAAATCACCAATTTGAGTCTCTCCTTGCAGTGTTCTAGGCATCTATTAATCTTCGAAATGCGTGAATCCCCTGTCAAGTTATTCCCCACAAACCCCGTATCTGGGGAAAAAAGATTATTGTCAAAAAAGTTTCCTTGGGTTGATGATCTCAATCCGATCGCAACATGGAAATCCATATCGGGGGAGGCCCAAGACATCTCCCCACAAGGCATAGCTGCCACTCAGCCCAAAATGGGCATGCATGGGGAACATTGGTTTACCCCACCATCAGACCCCACCCCACCATAGTCCACGCGCAACACCCTCGCCAAAATGGACACCAAACCCCACGAAGGTAGAGGAGAGCACTCTCCACCACCCCACAGCGCACAACCGTGGACTCAAACCACTGTCCCTGCCCACCGAGACTTGCACAGAGGTTAGAGGGAGGACCCCACACACCCCCACGTGCAGCAGAAAGAAAACTCAACCAGCCCGGCCGCAACAGCCAGTCTCTAGAACAGTAAAAAGGAACCCCCCCCCGCAAAGCAGAACAACACCCCACCCAGCCAGCGCATAACACAGGGAAAAAAAACATTTCACAGGCTAGGGCTCAGATGCCCTAGCTCAGTACTAGGAAAACGCGGGCAAAGCCATCCTTTTCCATCATCCTTTCAATTTCGATTTCAATTTCAATTCATTTTCAATTTCATTTTGATTTCAATTCGAATTTAACTATCATTAAATAATCATTTAATTTCTATTTAAATCTCGACATAATAATTAATGTCTGCATTTAATAAGTCGATGAAAATCTATACATGACATCCTTCACCTCTTGGAAGAGACATCGTCTCGATGTCTTAGTAGTCATTCAATAAGCATAACATCATCATCATCATAAAAACATACTATCTCAATCAATAACATAGTATCAATAGATAAAACATAATATCTTAGTAGGTAAAGCATAATATCTCAATCAAGCATAATGAAATAGCAACTAACAACATAGTTCTCCAACATAAGCATAAGGAAAAATAGTAGCATCCACACTATCAAAGTTCACAATATGTGAATCCAAAAACTAGAGTATCAAGTATCTTCGCACAAAACAAATGCTAAACTATGAAAGCAAATGAGGACAATGATGGTCTATCGTCTCATAATCCTCCCATGTAGTACTATCCTCAGTATACTAGTCCCACTGGACCTTGTACTGAGTACTATCTCTATTAACACTAGTCTATCAACAATAGGATTAATGACTTCCAGTACATCAAAGGGTCCCACCCAACTTGGATCCAACTTGATGATTTCCAAAAATATGTAAGATTTACAAAACATTCCTTCTATGCAACAATCTGGTCCTTTCTAGACCTTGCTTCAAGTGTCCTTACTATCACATAGGGAAATTTTGTATGCTTCACACACACTTACTCTTCCAAAGAGCTTTATTCAATAAATACATCTAATATATATAATATCTATACTTAGTGATCGAAATTCATTGGTCCATGCATTTATCCTTAGTATAACCCAAATGGAAGAGGAATGTTGATGCATTGTACACTACATCGTGGGTCCAATCCTTTCCATTGAATTACACTGTTAGAAAACTCATAACCGAAGTCCATCCGCCACTTACACATTCATTATCCTTACCATAAAGTACTTTACCTTAATTACTTGTCTATCTCGAGCATAACCCTGCTCCTAGACACTCATCAATTTTATTTTTTTAATACTGCTCTACACTTAAGCTTCGTTATCAATTAAGTTTAATTGATCACTTATATCTATCATTTCATTTTTAACATTTTATCAAGTCCATCGTTATATCCAAGCCTTTTTCAGCTTTAATAGAGTTTCCTTTCTTTCCATATAATAGTCCAAACATCAATTTTAGAGTTTGTAGTTCATTCAAGATTTAGTCCACCATTTACTTATTTGACTAGAATAATATAAAGCACATTTATTCAATGAATTCCTCATGGTATGATTTTGGTTTTCACAACCCTATCATCATTTGCTAAACTGAAATCACCTTTTAGGTTTACTAAGCAACTACTTCCCGCAATATATTAATTAGGACCATAATCCTATAAGTTGAGTTTTCAAAACCTGATGGTTTCTTTGATGAGTCCATCCACTAGATCATTATGTTAATTCTACTTAATTAAAGACATATCAATTTGTCTCGCATTTTACCATTTTACTTTTTGAATCTCAGGTGGTTTACATGTCCTACCAAAGAGGACTTCCAATCTTCATTTCCCGACATACTAGACATTACCTTGCTACATTCCGAGCAACTTCTTACTCTATCTTCTTCCAGATGATAGTCATATGCAACTGAGAACATTAGTGTAGTCATATTCAAAATCATTGGTGTAGGCATATGCAACTGAGAACATTATCATCTTGTGCAACGAGTCAAACTGTCACTAAGACACAACACATGAACCAAGCTTGCAGAACAACTAAACACCAAGCCATCCAAGGGAAGATAGATACAATAATTATTAACATATTCCAAAATCTACAAGACAAGAAACTTCTATGCAGAGAAATGCAGAGCAATTCCATTTCTCCTAGACATCCTTCTACATAGGCCAAACATTTCCAATTACATCTACTACCGGTGAAAAGTTGAATAGTTGGTAGTTTTGGTGGTGTTGTCATTGTTTGGGTTGAAAGTCTTGTTTCCTTCATCTACGATTGGTCCTGATAAATTATTTTTTCTTTGGGGGATGTCTTGAGATTATTTTTGGTCCTGTTATGCTATGTGCTCATCCACAACTCTTTTTATTCATGTAATGTATATGATCGGAGCTGACCTATGTTGTATCATTTGTTTCATCAGAAAATTATCTTGGAGCCAACATAATTGAGGTTTTGAGTTGTTGCAAAGGGTATTTATAGAAGAAAAATCATTCATTGAAAAAAGAGATAGTAAAAACACAAGAGAGGTTGAAGAACAAATTAAATTAGTAAGAAAAGTGAATATGACAAGCCTAAATGTAGAAGCATGAAGACAAAACCAGATTATTGAGAGATAAGAAAGACACCACAAAAGAATGGTGTAAGTGTGGGATTAGGTGTATAGCACTAAACACTTCTTAATAAGACATTATATCAAATTGAAATAATTCAAAGCAATAATCAATTGAAAGCATCATATTGTTCTCTATCCTCAAAGATTTATTAAATCACAATGGCTCTCAGATCGTGAGTGCACTATGATTTTTAAAATGACAATTCAAAGAATGAGATGGATGCTAAATACAAGAAACTAGTCCTATATGATGATTTCTAAATGATTAAACATAAAAATTGACAAATGAAGAGCTACAGGAGGCAGCCATGATATGAAAACTTGATTGCTTGATGCTTGGATGCTTGGATGCTTGAATGCTTGGATGCTTGGATGAAATTCTACAGAGTAAACTTGATAACCTGGGGATCATTTTCTTAGTTCAATGAGGCTGCATTTATAGAATTCCTGGCTGTAGAAATGCACAGGGAAAGCATTGAGAGGCTTGGATTCAATCTGGAGGATTGAATGGTGAAAGATGGAGGACATTGAGAGAATTTTGGTGATTGTCTCTACCCATGAAAACACCAGGCAAGAGAAGAGGAAGGATTGATGGAGGAGGATTGAAAGAAGATTTTGGAATTTGTTTCCAATTTGTCTCCAAAACTTCCCGTGAAGTTTCAAAGCATTAATTGTGACATATTTTAGACATGGTTTAGACATAGGATATCTAATTCATTTTTGAGAGAATATAGATGGAATATTCTTTGTGCTTTAATTCAAATATTTTTGATTTATTTAAATTAGCAAAAGAGGGATAAATAATTTAATAAAATGAACTATAGGATAGTTGTTTATTAAATTAAACAAAATAATATGGCAATTTAATCAATAAAGTGTTTTGATATTTATTTAATTAATTTAGAATCGATGTGATAGAATAAAATAGGGATTTGATAATTAAACCAAACAAAGTATTTAATCTTGTTTATTTAATTAAGATGAATTTAAATGTGAACTATATAAATAAATATTTCTATTTATTCGATAGTAGAGGAAATTAGGATAATTAATCAAATAATTTGTATTTAATTAATCGGTTGCTCCAGACCAATTTTAGGTCTATACATTTTTCCCCTCTTCGAAGTGATGTGTTTACATGTTGCTTCGAAGAAAATTTTGCTGCTACTGCCAAGATCGATGATAAAGAAAAATAATTCCGTATGCCCCATACATTGATTTTCAGATAATTGATGATAATATGCCCCCTCAGGAGATAAATTAATGATTTGATGATTTTTATAATTTTTCAAAAATTTATGATTTTTTGATGTTTTTATGATGATTTGATGATGAAATAATTTATCTCCCGACAAAAATGATGAAGAAATATAGCCCGCAGAGGAAATTCGATTAATTTCATGAATAAAATTAATTAAAAGATAATAAAACCCACCAAAAATATCTTTTCAAAAACTATATATAGTCCAAAAGGTGATTTTCTAATTCATTTGCACTTTTTGAGTTTGAAAACCTTTGTGATAAAGACATTTCAGCCAGCTGCAGCAGGATGCCTATCCCCTACCACACTCATTGTTTCAAGCACATTCGACGTCACTGATGGCCGACCATGTACAGACCTCCGGTATGTACCCCTTAACCTCCTCGTAATTTGTACATTTTTTAATTTTTTATGCATTTCATAGTTTAGGCATTTTTTAGTCTGTTTTAGCACTTTCAAGCCGCACTGTAGCGCTTACACTCTGGTGTAGCGCTTCTAGTAGGTAGATTAGCGCTTGCATTTAAAACTCTAGCGCTTCCATAGGATAATGTAGCGCTTTCGTTGATATAGTGCTTAGGATTTGAAATTTAGCGCTTTGATGCCAGATTTTAGCGCTTTGATTTGGTGGATTACACTTTCATGGTCTGTCTTAGCGCTTCTGGTAAAGTGGCGCTTTGATGCGGTAAAGTAGCACTTCAAGACTTTTAGCGCTTCAGATGCCTGTTATAGCCCATCAGAGTGCTGAAATAGCACTTTCGAGATTTAGCGCTTTGGGTGCCTGATTTAGCGCTTTTGATTGATAAAGTAGTGCTTCTGGGATTTAGCACTTTGGAAGCCTAATTTAGCTCTTTCATTTTAGAATTGAAGATTTTGACTTAGTGAATCCTGATTTTGTCAATTCTGATCATGTCCATTCTTTGGATTGGTATGATTGATAATCCAAATCCTTGATGTGTTGGATTGATGATTTAAATAAGACTAACTTCTCATGATAGGCGAGAAGAAAATACTATTTGTGATGATCCTCATGATAGGTGAGGAAATGATTCAATATCCGATAAATCTCATGATAGGTGAGATTATATATTGTTTGATGAACCTCATGATAGGTGAGGTTTGTTAATGTTCGCCCATGAATTTTGATCGAAAATTCATACCAAATTTTTTTGGAATAGACTCGATAGTAGAATTTTTTTTTTTTTTTGATTTCTTGACATAGTTCACCGACTGTGGATTTTTTGTTATGATGATAGAAGGATTTGGGTACTCTCCAGATGCGAGAGAGGTTTCCATGGACCACCGAATTGATTCCTCATTTGACACCAGATGAGCTTTAGGTGATAGGCCGATGTGGTTTGACCAACCTACTTGATATTGGGCGATTAGGATTAATTGGGGTTTGTTGACTGCTTTGGCTGAGACGTGGCACAGTGACCACAACACCTTTCACCTACCCACTGGTGAGATGACGGTCACACCAGAGGATGTGTGGCTGATTCTACATATTCCATTCATGGGGGAGATCGTAGTATATAATTCCCATGGGACCGGCAGTAGAGATGCTCTTCGTAGAGTATTTTAGGATCAGGACATTGCGGGTCTGAGCATTCGATGGAGGAGGATCGCTGATTCTTATGCGACACTACCAACAGTACTTGCTGGCTTTATTGGAGGTTTCCTTTGCCCTGATCACAGGTCAAAGGGATTCCTCATTGGCTGGGGCAGGACTCTAGAGAGCATGATGGTACATGGTACCGGATATGCATGGGGGATGTGCATGTTGGCACATCTCTATCATGATCTTCACTTGGTTGTGTACCTTGGAGCGCGAAGCCTATCAGTAGGGATGACCCTGTTACAGGTGTGGGCATGGGAGAATTTTGCTATTGCTCGGCCATTTCTAGTTGCAGATAGACCACTAGGAAGACCTTATGTGTTTAGATACAGAGGTCGGTTTACACAGGCCTGGATGGGCAAATTAGAGCACTGGAGGTGAGTGTTTGATGATACAGAGACAGTTACTTGGCGCCCATACCTCGATTGTGAGTAGTGGGATGAGGATGATGTAGTATTGGGATTTCTCTATGATTCCATGTATCTCATTGGTCGGACACCATTTGTTCTAGAGCTATTCTTGTTGCATCGAGTGTACCGACAGTATGACATTGTGCAGTGTATGCCATAGGGAGTTTCCCACTATGCTAGGCAACAAATGGATATTCTTGATTGGGGTCCGTATCTGTCTTATGATGCTCTAGTAGAGGGATACAAGGCATTGCAGCCATCACCCTGGGACATGCACAAAGATATTACAAAGGCACCGATCATCGAGGAGTATGCGGCAATTCTGGCCTTGGTGCCACATCCTCGCATCACCATCCTAGATGAACCAACACCATTACCAGTAGAGGACGATGTGGCAGAGGGCTCCGCAGAGAGCGAGGGTGATACTTCGATAGGAAGTAGCATAGAGAGTGGTAGTGATGAAAACAACAGTGATGACAATGATGGTGGCAGTGGAGGCGACAGAGGGGTAGGGCCAGCCATAGCAATTCTCCATCATCCAACAGGCCTCGCAAGAGGCAAGTAGTGACAGTGCTAGCAGTAGATCAACAAAGATAGATAGCAGGTCTCTAGGCATAGGTTCAGAGATTATAGGGGTAGTTGGTACAAGCTCGGGGTTTGCTCGTTCAGACCAAGACTCAGATGCAGGCCTAGGCGTAGGCTCATGCTCAGGCTTTAGCGTAGGTTCAGGGACAATTGGCTGATGTGCAGACGCAGGTGGCTACATTTACAGCTAAGTGAGATAGTGCTTAGCAGATTTCTGAGAGGGCACGGGAGATAACAGAGACCCTCCAGAGAGTAGCCAATGGTACCTTGGTGGCGGACTATATGAGAGAGGTTTTGTGGGTGGGCCGAGAGGTCAAGTTTTACAGAGGCAGGTATCATGATGCAGTGCCTGCTGAGCGCAGAGTCAGCTATGCCCCATTGAGATCTGGGCTGACACACACTCAGACAGTCAATGAGGGGGTGAAATAGCCTCCACGCAGAGATCCTTGAGATCCTAGTTCCTCCGGGGGTGGTGGTGGTACTGGTCCTGTTGAGCCCGCACACTCTGGCAATAGCAGATCGTAGATGCTATTGTGATTCTCCCTTTTGAGCCATGGTGTATATTATGATGTAGCTCATTGTTGATGATGTATTGTTATTCCAGACTTCATTGTATACTTAACACTAAATGATATATATATATATATATATATATATATATATGAGATGCAGTTGATGTGGTTTTATGATGGTTTATGATTTCTATGTGATAGGTGCATTTATTATGTGATTATGCAATATGTGATGATCTATATGAATGATTTTATTTCAATATGTGATGATGTAATGATAAATGTATTTGCAGAATACATGATATATGGATATATTATGTGATGTAAATGTATTTATGGATGGATAGATGATAAAATGATGATTGATAATGGATGGATGTAATGAGAATAATGACATGACTTTATTTATTAAATGTATGGATGGTAAATGATGTATGCATATGATGTTGGAATGATGATAATGTAATGAGTATTTTTATGGTAAATATGAACATGATGTACTTATGGTACAATTTAATTCATAATTGATTTGATGTATGATAAAATGTATGAATGATGAAGTGATGATACTAAATGATGAGATGATGATTCCTACATGTTTTTGATGATTTTTGGATTTATGTAAAGTATACTCAATCTTATTTGTAGATTAGATAATAATTTATTATAATCCTTTATGCAAAAAATACTCTACAGATAATGAATATGATGAATGCAATCTAATTTTAACATGCAATTATATGCAAAACGATTGTCATTTTAATAGTATCTTTGTGTTTTTTGTCATCATAGAGCTTTATTGAATGTTGAAAGTGAATACAAACGTCAATGGTATGTGTTAGACCAATGACGACCTGAGTACTTCTTTCATGATTTTTGATATTGCAAGTGAACACAAGCATCTAGGTATGATTTAATTGAGATGACCTGAGCATTCATTGCGTAAACAGGCAGTGGTTAATCATTTCAATGTGTGAATTCTGAATGTCATTGGTGATACATTTGTATAGCACATCCCCCGAAAATTCATACATTTATATGATTAACTTACAGACAACAGACAATAAAAACATCATTCTTCTTCCTTGTTCCTCTAGTTTAATACATCATTGAGTAACTCCAAAGAAATGATAATCAAAAGTACTATTTATCCATTGTTGACTTAGAGTGTTTCATTCATTTATTCATATTTTAGATCATCCATCCTGATTTTGACATGTTTTTGTATTTTCAAGATTTTGACTAAAGATCTAACCTACTAACCTATCCTAGGGGTCTCGGGGGCTGATCAAAGATTAGCCTTGCCTACGTTACATATGCAGAGACCACGTAGGTCAACTGACATCGACCTATGTTTTTGGATTTTTCTTTTTTAGACTTAAATTTTTTGATATGTTTTTGGATTTTCGATATGATATGGATGGTTGATACCTTTGACAATGGTTGATGTTACACGTTGATTTTTGTGTTGTTTTTTAGCTATACTATTGTTCGCCCTTTTGGTAAAATTGATGTTGTTGTTGCCCCTAGTGATATCCAGATGTTTCCCCCAAGCTTTGGAGTGATACTTGACTATTTGAAAATGATTTTGATATGGATGCAAAGATGGCAAGACTACTGACATGATATGGAATGGTATTGACTACTAGACTAATGATTTGATATATATCCAAATAGATGGGAAAGCTGATCTTAGAATCACATACGACACCTGTTGCTAGGTTTTCACCATATGTTTTGATTACACTCTTCGTGTTTTTGTATTTTTTCTCATTTTTCTTTTTGTATTTTTTTGTTGCCAAGATGCGTGTTTGCTAGGTTTTCATCAAGGAAACCATTTTTTAGAAGTATGACCTGTGCACTAGGAGATTCAAGCATAAATTTTTTTGAGATGGATACTGTTGATAGGTTGATCAAACAAATCCCCTTCTGACATTGATAGCTGATATGCTCCTGATCCATACACTGATATGATGACAAAGGGACCAAGCCAGTTAGGCTCAAATTTTCCTTTCTTCTCTCTGTCTTGCTGATTCCTAGGGTTTTCTTTTAGTACCAATTCACCAACCTGAAAGACTGTTGGCTTTACCCTGTGGTTGTAACTTCTTGACATCCTTTGCTGATAAGTCATTAGATGATTAACAACTTGTTGACGATGCTCATCCAACAACTCTAATTCCTATAGTCTAGACACCCTATAGTCTTCATTTGAAATGATACCTCTGAGTGATACTCGAAGGGATGGGATCTCAAATTCAATGGGCAATATGGCTTCTGATCCATATACCAAGGCATATGGCGTAGCTCCTGTTGGTGTTCTGATACTTGTTATGTAGGCCCATAGTGCAGGGTTGAGTTGAACATGCCAATCACGTCCAACATCATTAATTGTATTTTTAAGAATTTTGAGTATTGTCTTGTTTGAGGCCTCTGCTTGGCCATTCCCTTGAGGATAGTACAGTGTTGAAAACCAATGTTGGATATGAAACTTATCACATAGTTCTTGGAAATCTTGATTCTTGAAAGGTCATCCATTATCAGTGATAATGGATTGAGGTATTCCATACCGACATATTATGTAGTTCAAGATGAAAGAGGAGATCTGTTTCCTAGTGATGGTAGTAAGAGGTATTGCTTCAATCCATTTTGTGAAATATTTTGTAGTTGTTATAATGAACTTGTGTCCATTAGATGAAGATGGATTTATTTTTCCTACTAGATCTAGGCCCCATTGAAAAAAAGGCCATGTCGATGTGAAGGGATGTAGTTCTTGTGCTGGTGCATGAATCAAATTGCTATGGATCTGACACTTTTGACATTTCTTAACAAACTAATAAGATTCTTTCTCCATGCATGGCCAATAATATCCCAAACGAAGGAGTTTCTTAGCTAGAGTTATCCCACTCGAGTGAGTGCCACAAATACCCTTGTGAACCTCTCATAGGGCCGTTTCAGATTTGTTGTGTTCTAGACATCGGACTAAAGTACCATCAAGACCTCGATGATAAAGTATGTTGGTGATTAAAGTATGTCGTGCGGATTGGCGGATGAAGTTTCATTTTTGATTCCTAGATAGATCAGGAGGAAGGACATCATTTTTCAAGTATAGGTTGTTTCATAGATGGAGGTTTTAGTGGTTTCTATATGGCAGACGGCAACAAATTATGGATTATTATGGGAAGGACATGACACTTGTTCTACCATAAACTCATAACAAACATGTTTCTTAGGCAATTGTAGTAATGAAGCAATTGTAGCCATAGCATCTGCAACTTTGTTTTCCGCCCTTAAAATTTGATCAAACTTGATACTGACAAAGGACTATTTCAGATTATCTATTTGTTACTTGTAGGGCATCAAATTTTCATATTTTGTCTGATATTCGTTATTTATTTGATAAATAACTGGTTGAGAATCCCCATATACCTGTAAGTCCGTGATTTTCCACCGAATTGCTATTTTGACCCCAATGATTAATGCTTCATATTCTCCCACATTATTTGTACACTGGAACATTAATCTATATGATTTTGGAATGGTGTGTCCTTGTGGAGAAATGAACAAGATTCCTGCTCCTGATCCTCATTGTGTACATGATCCATCAAAATGTAAAACCCATTGCTGGGGTATCACTATCAGAATGTTTGCATCTAGAAAATCCATGGTCATTGGTCGATCATCTGGTAAAGGAGCCTCTGCTAGTTTTTCAGTGATTGCCTGTCCCTTGATTTCCTTTCTCTCTACATACTGAATGTCAAATTCGCTTAATAGCATGACCCACTTTTCCAATCTACCTGTTAAGGCAACTTTACTGAGCATATATTTTAAAGGATCGATCTCTGCTATTAGCTTGATTGTATGGGTTAGCATGTAGTGTATCAACTTTTGAGTAGCGAATACCACTGTCAAGAAATATTTCTCTATGAAAGTGTAATTAATTTCATATCCATTTAAAATCTGGCTGATATAGTAGATGGCATGTTCTTTTCCTTCATAATCCTCTTGTGCTAACAGTGCCCCCAAAGAGATATCTGTCGTAGCAATATACAATATCAAAGGTCTACCTTTGGTTGGTGGCATGAGAATGGGTGGTGACATTATATACTGCTTGATTTGATTGAATGTTGTTTCACACCTTTCATCCCACTTGAAAACTATATTTTTATGCAATAAATGATTAAAAGGATGACTTTTGTCCGCCAGCTGGGAAATGAATCTTCTGATCGATTGGAGCCTTCCCTGTAGTGACCTGAGTTGACTTATATTCTTAGGAGGTGGCATCTCCATAATTGCTTTGAATTTTTCCGGATCCACCTCAATGCCTTTTTCAAAGACAATGTACCCTAATAGTTTTGTTGATGTGACCCCGAAGACACACTTCTTGGGGTTTAACCTAACATTGAATTTCTCCATGCGTGTGAATATTTTGTCTAGGATATGCAGATGTCCTTCCCTAGTAGTAGATTTTTCCAAGATGTCATCCACGTAATCTTCCATGAAGGTATGCATCATATCATGAAATATTGTCGTCATTGCTCTTTGATAAGTGGCTCCTGTGTTCTTTAGACCAAATGGCATGATGTTCTAGCAGAAGGTTCCCCATGGACATGTGAAAGCTGTCTTTTCTTGATCTTCTGGAGCTATTTTTATTTGATTGTATCCTGAGAAACCATCTATTATTGACAACATGGCATGCCCAACCGTTAAGTCCACAATGATGTCGATATTTGGTAGTGGAAAATCATCCTTCGGGCATGCTTTATTTAGATCCCTAAAATCTGTATATATTCTAATGCTATTGTCTAGTTTTGAAATAGGTACAAGGTTTGATATACATTTGGCATAGTCTATAGACCATATGAATCCAACATCCAACAAGTTTTTTAGCTCTATCTTTACCATCAATTTGATATGGGGATGCATTTTTCGTAACTTTTGCTTGACAGGCTTGATTCCTATAGGAAAAGACAAGTGATGCATAAGCAAATTTGAGTCTAAGCCTAGCATATCAGAATATGACCAAGCGAAGTTGATGCTTCTTTCTTTAAAGAATTGGATGAATTCCAGTCTTTCTTGTTCTGTCATGGATTCCGCCAGATGTAGGATTTTCGCCTTATCTTTAGTGCCAATATTCACAGATTGTGTTGGTTCCACCAAGACTGATGATCATTCATGATAGTGTTCCGGAAGAGTGTCAAATCTTCCATCCTTCAGTGCCTCGAAAAGATTTTCACCGTTAGATGCGTTCTTTATTTTTACTTTTTCCAGATCTAATGCTGCCATAGAATGGTTTTCACCATTAGATCTATTTTCCCTGTTGTTATTTTTGCAACTGGAAGATTTGACACCCTCATGTCGAGCCGTGTTGTTACAAGTATTACAGACAAAATTTGTACCAAGTTCAGTATGACATAGGAAGTTGATGATAGCATCATCATTTGTAAATATTGGTATACTCAAAGGTTCGATAGGTTCCCAGTCAATGAGTTCAGGATGGATTAATGGCATTTGGTTATCAGATTCTTTCAAGGTGATGGATGTAAATGTCTGGACAACCATTTAATCATAGTCGTTTATTGGAATATTGAGGTTCGTGATGGTACTTTCTTCAAGATCGTCTAGTCCACTCGAAGTCTGCTTGTCCCCACTCGAATCATCGATATTTAGTGACTCTTCCATGAGTTCTCTAGACCTAGAACCTTGGCCCTCCTCATGCATTGGTGCATATTTTTGAATTAAATCAACTGGAATATCAATGAAAAATAGATCATAATACAACACCCACTCATATTCATTTGAGTATGTTTCAAAACTATCTCTAAATTGAAGGATATTTTCTACAACTGTCCTTGTTAGCTCTTGCTTCTCTTCTTCAGAGTATCCTATTCCTAGATTCTCTTTTGTGTGGAGAGTGAGGGATTGAATAGGCTTTGTGATTCCATCCTTTCTTAATCCAACGGATCCTTGTCCTTCATACCCCATCTTTTCTAAAATAGATTTTCCTGTTCCATATTAATCGATGTTGATGTTGACATTTTTGATACTAATATCTGATGTAGAGGGTTCCTCATCTTTGTATAGCCAATCTAAGATTGCTTTGTTGTTTGTTTCATCCTCTATTGTACCTTTTTTGACAAACCTTTCATCAAGAGCTGTGACTGGTAATGATGTTTGAGATTTGATCATAGATGGTTTACCATATGTCCTAGGAGATGGCATTAACTATGATAGGTTAAGCAATTGCTCCATAGAATATGTTCCCATTCCTTTGTCAGTCAGTTATACTTTCTCTTGAAACTTTTGTGATAAAGATGTTTGCTGATCCTGACTATCTGTTGATTGAATTTGAACAGGATTTGTCTCTTTTTCTTTACCATTTTTCTTGACCCACTTGGTGGTGATACTTGGACGTTGGTCTTCTTTGGATGGTTGTGAACATGTTGCTTCCCTATTGTGTGGTATAAATTTATCCTGAGAGATCCTAATGGTGTCACAATGTTGAGGATGATTGTAATCAGCAGATATAGTCACCTCGTGTCCATTTATTGGGAACTTCAAACATTGATGATATGTCGAAGGTACAACCTGCATTTCATGGATCCATGGTCGGCCTAAGAGAATGTTGTATGTTAACTCTTTCTCCAACACTTGACATGCTATATGTTTCATCATGGGCCCCACTTGAATGGGTAGCATAATCAAGCCTTTAGACGATCTCTCTTCCTCATCATATGATTTGATAGTCATTTTTCGACGAGAATCAATAGCATTATCTGAATATCCTAGTGCATAGATTAAATTGAGAGTGCAAATGTTCAGACCAGCTCTCCCATCTATTAAGACTCTCTTGACACGGTGATTGTGGATTAAGACTTCAATATGGAGTGCAGTATTATGGGGATGGTTTAGTGAGATATCATCCTGTTCAGAGAATGATAGAAAATGTGGGGTAGTCAAATGTCCCACCATAGCTTGAAATTGACACACATCTAGATTCTTTGGTACCATAGTGGCAACTAAAGCTTGTTCGAGAACCTCCTTATGTGATTGCGATATTTTAAGGAGCTCTAGTATCGATATATGAGCAAGAATGTTTTGCAGTTGATCGACGATGTTATAGTGAGATGGAGGTGGAACTGCGTGTGTAGACCCAACTCCTTTTAACATGACCTTGGATTTCCCCCTAGTCATTACATTTACTAGTTGATGCTCTTGATGGTCTCTGATTTTTAAGACATTGATTTGATTTTTAGAGTTTGATATGTTCGGGAGCAAGTCCAATGGAGTAGTGTTGTTGATTTTGGGTCCGTCAATGTTGTGACTAACTATGTGATCACTCTCTATTCCAAATAGATAAAGGATTTTTGTGTCAAAGACATGGTTGACATTATTCCCTTTGTTGTTTGAAGATGATGATGCTCCTTTGCCATAGTTTGGAAAAGGGTCTTTGAAGGCCGAGTGATCGTTATTGTTTTGGGGTGTTTCCACATATGCTTTGTTGTTGTCGATCAAGTCTTGTATTGTGTGTTTCAACTCCATACAATCGTTAGTTTTGTGACCTTTTTTATTATGGAAGTTGCAGTAATCAACGTCATTCCACCATGGTGGTTTGACCTTTGGATCCTAGAATTGGGCTTCTCGTGCAGTGATAAGGCCACTAGCAACTAGTTCTTTCATTGCTGATTCTATCGTTTGGCCTAAAGGCGTGAACCTTCACTGATTTGAGGGTTTCTGATATGACTGTGTTTTCACGATTTCGTTATTTTGCACAACATTTGACTTGATAGTTTGGTCATTGCTTTGATTCCTTGATGTAGATGTTGTTAAGTTAAAAACCGGTTTGACATTTTGGAAATCAATTTTTTTTTCATTGATAGTCGTGTTTCAATTATTTTGCCAAAATTTTGGTTTATCACTGCTTGAGTATTGATTGGAAGAGTTACGTGTGTTGTTTGTTTTATCGTTGAAATGTTTGATAACTCCTCTTCTGACTAATGCTTCCTCAATTTTAAGACCATTTTCTATGACTTTGTCAAATGTGGGAGGACATTGTAATTCCAGTCTATAACTCATTTCCTCCGTTAAGTTTTCAATGAACAACTCCATCTTTTCTTCCTTAGGAATTGATCTAAGATATCTGGCGAACAGGCGTCACCATCTTTGGAGAAAAGACAAGAACGTTTCCCCTTAAGATAAAGATCCTTTATTGTAACATCGTGTTGGATGTTAAAGGAGTATTGGGAAATGAACCTATTGACTAATTCCTCAAAAGTTCTGATACCAGGTTGTAGTTTTCAAAACCACTCCATACATGATCCTCCCAAGCTCCTTGGGAATAATCTCATTAAGTAAGTTTCCTCTTGGGAAAACTCGAGACTCATTGTTTTGAATTCCCTAATATGATCTATCGGATCCGTTCGTCCATTGTACTTATCGTACTTTGGGAAATCACAGTGTCTAGGGAAAGGTATCAAAGCGACTGTTGCATTGAAAGGATAAGGACAAATGTCCTGTATCACATATATTTTGGTACTTCCTTTCGTCATATCCTGTATCTATTGTTGTAATAGTTGCATTTGAGATGTCAAAGCAACAACTGGATCTATTATTTGTGTAGGTTGCAAAATTTCAGTCTCACTTGTTCCAGGTGCTTCCTTCAGATGATTCACATCAAAGTCTTTGGGAAGTATGGAACCTGATTCAACCAACATCAAAAGATACTTCTCCATATCTTGTTCTAAAATATTTTCCATAAATATATGGAACTTGGGATCTTGTTGAGCTACTTGAATATCCTCTGGAGTTATTTCATTCTTATCGTTTCAGTTCAGATTGTTCCAAGAATTTTCCTCTGCCATTGTTTGGGATTTTAAAATTTCTTGCTCTAAGAGTCTCTGTTTTTGGGACCTAGTGAAGATTGGCATACAAATTTTTACCCTTTCTTCCGAAATGTCGATCTTCTATGCTGGGAAAATGTCAATTGAACTTTTAACAAATTTGAATAAGATGACTGATCTTATTGATGAAACTATGTTAAAAATTTGATTACTATACTTGGTTTCATGATAAAGGATGATAGTATCTTGACGATGAAACTTCAGTGTAGTAACTGATTATGTATTTTGATTTTGACACTTGTGATTTGCAAGATCTTATTTCAGTTGATAAGATTGGAAGTTTGTATAAACCTATTTGTTTTCAGTCTCTAGACAATGATTCTGATAAAAAGAAACTTGATTCTGATGAAAAATGTGGGTAAAGTGACAGACTAATTGACTGGTAAAAATTTTGAACTTTTTGTTTTGAAAGCGCTAAAATAGAGGACAAAAGCACTATTTCATAGAAGCGCTAGAACAGAGTTCCAAAGCGCTGAAATAGGTGACAGAAGTGCTATTTTGATAGAGGAGCTAAAATAGTGCTCGAAAGTGCTGTAGAAGGTGATGGAAGTGCTACTTTACATAAGTGCTAAAATAGTGCATGAAAGCACTATAGATTTTGATGGAAGCGCTATCTTGACAGAAGTGCTGAAATAGTGCATGAAAACGCTGAAACAGTGCATGAAAGCACTGTAGAATTTGATGGAAGCGCTATTTTAATGAAAGCGCTAAAATGTAGACTGTAAGCGCTGAAACAGTGCTATCTCATAGAAGCGCTAAAACAGTGACCAAAAGCACTGAAACAAAATTCCAGAACTCGAAAAACAGGATTTTAAGACTCTCTATTGTAAAATCTGATCTGGCCTTGTGGCATACTGTATTAGGGATTGTAGAAGATAAGAAGGATGTATGCACTGACTACGGTTGTGATACTGAGTGAGAACTCTTTTTTGGAAGAAGGCTCGTGAATAGAGTGGTTCTACTGCGTAATCTAAAGTGTGACCCCTAGCAAAATCGTGATATCGGTGGATGAATGTTCTATGTTGTAAAAAGAGTTTCCAATTTTGATATAGAAAACGTTGTCTCCTTAATTTATTTCTATAATCGAGAGGTTTCTTGGGTTTTGTGACTTTGATTTTTCTCTTGAAAAATGTGGTGGACTTCCACTTTTGCAGCATGGATTTTTCTGATCTAACTTGACTTTGTTGTTTTCAGGATGATCTTTAATCTGATTTTAATGAATTTGTAAAAACATAGCAAACAATTATGAATAATTGTTTTAATTGAATAGATCGTGTATGTTCAGGAATCACGAATGATTCTTATTGATTTTGATGGGTTGTTTTGACAATTGTACACAAATCAAATAGACTCACATTTAAGGACAAGTAGGTCATCATTATACTCATAGCCCACATCTTGAATTGCATTGACACACACAGCCTTGTCACCCCTAGAGGGCGCCCATGTTTTTGTCATTTCCAGGCGCGTACTCAGAGTTGGATTTCTCATCCCCTGAGCAAATGGTCCATGGCAATTATATGGTGAGTGTCTTGGGGGAAGATTCTTCCCTCCCCTTGCACTGTGAGTATGACAATGTATGGATACTAACTTGGTGAGAAACTACTCTATGGTTCGTAGATAGGGCTTCCGTGCAGTGCGGCAATTGATAAAATCCCTTAGGAGACCTCCCAATCTTTAGAACAAAGATTTTGGAGATGGTTATCTTGCTCACTACCGTCAAGTTGGAATCTCATCAACAACTTGCATTTTTATTATAGTGGGTTGGAATCCTTGGCTTTAGGTGTTCCCACTTAGGTCGTTCCCATAGGGTGAGTACTTTTTCCCACTACGACAGGCCTTCTAAAAGATTTAATAAAGCATAAATAGCATGAAGTAAAAGTGAATCTGACACTTTGGTCACCCAGTTAAAGGGAGAGCATAATCCTAATCACCACAAGCATAGCATATAAGTTGTTCTATTTTAAGCCCCACATAAATTTTCTAATCTATGTGAAGGTGTTGCTTCACATAAATCATGTTGTTCTTTTTAACTTGTACTGTAAAAATGCGGTGACTATCCTAGGATTGATAAATTTTCTTTTAAGAAAACAAAAAGTGGCTACCCTAGGATTGATATATTTTAGAAACCCAAAAGTGACTATCCTAGGATTGATAAATTTTAGCCCAACTGTGAAAAAAAAATAAAATCTGGCCGCAGTCGCGTTGGATCCAGACAGATTTTACAAAAGCACTAGAATATTGCACCAAAGCGCTAAAACAATTACCTGATGCGCTAAAACATGAATGCAATGAAACAGGGCATCGAAGCACCGAAGTTTTTCATGGAAGCGCTAAATCACAGATGCGCTGAAATAGTTGACGGAAGCGCTAAAGTTGAAAGCGCTAATTTTTTTGACGGAAGTGCTATAGTTAACACAGAAGCATCGAAACAAAGCATGAAAGAGTTGTAGTTTGCCACAAAAGTGCTATAGTTTTTGATGAAAGCGCTAAAAGAAAACACGTCGAGAACCTACGTGACACTTTCCAGAAAAAATATAAAATTGGGGTTAATGCCCCACGGTGGGCGCCAAATTGTAAGTGTGAGATTAGGTGTAAAGCACAAAACACTTCTTAATAAGAAATTATATCAAAGATAAATCAAATTGAACTAATTCAAAGCAATAATCAATTGAAAGCGTCATATTGTTCTCTATGCTCAAAGATTTATTATATCACAATGGCTCTCAGATCGTGAGTGCACTATGATTGTTATAATGACAATTCAAAGAATGAGATGGATGCTATAAATAGGAAACTAATCCTATATGACGATTTCTAAGTGATTAAACATAAAAATTGACAAATGAAGAGCTACAGGAGGCAACCATGATATGAAAAATTGATTGCTTGATGCTTGGATGCTTGGATGCTTGGATGCTTGAATGCTTGGATAAAATTCTGCAAAGTAAACTTGATAACCTGGGGATCCTTTTCTTGGTTCAATGAGGCTGCATTTATAGAATTCCTGGTTGTAGAAATACACAGGGAAAGCATTGAGAGGCTTGGATTCAATCTAGAGGATTGAATGGTGAAAGATGGAGGAGATTGAGAGAATTTTGGTGATTGTCTCTACCCATGAAAACACCAGGCAAGAGAAGAGGAAGGATTGATGGAGGAGGATTGAAAGAAGATTTTGGAATTTGTCTCCAATTTGTCTCCAAAACTTCCCATGAAGTTTCAAAGCATTAATTGTGACATATTTTAGACATGGTTTAGACATAAGATATCTAATTCATTTTTGAGAGAATATAGATGAAATATTCCTTGTGCTTTAATTCAAATATTTTTGATTTATTTAAATTAGCAAAAGAGGGATAAATAATTTAATAAAACGAACTATAGGATAGTTGTTTATTAAATTAAACAAAAGAATATGGCAATTTAATCAATAAAGTGTTTTGATATTTATTTAATTAATTTAGAATCAATGTGATAGAATAAAATAGGGATTTGATAATTAAATCAAACAAAGTATTTAATCTTGTTTATTTAATTAAGATGAATTTAAATGTGAACTATATAAATAAACATTTCTATTTATTCGATAGTAGAGGAAATTAGGATAATTAATCAAATAATTTGTATTTAATTAATCGGTTGCTCTAGACCAATTTTAGGTGTATACAAATAGAATTGTGGAGAGAATGAGAATTGAGTGCACTAATGAGGGTGTTGTTGAGCATGCCAAAGTGGGTGCTACCAAAGGAAAAGACAAAGAAAATTGGAAGACCCTAAAGAAATTAGATTTATACTAGGAAAAATTAGTACAAACCATAACTAGTTTAAGAAACAAATTTTATGATTATGGAGAGTCTAGAAGGTTGTTTTTGGGACCATGGAATAACACAAAAACACCACTCCCACCAGAACGCTCCAAAATTCCTAAAATTAGAATGTATCTATATCAAACCTAATCATTAATCTGGATGATAGATTATTGAATTTTTGAAAACTCCAGAGAAGGCTCAATTTGTTCAAGTGGAATATTTAGAAGAAATGGTCAATAGAAGTATAAGGAAAATTAAAGAAGTCATATTGAATTTGGGTAAGAAATTATATTCACAAAAAGAAAATCATTAACAAATAAGAGAGTGAAGTAATTGAAAGGAAAAATAAATGAGCAATGGAAAGTAATAACTAATGAGCATTTTTTGAAGGAAGAGATTACCAAGAAATAGAGAATCCAAACCAAGCACCACCAAATGCAAAGGAGACACACAAATTTGATAAGGGGAACAAACAAGAAAAAACCCCAATATTATGAATGGACGCAAAATACCTAAGAATGATAAAAAGAGAGAGAGAGAGCACTCAATCCTTAAGATTGCTTGCTTGAATATGAAGAATGAGAGAGGAACCTCAATAAATAGAGATGAGAAGAGGATTTAGAATGTAACTCCCAACTCAATGAATGCCACTATTCATCTATGTGTGTGCAATGTGTCAAGAACCTCTTAAGGAGGTGGCTACAAATATTCCTTAATAAAGGAATTAAAAATAAAATGAGTCATCCTCATACATGTGTGAGAAGACAAAAAGATAAAAGACTTGTAGTGATTCCTTTGGAATATTCCTACAAGTTAATAAATATTTATAATTAAAAAATAACCTTTACCAAGTAAAGATTAATCTTATAACATCCCCCCTTAAGCTTTACTTGGGGAGTTTACATCAAACCCTTCAATGGGTTGTAATCCAATATTTTTACAATGAATAAATTTATCTTTACAAAGAGCTTTGGTGAGAATATCTGAAACTTGATCTTCACCTTTACAATACAAAAGAGAAATTTTCTTGTCTTCAATTTGCTCTCTAATGAAGTGGTGTTGAAGAGAAATGTGCTTGGTCCTTGCATGAAAAATTGGATTCTTTTTCAAAGCAATAAAACTTTGATGATCACAATATAAAGGAGTAGGATCATTTTGATGTAGACCCAAGTCTTCAAGTAATCTTCTTAACCATAGTGCTTCTTTAGATGCATTTGTACAACCTTTATATTCAACTTCTATAGAGAAAAGAGAAGTAGATTGTTGTTTCTTACTATTCCATGAGATTGCACCTGATTCAAAAAAGAAACAACAACCAAAAGTGGATCTCCCATCATTGGGATCACCTCCTAAATCTGAATCAGTGTAACCCTTTAAAGAAAAATCACATTATCCATCATAAAAGAGACTGAGATTAAGAGTACCTTTAACATATATTAAATTTTTTTGACAACTTTAAAATGAGTTTGCTGTGGTTTAGACATAAATCTAGAAACTAATCCAACACTATAAGAAATATCAAGTCTAGTAAGAGTTAGATAATTTAAACTTCCTACTAATTTCCTATATAAAGTAGGATCAACAAAAGGAGTTTCCATATCAACCATTAATTTAGTTCCTAATTCACAAGGAGTAGAAACACACTTTGCATCATTCATTTTAAATATATCTAAGAGATCTTAATCATATTTATATTGAGAAATAAAAATACCTTTAGGTGTTTGCCAAATTTGCATACCCAAAAAATAATGCAATTGGCCTAAATCGGTCATTTGAAATTGGTGATTGAGTTGAGACTTGGCATCACTAATCAAATTGTTAGAACTAGAAGTGATAATTAAATCATCAACATATAAAATAATAATAACAATATCATTTTTACTTTGCTTAATATATAAATTTGGATCATTTTTACTTGTAATGAAACCTTGATATAGAAAGAAAGCATTGATATTTGAATACCATTCTCTAGGATATTTTTTTAAACCATAAATTGATCTCTTCAATTTTCAAACAAGATGTTCATTTCCTTCCTTAATGAAACCCAAAGGTTGAGACATATAAATTTCATGTAAATCACCATTTAAAAATGCACTTTTAACATCCATTTGATGAATAGGCCAATGCATATGAGAAGCTAAAGAAAGAACTAATTTAATAATTAGAATCTTAGCTACTAGAGCAAATGTTTCATTATAATCTAAACCTTCAACTTGAGAGAATCCCCTAGCAACTAATCTAGCTTTAAACTTGTTGACTTCATTATTTGCATTAACCTTAGTTTTATACAACCATTTGCATGAAACAAGATTCTTACCATGAGGTAAAGGAACTAAATCCCAAGTATTATTAGCAATTAAAGTATCATATTCTTCTTGCATAACCTTTTGCCAATGAGGTTGATCTTTAACTTGCTCATATGTTTGGGGATCATTTGAATGCATAATGGTAGACATCAAAGCATAATTACAATAATTTTCCTTTCTAGTTTTAGATTGATTCATTCTAGCTAAAATACCCTAACTTTCTTGCATAAATGTTTTAAACCATTTAGGCTTTCTTTTAGATGTAGGAGTATCATCACTAGAAGAAGAATCATGAGGATAAATTTTAACATTTTCATCATCACTATCACTATGAGTAAGAGATGCATTAGGAGGGTTAAGAGAAGATTCAACTTGAGGATTATCCTCCACAACAATAACTTTATTTGAGAATATTTAATATCACACACTTTAGAACAATCATGGACACCATTTTCAACAATGCATACATCTCTAGCAACTTCCACTTTGTTGGTAAGAGAATTATAAACTCTATAAGCTTTAGAATGTTCATCATAACCAACAAAAACATGATAAGAAGACTTAGAATATAATTTTTTCCTCTTTTGTTTAGGTTTGTGAACATAAGCGATTGAACCAAAAATCCTTAAATGCTTAAGATTGGCTTCCTACTAGACCAAGCTTCTTTAGGAGTTATATCCTTTAAAGCTTTAGTAGGAGTCCTATTAATAATGTAAGTAGCACAAAACATAGCTTCTACCCAAAATTTATAAGACATATTTTTAGCATGTAACATACATCTAGCCATTTCAACAATAGTTATGTGCTTCCTTTTCGCTACACCATTTTGTTGAGGTGTATAGAGAATAGTTAGCTCATGATTAATACCAAAGGATTTTAAATAACTATTAAAAACATTATTCACATATTCTTTACCATTATCAGTTCTAAGAATTTTAAATTTAAAACCAAATTTCCTTTCAACAAATTTATGAAATTTAGAAAATATATCAAGAACTTGATCCTTACTATAAACAAAATATACCCAAGTTCTTCTAGAATAATCATCAACAAAAGTAAGTGCATACCTTGATCCTTGGATGGAGTTATTATCCATGGGTCCCAAAAGGTCACTATGAACTAGGTGCAACTTATGAGTTGCCCTCCATGATTGACCATGTGGAAAGGGCTCCCTATGCATCTTACCACTCATACATTTTGTGCATACAATTTTAGATGGAACAATACTAGACAATCCATTTACCACATTAAGTTTTTGCATCAAAAAATATTGTTACCATTAATATGACCAAGTCTTTCATGCCAAACATTGAAATCAACGGTAGATATTAAAGAGCATCTAGCATCTAGATTGAGAAAACTCATAAAATTTAAACAAATTATCATTGTCTAATTTAGCATTAGCAATGACCTTGTTTTGTTTTGGATCAATAACATAATACGTATCTTTGTAAAATTCTATTTTATAATCTTGACAAAGCTTAGCAACTGAAAGCAAGTTAGTCTTTAATTCAAGAACATATAAAACAACATGCAATATACCATTAGGAACATTTACATCTCCAATTTCTTTTACTTTACAAGTATGATTATTAGCAATTTGAAGAGGAACATTAGATATATCAAGTTGCATAGACTATTTTTTTTTATATGAAGTAACATGTTGAGATGCACCTGAATCAATAACCCATTCAAGAGGTTGAGAAACATTAAAACTACAAGTAAAAGCACGCCTAGATTGATTGACATTGTTATGAAACTTATTATTATTAGGTTTATTTTGTTAATTATTTTTCTTCATAGGCTTTTTCTCATTTTGCTTTTTAAAACAAGTATTTTTCCAATGACCATCCTTATTACAATAAGTGCAATGAGGCCTTTTAGAAGAAGTATTATTCCTAGGATCATTGCCATTATTATAATGAGTTGTATTATTATAATATTATTGTTTAGAATGAGGCTTAAAGTTTTGCTTATGATTAGACAAAAAACATGTTCATTAGACTTAAGATTGCCAAACTGAATTAACTTAGCTTCTTCTTGTCTTAATAAATTATGAAAAATATCATAATTTAATTGAGTAGCTAAAGAAGGAATAGCTAATTGAGCATGGATATTAGTAATAAATTGTTGAAATTGCCTAAGAATACATTTTTTTAAGAATAAGATGAATTAATCTAAGATCTTATAATTTTACTCCTAAACCATGCAATTGACTATTCAAAGCATCAAACTTCAATAAAAAATCATCCATAGATTTAAAATCAAAATACCTTAAATCTTGAGAAATCACAATTAGCAGTAGAACAAATAACCATACAAAATGGAATTTTGGAAAGAGGAGAAGCAAGTAGATTACCCTAAATCCCAAGGAGAAATAACTACAATAGCATTACATGTAGAACTGAAAACAATACTGGGTAAAATAAATGCATTTTATTGTTGAACTTGCAAAGAATGAGATAGTCACCTCACTAAGAATTGCCCTGTAATCCAATTTCAACTCCAAAATACAAGTCATCCTAATCCAAGATTCCCTATGAACTATAATTGTGATATATACATAGATAAAAAAATGGAATATGTTAAGGGACTTGTGAAAGGCCCTTTATTACAGACAATCACCTTGGAGAGATAATCAAAGTCCTTATGCATTATAGAATAATCCACCACACAATTATATGCGAGATAGTAGGAAATCCAACCATAGAGGAGGAAGAGGATGTAATAGAAACAACCTCCAAAGAAGTGATGCTACATGTTATAATTGTTAAAAGATAGGCCATTATGCTACATAATGTTGGGAAGAAAATAAAAGGAAATATCCATTTTGTGGAGTTGATTCTCATGACATATTCATATGTGATAAAGCACAACAATATTATCAAAATAAAACACTCTAGAAGTGACGACTTGCAAAACCATAAAGGATCTAGGGTAATTAGAAGAATACTACCACAAGGATTTAATAGTTGTCAAAGAATGCATCCATGGTCATTCAATACATCAAATAAAGAATATTTTGGTGAAGAACAACATATGAAAATTAAGAAAAAGAATAAATTTGGAACTAAGAAGAATAAGGTAACAATATTGACTAGATAAGGAACTGACACCAAAAAGAATAAATAAAGATAAATTGAAGAAGTTAGTGAAGAATCAAACTAGGAAGAAGAGGAATATGAGTACTTTCAGCCAAGCAAACAACAACATGATAAGATAGTAGACATAGAAAAAAAAAAAATTATACAACAACGAAAGGATGATATAGCATGTTTAAAAAGTAATTATGTTGAAGAATTTAGTCTTTCTAGCCCAACGAAAGGATTGTTGGGATTAAGGTGTCTCAACCTTAGTGAGGCCCATGATTAATTATTGAATTATTTTCCCCTAATTTTCTTATTTTATTTAATTAAATGCAATAATAATTGTTTCCAAATTGCTAAGTCACTTTGTGGGACCCAACTGAGAGTTGGAATCCTACATGCAAAGTGTCAAAAATAAAAATTGTGACAAATGTCACATGGGTGCTCCATTGGGAAAAGACAATTATTTCTACCTATAATATGGGTGCCATGATGACATTTGACAGTTTGTTCTGGAAGTAAGCATTGACAGGGTCTACTTGTGCGAGTTTTTATCTCTTCGAAAAAGTGGAAGCAAGGGAATGTGACACTTGTCACCTAGGTACTCATTTGAGCTTTGCAAATTGTTAAAAATTCAAGGAGGAGTGCCCTTATTCTATGTGACATGTTGCTGACTTGTTGACTAAAACTTGAAGAAGAAACTTTTTTAACGAAGATTGAGTTGTCACTCGAAGTGACCAGGAGTTGTGAGTGAGTACTATTTTGACAAAAAAGTTGAGTTTCTCTATGGGATACCTAACAAGTGAGGTTGTTTGATTTTTGGAGATACAAGCCTTGCATGTGCTTGCATATTGCTGAATGTATGTGCATTTTTGATAGGTTGCTAATTAGATCACTTGAGACTCATGTATGTTGTTTGTTTCAGTTTCCATGCATGCAAAGACTGAGAGATTGGCACATGGTAGTGTTGGGCACCCATGTATGAGAAGTATATATTAATGACTTAGTGAATTTGTTGATTGTAATGTGATTGTAATATTTGTATGTTGCTATGCTTCCAAATTCACTCTATAATTTGTATCACAATGAATCAACACCTATAAGAGCATAGACTCTAAATATTGTATGTAATAGTCTTATTACTGTAATAAAACTGATCTGTGCTTTGGTGTGTGGGTTTTTTCTCAAAAGGGTTTTTCCATGTAAATTTTATGTTGTGTGATCTATTGCATTAAATCTCAAAATAACTTAATGCATGTGCAATCTTGAATGTTAGCTATAAAAGTAAAAGGATTTGAGATAAAGTTTTGCAACCCTCTCCTGATTGATTTGTATTAGGGAAGCGTTTCTGCACTCAACTTTCCTTTCAATTGGTATTAGAATCTGGCCAAAAAAAATTATCCTTGTTGGGTTTGAGGGTTTTTTTGTGCTTATCTAGATTCAATGGGAGTTCTTGCAGAGAGTTTTGTAATAATATTTGTAGTTTTAAGATGGCAAGCACATCTAGAAGAACAAAGATGTAGAAATTCAATGGCAAAATTTTTGAGTTGTGGAAACCCAAAATGGACAATATGCTCATAGACCGAGACCTATGGGCTACAATATCCAATAAAAAACCAACAAAAACCTCACACGAAGATTGGAACATAATGGATCAAAAATCCAAGGGTATGATAAGACTATTTTATTGATTTTGTGCTCTTGAATGTCAATGAGGAGAAGACTATTTTTGAGCTTTGGAAGGATCTTGGTGATATTTATCAAGGGAAACCCTTGGTAAATAAGCTATTCCTAAGTGTAGACATGGAAAATGTACAAGTTCATTTTGGCACACCTAATCCCGATTTACTGACAACATTTCCTCTTAAATCACGCTCTCAACATTTCATCATAATTCTATCCCCTAATCTAATGAATCACTATTAAGTCTATCACCTCCTCTGATTAAATTAATCAATTTAATTTAATTAACTTAACATATCTATTTAATTAAATAAATCATTTTATTTGATTAAATTCTCTAAAGTCCTCTCATTAAATTAAATAAATTAAACCTTATTTGATTTAATCTAACATGTTTCTTCTTGATTAAATAAATCAAATAATTGATTTAATAAATCATTTCCTCTCAATTCTTGACTTAAATCAATTCATAAATCTAAGTCTAGATTGTCACATCACCTAATTCTTCATTAATTTAATCAAAACCATGATTACGTTAACCTCTTTCATTAAATTTCTCTAGAGAATACGACTTGCACAATAAATCAAATACTTTGATTTATTAATTCATCTATTTTCCTTCACAAAGCATCAAAAGGGAATATTCCCTCATTTGAATTCAAAAAGGCCAAGTGGACTTAGTCCTTCCAACAAGGCATTTAAGACCTCTTACATGTCCTTTGCATTGAGCTAAGTGGTCATAACTCCATTTGACTTCTCATCCACTTTGTCATTTCAATATTTCAAAATTCAAATTTATGCATTTATCATGCACATTGGCCAAAATGTTCTCATTCCTCCTCCAACCACATGTGGACAAGTGGCACAATGCCATTAGATCATCCTTTGTTCCACATTGCTCAATCTTTCTCACCTCTTCCAAATTGAAGTCTATAAATTGGAGACTTCTCTCCTCATTTCTCATCCACAATCATATGCAAAGTTACTCTCTTCACATTGAGAACCAATTTTGCCCACTTCAATCAACCATCAATCATCTTTCAAGATTTGCAACAAGGTTATGCTCAAATCTCTTTGGAGATTTGACCATTTCTCAATCCATCAACATTTCTATTTAGGAATTGGGAAAGGGCCAATTGCAACACTTCATTGGCACCAATTCCCCCATAAGATCATCATGTTATTAGCTTAATTAGGATTGAATCTCTTTTGTTTCAAGTTTATTGTGTTCTTCATTTTTCCTAGTTTAATTTGAATAGATGGATTTTATGGGGAATCTCTCATACTTTTTTGCATGCATTTTAACTAACTACTAATGTGTTTTGTTGCTATTGTGCATATGCAGGTTTAGGGGTTCACACTAAGAAATAATTTGTATTGTCTAAGGATGGAGGAAGGAGGATTAATTGTTGATCACCCGAATTCATTTAATATGCTTGTTGGTCAACTAGGTTCTATTGGTGTGAAGATTGATGATGAGGACCGTTGCATACTATTTTTGTGTTCTTTGTTAAATCATGGGGCCACCTGGTGATGTCTATTATAAGAACAATAATTTTCAAGATGGAAGATGTGGTTGATTTAGTGTTGTTTGAAGAGATGCAAAGGAAATGTTCTGAGATGGCCAAGGAGGCCATGTCTATTCATGGTATATTGAAAGAGAAAGGAAAGAAAAAGGACAAGAGGTCTAAGTCCAAGTCTTTAGGGAGATCTAAATCTCTTGGTAAAAATTACAAGGCTAAATTCTAGAACCATGGTAAATCCGATAATTTTTGGAAAGATTGTAAAGAGGAGAAGAAAAATAAAAATAATTCTTTTTCTGATTTTGAATTTGATAAATCTTCTCAGGATGATGCAGATGCATTTGTAGTAGCCTTGGCAATGAATGCATCAAAATATGTGTGGTTGATTGACTCAAGTGCTTCTTTCCACATGACCTCTCACAAAGGTTGGTTCTCAAAGTATGAAGAGTATGATGGTGAGAAGGTGTATTTGGGTAATGACTCTCACCTAAAGATTGTTGGTCCTGGAGGATTCAGGATCTAATTCCCTGATGGTAGAGTGAAGGGGATTGATGGTGTGTTGCATATCCTTGGCTTGGCTTGGAACTTACTTCCAGTAAGTAATCTAAGTGATGTGAGTGTGTAGGTTGTTTTCTCGAGTGGTGGATGCAAGATGACTAGAGGGTATATGGTTCTTGCTAAGGGTGTTCGAATTGGCACCTCGTATAAGCTAGATGCATGCATTGTTCAATGCAATAACACTTATATCAAGTCCAAGAAATAGGATTTGGATTTTTCATCCTCACCATCAAATCAAATAGAGAAGAATATTGTGGTTTCTACATCTAATGGTTGGGATTTTTGGGTACCTAAGGGTGCTAATTCTTTAGAAATGAAACTTTCTACTAAGAAAACAATGTTGTGGCACCAAAATCTTGGCCATATTGGTGAGAAGAGTCTTAGAGCCCTAAAAAATAAGAGCCTTGTTAAAGGCCTTGATGATTGTAATCTTGAGTTCAATTTTTGTGAACATTGTATATATGGAAAATGACACCGTGTTTCATTTTATTCTAGTTCTCATAAATCTTCCGGGGCTTTGGGTTATGTGCATTTTGATGTGTTTGGTGTAGTTAATCTTCCTTAATTGTCTATATCTATGCAATTTGTCTCATTCATAGATGACTATTCTAGAAGGACATTTGTGTAGTTCCTTAGAAGAAAATCTAAAGTTTTCAATCAGTTTAAGGAATTCAAATCCTTGGTTGAAAACCCGACTGGTAGAAAAATCAAGTGCTTGAGGATGGATAATGGTGGTGAGTTTTTTTCTACATAATTTGATAGGTTCTGTAAGGACCATCAGATTGAGAGACATAAGACAAATCCATACGCCCACAACAAAACAGAGTTGCAAAGAGGATGAACAAAACATTGATGGAGAGGGCTAGGAGTATGTTGAGTGGTATTGGCCTTGAAAAAAAGTTTTGGGCTAAAGCTATAGCTACTGCATGTTACCTGATTAACAGGTCTCCTACTTCAGATCTTGTCAAAAAGACACTCAGTGATGCATGGTCTGAAAATAATCCCTTGATGAGACATCTCAGAGTCTTTGGTTGTGAGGCATATGCTCATGTGTCTGATGTGAAGATATCCAAGTTGGAGAACAAGGTAGTGAAGTGTATCTTCATCGGTTATGGTGTTGGTGTTAAAGGGTACATGCTTTGGGATCTAGTTGTAGAGAAGGTTTTGTACAATAGAAGTGTGATCTTTCGTTAGCTAAAACCTTCCATAGTTGATCTACAACTAGAGAAGGAAAAGAATAAGGAGGAGGTAGTTCATATTCCACCTACTCTTGAGAGAGATGAACTATGGAATCATGGTGGACCTAATGATGAGGAGAGCTCTATTAGCTCTGAGATCTCTAAAGAAGAGAAAGAACCTCAACCTCATCAGTTGAGGAGGTCTACACGAGAAAGGTGACATGTAAATAGTTTTGGGTATTCTATGCTAGATTCAAATTGCATATTTGCTTTGATTGCTAACACTAATGAACCTAGGATAGTTAAAGAGGATATAGGTATACATGATGCAAATTCTTGGATGGAAGCCATGAATGAAGAGATGGTTGCATTGAAGAAGAATGTTATGTGGTATCTGTTACTCTTTCCAGAAGGACAAAAACCTATTGGTTGTGAATGTGTGTTCAAGAAGAAATTGGGTCATGATGGTAGTGTTGAGAAGCATAAAGAAAGGTTGGTCATGAAGGAATATTTCTAGGTGGAGGGAATAGATTATGGGGATATTTTCTCTCCTATATCCAAGTTGGCATCCATTTGGTTCTTTTTTATCAATTATAATAGCTTATGACTTTGAATTCAAGAAAATGGATGTGAAGATAGCTTTCCTTCATGGTGACTTGGAGGAGGAAATTTATGTCACAACCAGAGAATTTCATTGTGAAAGGTAAAGAGAGTCTAGTGTGCAAGTTGAGGAAATATTTGTATGGTCTGAAACAATCTCCTAGGATGTGGTACTTGAATTTTGACACCTATGTGTTGTCCTTGGGATTTCTAAGATCCAAATATAAACATTGTGTCTATTACAAGGCCGAAAATGGTCATATTTTCAATATTCCCCTATATGTGGATGATATGTTTCTCATTAGGAATGGAAAAAAGCATGATTTCAGATTTAAAGTCTCAGTTTTCACCACCGTTTGAGATGAAATATCTTGGTGTAGTGAGGTATATTCTAGGGATTGATATTAGAAGAGATAGAGATAGTAAAAAGATTTGGTTAATCTAAAGAGTATGTGAAATATGTGTTGGACAAATTCAACATGACTACTTGCAGTAGATGGGTATTCCAGTTGTTCAAGGGATGAAGCTTTGAGTGGAGGATTGTCCAGAATATCCTACCGAGATGGAGGACATTATCAGAGTTCCTTATGCGAGTGTTGTTGGTAGCTTGTTGTATGATATGGTTTGTACAAGGCTGAAAGTGTTGTTGGTAGCTTGATGGATGCTATGGTCTGTACGAGGCTAAAAATTTCCCAAGCAATGGAATTCCTTAGCCGATTTATGGCTAATCCTAGATGGGTGCATTGGGATGTGGTAAAGAGAGTGTTTAGGTACTTGTGAGGTATAGTGTAGGAAAATGCATACCCTTGCATTTTCACACTTGTTGGGGTCCACCTTACTTTATTTATCTTTATTTATGTCTTAATTGGTCCTATTTTGCATCCACAAGCCTAATAAACTATATATTTTTCTAGAAAATCCTAACAAAAATTAATGGATAAATGATAATTTAATGATTTTGGCAGAGTGTCCCTAATTTTTGGGTCAGGACTAAGATGCCACCTAGGGCATCCTTGTCCACCAAAGGTCTTGGGACCCCCTTTTAAGTGGAGCCTTAAATGGGAACCTTTTTAGAGTTTGTGCCCCAAGTTTTCAGGGGACTAAGATGCCACCTAGGGAATCTTATTCCCCCTTAAGCTTTTTTCAAGATTTAATTTCAAATTCCGGGAGGATTTTGCCTCCTTTAATTAATGAATTCATATGTCAGCTTGTTGTGGTGTAGTTGTAGGATATTAAACATGAATAGGTATAAATACAAGGTTCATTCACTCATTTTCATCCAAGCAACATCCTAAGCATTCAAGAATTCAAACCTAAGGAAATTTTATGAGATCAAGAGCAATTCATAAAGATTCAAGCATCATATCAAGGAGATTGTTGCATCATATGTGTTTTTGAGCTAACATTTGTGATGTAGGGTTTTTATTCAAGTAAGCAATTCAAGTCCATCAAATACTCATTGGATTCAAGATCTATATCTAAGATAACCATTTCACAAGATAACCATTTCACACAAGTTTGTAGACTTCATAACAAGGTTTTGGTGATTTGTAACATTACATGTTGTTAATTCATCATTTCCCTCCATTTCATTTCATTTCAAGGTTTAATCACCAACAAGGGGTTTGACCAAGGTAAACCCCCATCTACTAACAATTAACAAGTTTTTCCTCTCTCGCATGTTTGTGATTGCAGATTTAGTTGAAGACTTGAAGATCATTTGGAGTGTAAAGTTGCAAAGTTGCATCAAAAAGTTGTCATCTTCACAAAAACTCACCTACAAGCCAGATTTAGAAGATTAAGAACCTAAGATCTGAGAAGAAGGAAGTGCTGACCTTGGACCTCATGACCACATTCAGAGATTTCAAAAATTCAAAATCGGAATAAGTAACCACCTAGGGCATCTTAGTTCTCCATAACACTTTTTGATAGCTTCTTTTCATTTCCAAAATCCTCATTGCATTTCTAGAACTTCTAGGTACACATACCCTAACTTGTTGTTGTATAATTTCATCATTTGCATCATTCTTTTAGCTTGCATTATTAGGTTTTGTGAGTTGAATGCTTATTTGTCTTTTCTAAGCTTTTGCTTGGTGGTGAACCCCTTAAATCTTAAAAGAACCCTTCCTAGGTCTTCCTTTGTTATAACTGACTCACCTTTGAGGTTGATAGTCAATCCAATTAGGATTCCTAGGACATTATTGAATGACCTGAGGAGAATAAGTGAACACACACCTATTTTCTCCACGGTTCACAAGGTACTTTCGAGTATGCCCTATATTTTCATGGTTATCCTGCTAGACCTTGACTTTCAGTGAACATCTATGGATATGTGAATTCAGATAGGGCGGGTGAAATTGACAGTAGGAGATCCACTAGTGGATATGTTTTCATGATGTTTGGTGGTGCTATAAGTTGGATAAGTGACAAGTTGTAGTCACTTTGTCCAATACTAAAGTAGAGTACATGACAACTAATCATGCTTGCAAATAAGCTATTTCACTTAAGAGACTATGCTCAGATGGTTTTGATGTAGGAAAAATTACTATTGTTGTGACAACTAGAATGCTATATGTTTAGCGAAAAAACCTACTTTCTATGTCAGAACAAACCACATTGATGTGGATTTTCAATTTGTTCATGATATGTTGGAAGATGGAAAGGTAAACTTAGAAAAGCTAGACACTTTGGTGAATGTTGTAGATGCACTAGTGAGCACAAAGAAGTTCAGATAGTGTGACAATTCAATGGGAATTTCAGCCTATGCAATGATATAGAGACTCCTATAAGGTCTTCAAAAAGTGGGAGAATGTTGGGATTAAGGTGTCTCAACCTTAGTGAGTTCCATGATTAATTATTTAATTATTTTCCCCTAACTTGTTGATTTTATTTATTAAATGCAATAATAATTGTTTCCAAATTGCTATGTCACTTTGTGGGACCCAACAAAGAGTTGGCATCCTACATGCAAGGTGTGAAAAGGAAAAATTGTGACACATGTCACATGGGAACTCCATTGGGAAAAGGAAATTTTTTCTACCTCTAAGATGGGAACCATGATGATATGTGGTAGTTTTTGGAAGCAATCATTGGTGGGGTCCACTTGTGTGAGTGCTTATCTCTTCAAAAAAGTGGAAGCAAGGGAATGCGACACTTTTCACCTAGGCACTCATTTAAACTCTATAAGTTTTAAAATCCTCAAGGAGGAGGTCCCTTATTCCATGTGGCATTTTATTGAACTGTTGACTGAAGCTTACAAAGGAAACTTGCTTAACGAAGATTGAGTTGTCACTCAAAGTGACTACGAGTTGTGGGTGAGTTCTATTTTGGCATAAAAAAATATTTTCTCCATGGCATATCTAGCATGTGAGGTTGCTTGATTTTTGGAGCTGCAAACTATTGACATGGATGTTAGTCGAACAACAAAAAACAACTAAATTCTCATATAGATACCGCAGGAACCTATCTTTCTTGAAAGAATCCACCGACAAAACCTAAAATTTAAGGCAAACTCAGCTTGATCCCAAGGCTCATTTATGTCAAGTCTTGATGCACTAGGTTTGCTCAGGGTTTATTGTGATATTGTTGTAAAACACAAAAGGTAAATTTCCTTAAGGCTTAGGCTGGTATCATAGAGATATAAACATAATCTCAGTACGATCATTCAATAAATTCATGAAATCAAAAAATTTGCAACAATATTTCATGATATTCAAATAACTTGCATTCATTCAAGTAGATTTAGCATTAAGAATTCAACAATTTCATGGAATCAAAAAATTTGTAATAAAACTCCATGCATTTATCACTTTTTGGAACATTTTTTGAAATATAAAACATCTATTCTAAAAAAAAGCATAAAAAATTACTCTAAAGTAAAATTTCTCTTAGGTATTATCTACGCATGCCTCAAGAAATAACCAAATGAGAGCAAACCATTCCATACATCACTAGATTGTTTCACAACTAGGCACAAAATGATGCAAGATTTTATAGAAAAGGGGGATTATTTTCCACTAGATAGTGTCAATATGCAACCTTAGAAGACACAACACATAATCTTGTCTGATAGGAACAAAGAATCAGCTACGCTAGATTTCATATGAGAAAATAGCTTTGAAATTGGCTCTAATATTAGTTACTACTAATGAAACATACAAGTTTTTAGTTTGGAATGGAATAAAAAACCTAAAAAAGTTTTGGTTCTTTGACATCCACGAATTTTAAACTTAAAAAATAAAATAAAGCAGTAAACAACCTTTTATAGAAACAAGGCCCTAAAGAGTTTAAACTTAGTCCCATCAAAGAGAATCAAAGAAAAAAATTAAAATACAACATGTGGTAGGTGACAATTGTCATCAAATTTTTCTAGGAAAAGTCAAAGATACTCTGACTTCTTCATCTGTAGCAATCTTCAACTTCAAGCTTCGGGTCATGAGTACTTTGCATAAAAATAAGATGGTCGACACTTTTCAAAACCTTTGGAATCAACCACCTTCATCGGGACCAGCAACAATCCTGCAAAATTCACTTCAAAACTATATCCGTGCACAAAAATTTTGGCATACGATATCCAATTATCTATTCTTCTTCATTGAAATCGACATCCGAAAACTCATCTTCACCTTTCCTCTACTTAAATTCTTGGAAAGTGATGAACACTTCATGCATACATTCCTTTGGAACTCCTTGAATCACTTTCAAACTGTATTTATGCCTAACATACTCTTCTGACACTTGAATGATGTTTTCATTTCTCTGCATTATTTCTGCCTCATATTTAGTCATAACATTCCTAAAATTTATAATTTAATCTATAAACTCCCAACTTAATGAGTGTACAAGATCCTTATTCACCCTTTCAATCCATTCCTTGAAGTCTTTTACCTCTTTATCATCTTGTGCTAAAGTTTGGGGATCATAACTTTGTTGAGCTAGAATTTCAATAAAGCTCTCATCTATATCGATCAGCTTCTTATATCTCTCAGTGACCTTTTCAAATCCTTCTACACATTGTAGCAAAGTGTCACTTTCCCAATTCAATCATTTTCTCCACTTCTCAAATACCAGAACTTATTGTTCCATGGTCATCTTTTCATTCACAAACTATTAGACACCCGTCTGAAGAAGAACTTTTAGATTTTTCCTTTTTGTATTAGTTTGTTCTTGGAAAATTGACATTTTCCTTCAAGTATTTTGGACTTTTCACACCAATGGTATGCTTCCTTATGTTTCCCAATTGCATCATTTATTAACACTTCTCCTTACCTTACTAGGTACTCCACCCATTCTTCAAATACACTTACCTTATGGCAAAGTGTTGTAATGGAATCTACTTGCTCCTTAGACATGAGTACCAGATTCTAGGGGAATTCGATCTGTGTTGATTAGATTGAGCTAGCAACTTGATAAAACCTTCTAGGAAAGCAATCTATTCCATTAGCTCTCTTTTCTTTTGCTTACTCTTCTGTACTCTAGCAACAATTATCTCTAAATTTACCTTCATATCTTCTAATTCCTATTCCCATGATGAATGTCTAACATCAATTGTTGTTACCCTATAATCCCTAGGTGTTATTTCATGCTTGATCTCATCTCCCACCAGAGTAGCTATTTGGAGGGTTATTGCTCCATCTGCATTCCTCTTCATAGCAAGTCTTATCTTTGCTCTACCTCTAGGTTTAAGAGTCTCGACTTCTTGTATTAAACTTCTTAGATCTAGAGGAAGTAGTTCCACCTCCAATGATGAAGCCATTTTACTGAATAGCTAGTTAGGTGCTTCTTCTTTCTGTTAAGCCTCTTCAGTATTTATTTGTTCCTAATGATCTATATGTTTATGAACTTCTCCTCTTGAACTATCAACATTACTTTTCACAAACCTCAAAACTTGAACACTTTCTATCCTCACTGGCATGGATTCCAGATTACCATGGTTATCACCATCTCTTCCTTTTCGAGACTTGTATTCTCCTATCTTGCCATGTATTCAACATCAATCCTTGGGGTGTCATTTTCCTGATGTCCTACAACACCAGGATTATCATCATTTTTTGGTGCACCACCCAAGGTCTATGAGGACTATATGTTTTTGTTCTTATCTTGACCTTCTCTTGATTTCTCAAAATTATGCGGTTACTCAACATTCTCTTTATTCCTTCTTTGTCGAAGATGATCATCAACTATAACTTCATTATCAATATTATTAATGGGATTCTGACCTACAATATCCCTTGTTCTTCTTTCATCATTTTCTTCAGGGTTTCCCACTTCTGGAGCGAGTGATCCTCTTATAAAATCTTCTTCTTTTTTATCTCCAAGATTTGACCCTCTATTCGACACTTCTTCCACTACTGGATGCATCATGGGACCCCTTTTAGATTTCTTTTCTTCAAACTATTTCATCTTGGTAGTCAATTTCTCCAACTATTTTCTAAATTCTTCTTTAGTTTGTTTAGGACCTTCCTCTTGAATTATATGAGTCCCTCCCAGAGCTTGTCTCATTGCCACCATATTGATTGAGGGTGGAGAAGTAAATATATCTTCTACCTTTTGCGATGTAGACCTTATCTTAGCTCGTGTCTATGCTTTCATTATCACCTCCTCGCTAGTCATAGGTTGAGCTCTTGGCTTTACTGTCAAAGAAAATGTTGACTTAGGCGTCTCTATTACATTGGCCAGATTGGCCACAGTCTCTTTGCGTTGGCTAGCTAACATCACTGGTATTCTTCGTCTTGAGGTATCAAGAATTCCTTCCTCACTATGCCTAGCTACCTTTGTTTTTCTAGCCTTTCTTTTATTTTTAGCAGTCTCTACATACCCTAACTCATCCTCTAATTGTTTCTTTCTCTTGACATTAGGCAGGTATGCGAGCTTTATCCCAACTTCTTTTAACTCCTTGTTGTAACCATTGATCCAATGCTGAGTGTATGCTAATACTTGCTTAGAAATATCCTTAATGGTTACTATATCCTTCTTTGTATAATCTAGATCTGGGATAGGTTCATCAATTTTTTTTTTGTATCATAATTACATTCAATTCCTCTCCATTATATGTATCCAATTGCTCTAGAATATCATAGAGTCCAAGAATCCTTGCTTCTTATAATGACAACCTCTAGTATGACCACTTCCTTACATCATGCTCATCATCACAATTATGCCAAAAATCCTTCAAATCATAGACATGAGCATACTTTTCGCTTATTAGCCTGGCAAGGTTTCCCTCTGGATCATAATTTTTTTGCTAGAGTGCAAAGAACTCCAACTTATAAAGCTTCAACTCTTCCTCACACATATCAACACTTTTGGCTGCAAGACATTTGTAATTCTCAATTGTGATGGGGAATTTGATGGAAAATTTCTTGTGTGCTTGTGTGAAAAGGGTATGAGATGGTTGGATCTGTCTAACCAATTCTAGTAACAAAATCTTTTCTATTGCATACTTGGGTAGCATGAAGGGGTGTCCTTTGAATCCTTCCACCTTGATGTAAGTAAAATTAGGAAATTGAATATACCTGCCCCCAACCAACCGGATAACACTCTATGCTTCCAGGGACAATTTGTTGGCTTTGTCACCTTTCATTAATCTTACCAGCCTCATAGAAAACACATCATTAAACCTCTGGTAATTCTCCCAATATTGGTGAATAGTAATCTGGGGCATATGAGCATATATCAAATTATTCGGTGGTTCTCTGCCTAGGGTACTAACTTTCTCTAATTGATGCAAGATCAATCAGTGGTGTAGGGAAATCTTGCATCACCCAAAAAAAATTATTTTCTTTATTTTCTTTAGTTGTTTTGAGTTCCATGATGAAACTTAAGGGGAATAAGACAATCAAGAGTCAAAATTAGCAAAAAAGGTCACTTACTATTTTTAATAAGTTAGCCTAAATGGGCTCGTATGGACCTAAAAATTTACCTGAAGGAGCAGAGCTGATTTTTTTTTCGGTCGTGAAAGAATTGCCTCAATATCTTGAATGGTTTGGGAGAAATTAAATTTTATGTCCTGAGAAATTTCTCCAATGCAGCTTCAAATTTAATTATAAAACTTTAGAGGCCTTGAAACAAATTGAAAAGTGGCCGAACCAACCTACGATCGATTCATGTACTCTAGATCTCTTTGAGAGCTTTCCAATGATATGTAATAATAACAAATTAGACACCCAGATCAAAAGTTATGGCCCCACAAAGTTGCCCCTCTAGAAAGTGAATTTCATTAAAATTTCTTCCTAGGCTAGAAATCAAAGGGCAAGACTTTTGGCACCAAAACAAAAGGGAAAGTTGCGCTTTCTAGAATAGTCTAGGGTAGTTATTGGGGCAAAATAAAAGGGTTAAGTGGGAGGTTGTAGAAGGTGGCTCCATTAGTGCAAATTGTGGCTCTGAATAATAGTTTTTCTTTTAGAGTTGATTTTGTTGTAATGAATCAAGCCCATGAGGATGTAACATGTAAGTTTTGAATTTAAAATTTCATTTTTCTGAAAATAATTGAAAGTGGGTTATTTTCTGTCTTGCATCTTCTATGTGGGTATCTATTGTTGTGTTTTGTGTGGTTTGGGTGGTGTAGCTCTCATCACTAATCCTTATATATTTTCCCTCAGGAAGTAAGAATAAATAACATATGAAAACATAGAAAACCATTGGGTGTCTGGGAATGTTATTATCTATTCACACAACCTGTCACTGATGAAATTCCCCTGGTGAATTTGCATAGGGCCTTCCATTATTTTTACCATAAGC